>JZKD02S0000227.1:124201-144578 GCA_000966675.3 Picea glauca
GACAGTCCAAAATTATATTTAGAGTATTATATCACTGTCTACAGTCAGAGTATATTCATAAGTTTATAATCCAAAATTATATGACAGTCCAAAATTATATTGTCAGTTTATAATCGTTTTGACATTATTTCGCACTATTTTTATATTTGTTTGACAGAATATACCCTACTCAAATTATGGTTTAAAAATATATTGTAATCAATTTAAATACTTTTAATGAGTTTACACTTTAAATAATCTAATTTAATATTTTGGTTTGATTTTAAGAGATTGTTTGGTATTATTTTTATTTTAAAAGTGTTGATATTATTTCTTATTATTTTTAGTAAAGAGTGTTGTTGATATTGTTTGGTATTATTTTTATTTTAAGAGTGTTGATATTATTTCTTATTATTTTTAGTTAACAGTGTTGATATTGTTTCGTATTATTTTTATACTTGTGGATAGTCATCAATTGAGGATTGATATTGTTTGATATTATTTTCATGCTTTTTATGATTTTATGATTGATGATATTGTTTGATATTATTTTCACACCTCTTATGGTTGAGAGTGTATATTATAATTCAGTTTATTGTTTGATATTATTTTCACACCTTACATGGACACATGGTTGAAAGTGTATATTATAATTCAGTTTATAATTTGGATTTTTATACAATTCTCTTATTAAGTTTATTTTTATTTTGAATTTTGATTATCTATAAATCCGTTATTATATTATAATTATTATAAATTAATTATTATATTATAATTATTATAATAATCAATTTAAACCAATTATTATATTATGATTATTATAGCAATCAGTTTATAGTTTAAATAATTTTAACTAATTAATTTATATTTATTATATTATTATGATTATGATTATATAATAACTATAATAATCAATTTATAGTTAAATAATTTTAACTAATCAATTTATATTTAATAATAATGTAATAAAGGTCAATATTAATAAGGCCTAGCAATATGGAAGAATAAGTCAAATGTAAGAAGACCTAATAAAATCTTTCACTTCTATAAGGATCTAGATTGCTCTTTTGGATGGATAGATTTAGTATAAATAGAAGTAGAGGGTATGAGAAAGATTGTCTTAGATATTATTGTAATAAATCTCTCCTCTACTCGAGGTTTCCCCCTTGAAGAGTCAAGTGAGCATTGCTCTCAGTAATAAAAGTGCTCTTATGGTGTTATTTTGGTATTATTGTGGTATTGTTATGGTTATATAATTTTTTCTTTGTCATTTCTAGATAATTATTTATTGTATGCATAATACTTTATATCTAGAATACTGCAAGTGGTATCAGAGCACCTTCCTCAGCAGAAAATTGTGGGTTAATTTTTTTTTAGGGTAGAGACGTATTTCGACCTCTTAAAGCTATAGATATATGTTGTTACATGCATAAACCCATAGTCGGGGATTCATACACACATTAAATGCAAGTGGTACTTAAGCGCACATATTTTGGCCACCCTTGTAACCCCTGTTGGTACCTCATCGAGTGGTAGCGCATCAGACAACACATGTATAAAGATCAACCTAGATCCCATGAATCCTTCCATAGATAAATCGATCGACCGTCTGAATGCTATAGTGCCACCGAGAACATCACTCGGGAAGATACTCTCTAGTACCTTGGTAGTTAAGTAGTACAGCTGAGGGCATGTTCTAGCCTCCTTAGTTCGTGCCCTGAGATATTGGTACGAGTACTACTGTTGGACCCCGCACGTATATAAGAGAGCTATAACACAGGGAAAACCCTTGTCTGTAGAACTCTTGAATACCGTAACCCTTGGGACAAATTACAAAATAGAACAGACAAGATGTATTTCCGTGCAACTATGTCGTTTGCATTAAGGTTGTGAAATTACTACAAATTTCTTGCTATTAAGAATTTGAGCATTTTATCATTGCAATATTCTTCAAGCCAAAGTATAACTCTGCAAGAGTAAAAAAAAAAAGTAGTGGTCCTGTCAACACACTTATTTTGGACCTATCCCACTGGGTTCCTCTCTTCACTCCAATTCCATTGATACCTATCATTTTTAGCCCACATTTTTTTTATGGACCTGACCCATCTCTGACACCCTTATTTGGCTCCTATCCCTTTTGATCCCCCTTTTCTCCCTGATTGCAGTGGTACCTATCATTTGGCACCTTTTTTTCTCTCTGGTCCCACCCACCCCTTCAGACCCCTTTTGCTTCCCCTATACCATGTTTCTTCTCCTTTATCCAAATGACTACCACATGAGCCCAAGACCTCAACGCCTTGATTTTTGACAACCATTAGAACAAGGGCACCATCGAGAAGCTCAATTCCAACATTATCTCCATTAATTCAACTATTGAGATCCTCAAGAATGAATGTTCCCACATCAAAAACCTCAAGAAACAATGTTCCTACCTCAAAGACCTTAAATAATACTTCCTAGGCCCTTTCTAGAATCCTTCCTCTTTTAAACAACCATTTTATCAAGATCACCATGACTCTTCCCATTACCAAGGCCCTCATACTACCCACTTTTTCCAAGGCCTCCACCCTCCTAGAATTGAGGTGAACAAATTTGATGGATGAGATCCTACATGTTGGGTCACCCAAATGGAGCATTATTTCTCTTTTCATGGAATTATTGATGATTTAACCAAGATTTGTTATGGTGTCCTACATCTAGATCTGGAATGATGGCAATGGTGTAAAAAGGAACACCAAGGGTATCTTTCTTGGACATGGTTTATGGATGAACTTTATGACTGCTTTGAATCCAACACCCACCATTTAGGCCATTTGACCAAGTTAAAGAAGTTTGGGATAGTGGAAGACTTTATTTCCACATTTGAGCACTTGGATTTCAGAACGAAGAGCATGCTAGATGCTTTCTTTAGGGAATTCTTTATGAGTGGCCTCAAAGATGAAATTTTTGCCCATGTTCTCATGGAACGCCCCCAGAATTGGTTGGAAGATAATCAACGAGCTAATGAAGCCCAACAAATTATGTCGTTCTAGACCTGCAAACCCTCCTTTCCTGCTCGCCCTAAACCAACCCATTTTTCCCCTTTGCAACTCCCCTCAAGATCCATAAATTAACTAGGGATGAAATGGTTGAACTTGAACTCAAGGGTCTTTATTATAATTGTGATGACAAATATTTTCCCGGGCACAAGTGTAAGGAACAAAAGATTTTTATGGCTGTGACTGAGGATTTTTCTGAAGAAAGTGTTGTTTTTAGGTATTCAAGTTCAAACTTACTAAGGAAATACTCTTAGGTTAGTGGCTATGGTTTGGGACATGCTTGATTAAGTTTAGAAAAAAAATTATTCAATCTTCTTCTTAGCCTTTGGGAAACACAGGGGAGATCACCATTAGTTGAGGGATATATTTATATGGGTTATAGTTGCATGGAGAAACAATACATTTAGCTAGATTTATATCCATGTAGATTCAAATTTTCTAACTCCAGAGTTTCTGGCACTAGGCAGTTGTTTGAATACCTACTTAATTTTTTCAAATCCAAGATTTTCCAAGGAAGGAGGGACTAGCTTCTTCACAGTTATTTCCCTTCTTGTATATTATCAAAGAGGAGCCTTACGATCCCATTAAGGAGTCCTTGAGATATGTCCAATACCCCTTAATTAAGGAGAAAATTCTCATTTGTGTACTTTTACCTTCTTTCTTTTTCTCTTGTTCCTTCTCACCCTTGTTCTTCTGCTTATTCTTCTTTGTAATTCCTTGAGTTGTAAGCACATGGGGCTTGGAATTCTTAAGTTCTTGTATTTGGATGAGCATTTTTTTCTCATGGATACATGACTCCGTGAAATCATCTATGGATGGAATCTTCCATGTAGACCCCATAGCTAACCTGGTAGTATGAAAATAAGAAGTGTAAACCAAATACTTTGGTCCTAGTTTTGTTAGAATTGAAAATATTAATTGTTCATCTTTCTTATCAATCCCACAATCCTTAACACAAGAAAGCAAATTTTTAAAATTAAAGTAGTATTGTAGGGTATTGAAATCTTTTGAATTCAATGCATCTAAATCATTCTCCAGCTCATGACCTCTTAGATTGTCTTTCTTTCCTAGCAAATCCTTTAATTGTGTCCAAACATCATTAGGAGTCTTGCAAGCATCAACATGAAAGAGGAGATATACAGAGATTTTCAAGAACAATAACCCATAGGATTCATCCATTTTCTTGAAGTATTTTTGTTTCTTTATTCCTGAAGTAAGCTCGACATCAGTCTCCATGGTGATCCTATACAAACCCTTTCTTCGAAGTAGAAGCTCTATTTTGGACTTTCACTTAAAGTAGTTGAAGGGTGTTAAGATTATTGAAGAAGATGGTTGATCCATATTTATCTATGGGTTATCCAATCTTATTTGTAAACCTACAATAAAAGTGAATACTCCCACACAATAATGGCTATGATACCATGTAGGATTAAACCACAATCCAAGACCTAATTGTGAGAATGAAATACTACACTAGCTAATTGCAAACGAGAGAGAGGAGAGAGAAAAATACAATCATTCTTCACACATAACAGACTAAGAAACCAACTCTAATCACAATGTATTAATCCTTGATAATGAGTACAATGTATAATGAGTAATGCACACTAGGTTGGGATTTCCATGTGCATGTTGAAGTAAAAATGTAACTTCTACCAATAGAAACAATTAACTAAAGTCAAAAGTTGTTAATAATAATAAAGGTAAAAAATATAGGTACTAAGTTAGTGAGAACTCTACATAAAGTCACCAAGCACTCTATAATAGAAAAAATCTCCTAGAATAAGACTAGATTCCAAGAATAGAACTAAAGTCCCAACTGAGTGAGAATTTGTTAATTATGGAAAGTCACTAAATAAGTGAAGTGAGTTAACTCCAAGTATTAAATGGGTAATGCACACTTCTCTAGGAGTATAATATCTCTTAAAATTAAGGAAATAGGAATTATCTCCTAAAAGATAGGAATTAGCATGATGGTAGCTAAAAAATAGAAATTTTCCTAATGGTAGTTTATGAGTTCGTTGTTTTGTAAACCCATGGTATTTATTATAGGAATTAACCAAATAAAAATAGACATGTTATAAATAGACATGCTATAAATAACAATCCTCCTAAATAGTAGGAAAAATGGAAAAAAGAGTTTGTCACTAGGTATGTAGTTGAGCATGTACACCAACACTATGAAGTGTTAAAGAAACCACATTTGAGTTTTTGAGGAGGCATAACTAATTGGGTTGCATGTTATAGACATGACTTGGAGAGATGTTTAAGTAGTTATAATATAAGTGGCACAAAGATTTGGCGGGTTATTTAAGAAATTATGTATAATCAATCTCCCCATGATGAAATATTCATCTACACATAAAGATGAACGGTTTTGCAAGACTTTTTTAAAACATACAAGGGTAGAAGGAAGAGAATGCCCTTATTTTGAAAAATATATTTAGGAGTACAAGGGTTCAAATAAGAGGATGTGCATCAAAAGAAAGCCTCGACAATCATCATCTTATTATGCCAAGAGGCATACAACTATTGGAGTTGGGCACAATTAATGATCTTTTAAATATAAATCTTAATCTTATGGCTATCAATTGAATATGTACGGATATTCTTCGTCGTCCTCAAAAATCAATGAATGAGATTTAATATTCATATCTTCCATCAATTTATAAATGCGTACGTTTCCTTGTCTATTTTTTCACTTTTATTTAATATGAATAATAATTTACTACCCTCACTACCGATTGCCAAGTTTTCTTAATTAACAAATATTAATATGTATAGAATACCTCATTGTCACATTCAGGTGTTTATTAGGGATTAAGCATGTGGATAACAAGTGTCATATTTTCCATGTCTTTATGAATGTGAACTGTTATCGCACAATTTGTAGCTAGGTCAAATGGATAGAAGGTAGAGGCCAAACAGGCGTAACAAGAACCTACCCCACCCAATGTCGCCACAATGGGGAGGTTCTTTCTATTCAGTGAGGTTAGCCTAGGGGAGACGTCCCCGGTAACCCGAGATTTTGAAGAGGCCAAAGTATAAAGGTCAAAGTAACAGTTCCTCCTCAAAGGTTACCACCAAGATCAAATAGTTGGATAATCAACCAATAATGAAGTGTAGCCCCAAATGAGAACACCTTCTTGGAACAAGACAATAGAAAAACAATATATGCATGCTATAATTCAATGGGTTAGTACTTCATGTAACTATCTGATATCAATATGTAAGCAATTAAAACAACAAATATCAATGAGATCAACATTTATCAATATAACATTGGAAAAATATCAATTCATCAATAACTATTGAGATGATGTAGCCAACAATGTATTTAATCAATCCTTTACTCAATAAATTCTTTTAATCATCATCTAATTGCTTATCAACAAAAGGTGCTTCCTCAAGATGGAATAACCAAGTATGACGTTAGCCTAATTAGGGTTAGCTAGTTAGTTAGGGTTTCAAATTTAAGAGTTTTAAGAAGTTGTTTGAGCACTATCACTTCAAAATTGTGGATCTAAGATCAGTGCCTAGGGGTAAATGGAGTCAATTAAAGAGAGGGCAAAAAATTGAAGGGATAAAAGGCTAACGACGAGAGGGAAGGGTTCTAAGGTGCTGCAATGGCAGGGCCCTAGAATCAAAACTCTAGGGGAAAGAGGCTCACTCTGGTGTTGCTTAAGCAAGGCCTCGTGCTCTTTCCTTCTTCATTAGGTTAAACTTGGCAAAATGGCTAGCATAGAATATAAGTCAAGACAAGAGAGTAAGGTGAGGAAGAGTGTTGTAATGGCAAGGCCCTATCACGAAACCCTAGAAGCAGGACAAACCTAGGTGTAGATATCCTAGGCCTGAGACGTCTCCTCCTTCTTAACTTTTAAAAACATTGCTAGCAGAAGGGAATAAGTGAAAAGAGTGTAGCAAAGGCTAGGCTCTTCCTTCCTTCTTCAATGGATTAATATTTCTCTTTTAGGGGACATGAAACAAGGACCTACTTGTGTGCTTGTCACCTAGGGTTTTAAATCAACAAATTTATAATAAATGGAAGAATACAAGCCTACAACCATTCAGTCAAGAATTTTTGTAGAAAATACACTTACATATCATGAAGAATTAGCAATGCAAACCCTAGTTGTAAACCTTCCTTCAAGAGAAATGCCAAATATGCCAAGAAAATCGTGCCTTCAACAAGTTCCCCTCACTTAAAAGATGAAATACCCCAACTAGGGAACAAAAATCAAATCTCACAAGACAGTGAGTTGTGTCTTATTGTCAAAATGAGGGAAAAACTCCTCAATATATACTGTATCAGGACCTTCAATTAAATTTAGGTCATTAAAAATAATCGATAAGGATACAAACCAAAATTATATTGTTTTTACATTAAATTGTCAAATCAAAGCCCTAACTGAGCATAAGGAAGACATTAAGCCCTACTGAGGGATATGTTATCCCCTTTTAGGGAAAAATGTAGCACAAAATGACAAAATGTTGGCCCTCTTTAGGCATCCCAATCATGCCACATGTGCTAACTGCCCTGTCATACTGCCACACACTCAAGGTGACGCCAATGGTTCCTAGGTGACATCATGGGCCATCAAAGGGAAACGTTCTACTAGAACTAGGTCAACCCCCCTGGGCTGGGCTCAGCCAAAGTGTCCCTGATGGAACTTCCTTCTTCTTCTCATGTGAAAAATCTCAGTCAAACATTGTCCTGTCTCTGCCGCTGATAGGGTCCCAACAACCATCTGATGGGATCTTTAGCCCCATAGAGGTCCGAACTAATCATCTCCCCACGTGTACCGGTCCAACTGGTACCTGTCCGTCAGGCATGGTCCTGCACATCAAAAACTTCGCCCTCCATGGGCTCATTAGTCACAGGGATCATAGAAATGTTAATCACATATCATCATTAATATTATCAAACATATGCATAAAAACCATGATATATCATTCAATAGCTCAAAGACCTACAATACAAAGCTGAAGAAAAAAAAAAAAACAACCTCTTCGGCTAGTACCATAAGGAAAGGAAAGTATCCAAGGGGTATCATCCAAGCCATGTAAAATGAGGTGATGTGGTCAAGGGATGTCTAGACATACGGGTAGAGTGAGAGACATGGATGCATGGTATTACCTGTCGGTGCCTTTGTAGAAGGCGAGCTATACCCATCATGGATGCAATTTTTTCCAATCCCTTTATTGCCTTTGTTCTTTTCTTTCCTTTGTTTTCTTTTTTTTTATTTTATTTCAAGGACTAACTAGAGGACACTGCCTTGGTGTGGTGACCAAAGCTCATAGTGTTACCCACAAGCACTTTCACACAGATGATAAGGCTGGCTCTTGATGAGACCCCCTTTCCCTTGGCCATGCAACCAAAGGTCACTTCCCTGGCGTGGTAACCAGATAGTGGCAATGTCATGCTATTAGGTACCCATGTACATAATAATTTGGCTCATGATGAGACCCCCTATCCTCTTGGCTACTTTTTGTTTTGTTATTTTTCTTTGGGTTCCTCTTATTTCTTGCTAAGAGGATTTTTGTTTCCTTCTCGGGGATCCCTGGGTGAGGCATCTCTAGGTTTCATTCTTTATGGCTTTTATCTTTTACCAGCTTCTTTTACCTTCTGGGCCTTTATCCCCTTCTTCTCACGAGATAAGGTGCAACCCCACAGACAGATCATCCTAATGCCCAGACTAGGGGAATGTGACATATGAACGGGAGCTAAGATGAAAAGTGATGATATGATGGGAGTGGACAATGGCTCTTCAGAAATCCCTCCGGTGGCAAACAAAAACCTATGGGTACAAGATTGCTAGGACACCCTGCCAATCCCCTCAACAATGGTCAAGTGGGTCAATGTAAGATCCAAGCAGTTGTTAGAAATAAGAGGAGTAAGATGCATATATCTAAAGGTTATAATGATCAAAAGTGACGCATACCATGATACCTGGACCAATTACTTCATGGAGCAAGAGTCTTCTCTGATACAAATCCAAACTGAAGGTGATGGATGCTTTTGTTGTTGACACAATGATTATGATGAAAGAGAAGAAGTATGGGCCCTCCACGGCCATGCTTAGGTCAATCCTGCTCTCGGTACTCCATGTCTAGGACCTGTGGGCCTCAAGACATGATCTCCTAGTTATCCCTAGAAATCGTGGATAACATATGGCTCCAACTCGGGGATATGTGCTTATCGTAGAGCACATGAGAACCCCAACATCTCTGGCATAACCACAGACATGCTCAACTGGATAGGGGCACCAGTAACAAAGATGGGGTGGTATCGCCACCCCACATATATAAACATATATATAATTGAAATAAAACAATCAATATGCAAGTGTAAAAGCAAACTAACATGAAATACAAATGGTATAATAAACGAAGCATTCCTACTTACCTATACTTACCTGTGGAGTCAAGTCTCTAGGGGGTAGTAATTCTTGATATGTAAAGCGTTTACTAGCAGCTTTAGGATTTCTCCTTCCATGGTCTCTAAGTTGAAAGAATGCATACCTGCACAAATCATGATCTTATAAGGCCCTCACCATAGACTGTTGAATTTTTTGTGCATACCAGGTTTTTCCTTTCTCTTATCCCACAATAGCACGAGATCTCTTTTGGTGGAGTTTCTTTCGTTGGATTTATGATCAAAGGTGTTGTTTATCTTTTCTTGATTTCTCATCATTTGACACTTCTCCTCATTTCATCTAGCTCTATTAGTTGATTGATCCTTCCTTGGATTTCTTCTGCATCTGTGGTGTATTGTTGAGAAAAACAAAGGATAGGGATCTGGAGGTTCACAAGAAGCTTTTCTTCAAGTCCATTTACTAGCTCAAAAGGAGTTTTTCCTGTGGAAGTTTTTGTCATTATTCGGTCTTCCCACACTGTGTATTTTATTTTTATATCCCATGACTTTTTATTCTCTCCAACAACCTTGTTCAGAATATTCATGAGGTTCTTATTCTTTGATTCTGCTAATCTGTTTCCTTGTGGGTAGTAGTTGGAGGAATGGGATAGGGTAATTCCATATTTGAAACAAAATTCTACTAGGGCATAAGAGCTAAAAGATTTGGCATTATCTGTAGTGATCTTCGAAGGGGCACCGAACCTAGTTATGATTCTGTCTTCCAAAAAGTTCATGACTACTTCCTCGGTGGCCTTTTTGGTAGGAATAGATTCGACCCATCTAGTGAAATAGTCTGTAGTTGTTAGGATCCATCGGTAGTCATTACTTGAATTGTCCTTGAACTCAACAACAAAATCCAAACCCCATTGCTGAAAGGGTGCCTCTACTACTACTGGTTTCAAAGGTTGTGCCAAGAGTTTTGGCTTGTCAGAGAAGCACTGGCAAGGTTGGCAAGATCAGACGTGCTAGTGAGTGTCCGAAAAAAATGTTGTCCAATAATATCCAACCCTCAAAATCTTATGGGCAGTAGTATGAGCCGCAAAATGTCCACCACAATACCCAGAGTGCAATTATTCCAGTATCTCCTTTGCCTCTTCTTTGTTCACACATCGAAGTATAACACCATCAGGATTTCTCCATCCAAGTCCATCTTCAGTCAGATAGTATTTCATAGCTCTCAATCTCAAAGCCCTCTTTTGTAATACACTAAGTGATCAGGGAAAGATAAATTCTTTATATAGTGAACAATATTAGAATACCACTCATCATGTTCTAATTCATTGATCATTACATTTACTTCCTCATTCTCACCCATCTGTATGGCCTCTTGGTTGCTCTCGGTTAGAATATGGGCTAAACCTTGTCCCTTTATTATTTTGGTGGGTTTTATTTCTAGGTCATACTCCTGGATTTTGGAAACACATTTTCCTCAAGTGCCCATGCAATCTTGCTACGATAAGACATCCTTCACAGCTGGATATGGGACATAAGCCTTGATTTTATTGTAACCGACATAATTCCTGAAGTGTTTGAGGGACTTGACCAAGGCATAGGCTTGTTTCTCTGTGATGGAGTAGTTTAACTCTAAGTCTCTTAGGACTTTTCTCATAAAGGCCATGGGGTGTTCATAGTCATCAACATATTTTTGCATCAGGACACCTGCAATAGTGTCCTGGGATGCAAATGAGAATATTATGTAATCCCACGAGAAATCAGGCCTAATCAAGATGGGGGCTTGGGAGATAGCATTTTTTATGTATTCAAAGGATTTTTTGGTCTCATATCCCCACCTGAAAGAAACATCCTTCTTTAGCAAAGTGCTCAAATGTTTTATCCTCTCGGCAAAATTTGGTACAAATCTACGGATGAAGTTGATTTTTTCAAGAAAAGATTGCAAAGATTTTTTGTTGGACGGAGGGAAAACATCCTTTATCGACTAGACTCTTTCAGGATCAATGGAGACTCCTCCATGTGAGGCCACATGTCCTAACAACTTTCCTTCGTCAATCCAAAAGACATATTTCGTGGGATTCAGTGAGATACCATACTTTCTGCATCGCTCAAAAACAATCCTAAGGTGAGAGACATGGTTTTTCCTATCCTTGGACACAACTGTAAGGTCATCTTGGTAAATTTCTATGATTTTTTGTATGAAGTCTCTGAAGGAAAAGTCCATTTCTCTCTGAAATGTGGCACCAGCGTTCATAATACCAAACGACATCCTTAAGTACATAAACATTCCCCAAGGTGTAGTGAATGCAGTTTTGAGTTGCTCTTCTCTTTTGAGTAAGACTTGGTTGTATCCTGAGAACCCGTCTAGCATAGACATCATCCCTGCCCTTGTAACTCACTGAAGAAAATGTTCCATGTTTGGGAGGGGATAATTATCCTTTAATGACAATTCATTGAGGTTGCGGAAATCAACAAATAGGCGGATGTCACCATTTTTCTTTTGAACAACCACCAAGTTTGACATCCAAGAAGAATGATTGATAGGGGCTATGATACCAGCATCAACTATTTTTTGGAGTTCCTTTTGTATTTGGCTTGCCAAATATGGGTTGATATGCCTCAGATTTTGTTGGAATGGTTTGGCCCCTTCTACCAAGGGTATGGTGTGTTGGATGACATTCCCCCTATAGGCTTTCAAATCATCATAGTTCCAAGCAAAGGTATCTCTGAATTCTCTAATGAGTGCTAGTATTTCCTTTCTTTCTTTCTCAGTGGTGCCCTTTCCTATTTTGACCATCCTTGGATCCATTTTTTTACCGGTATTGAATTCTAGGGCTTCTTCATCTTGCTTGTTGGCTCTCTTCCCCTTAAAAACATCATGCTTGTCAAAAAGGTTTTCTAGGGTAATACAACCCTTTGGCAAGGTATTGCTTTGCAAGTTAATAACTTCTAGACCCATAGAATCGGCCAGAAAAGCAGCTTGTGAACTGGTAAACTCTTTGTTATTCTCCATGAATTTGATAATTTGATCATCATCCTTGAAAACCTGTCAATGTTCCAAATTGTTGGGAACAAAAGGCCTAAAAAGAACCTCCATCTTGCATAGGTCGTGAAAAGGTCCTTCACATGGTTGTAAAGTGGAAGCAGAGATAGCCAAAGCATCAGCCACATGGTTTTCTTCTCGAGGAACGACTTCTATTGACACTTTTCTGAAGGATTTTGAAAGGGTTTGAGCCATATCTTGATACTTTTTTAACTTTTCATTTTTAGTGGCAAATCTCATCAAAACTTGTGACACAATGAAGTCCGAGTCCCCTTTTAATTCTAGGATTGTAACACCTTCGTCAATTTCTAAATTGAGACCCAAAATCAAAGCTTCATACTCGACAACATTGTTGGTGCAACAGAATTCCAGCCTATATGAATGGTAAAAGACTCCACCTGATGGGGCTGTTAAAACTACTCCAGTGCTCAATCGAGAGTTTGAGTGTGATCCATCGAATTCTAAGGTCCAGATTCCTTCGATCTCTTCAATAACATCCACATTTAACTTCCCTTCTTAGATGAACCAATTATCAAGGCCACTATCGATGCATAAAAGTTGGTCACTTGGCTCATTAGAGGTTTCAACTGGGGAGCCAACAAGAGGCTCATTGTAGATGGTAAAGAATCCCCCTTCAGGATGAGGGATGGTCACTTTGGACTGTTGTTTATGAATACTTCCATTCAAATTCTCTATGAGATATTTTTGAAGAATGACCCCTAAATTATTCACAGCATTTATGATGACCACATTTATCAAGAACGGAGCACTGGGGTAGGAGTCAAAGGCAAACTCAAGGTTATTAATGACCCCCTTTGCAAAATATCCTTCGGTATTTGTTTGTGAGACGATCAGACCTAATTGATACATAAACTCATTAGTCATCATGTTGGTTGTGGCAATTGGGTGCAGGAGACAGTTGTGGAGGAGGGAATCTTTGACTTGGAGAGTGACATAAAAAGGTGTGAACTCAAAAACTTTGGAAACAGGGTGTCCCACTTGGTGGATAAAAAGAGAGAAATATTTTGAAGGATTATGCTCAACGTTTTGAGGTAAGATATCTTCAACTTCATCCTTAGGATGGGTCCTTTTGAAAGGGGGTTCTTGGGGAGGGATAATACTTTCATGGGAAAGGCTCCATTTTCTCTTAGTGGGAGCAAGTTCGACTTGGAGGATCCTTGGAGGTTTAGGTTCCACAATAGGCTCATTAAAAGGATCCAATAGTTCACAATTTTGTGAAAGATCCCTCTAATGAATGTAATCTTCAAAATCAAGGTTCATTTCAATCTAAAAGTCCAAGTCTTGTGCTTCCTCTAAAGCTGCTGGTGACTGGTCCTTGATGTTGAATTGCAAATTTCCTTCCAAGGAGGACAAGAAATGATCGATGATGGCTTGCTTTGAGGCCACCTTTGATCAGACCCTTTTGAGGAGAAGGTTGAACCTATCACTGAAATCTCTAACACTCTCACAGGATCCTTTGCAAATGCTAAGGTATTGGGAAAAGGAGTCCTGTGAATGCTCACTATCAAACCACCTTATTTTAAAGGCCCTTTGTAATTCTTCAGGGTTTTTTATGCTTCCTTTAGGGAACCTATCAATCCAAACTTTAGCATCCTCCACAAGGGAACTCGTAAAGAGCCTCATGAATACATCAGGGTGATCTTGACCAGCCAAATGAAAATCAAAACTATCGCAGAATTGGGTCCAATGTGAGTTTCCAGGGATCCCCTTTCCTAAGAAAAATGGTAGCCAAGAAATTGCATCCTTGGGTAAGTCATGCAACCCTCCTTGGATGTTACTTAGGTCGAAACAGCTGAAACTCTCTAAGTAAGATCATTTTTGAGGATTAAGATTAATCGAGGGGGGAAGAGCTTGTCAGGGTGACAGTGGCCACAGTAGAGGGATTTGAGTATTGTCACCCATTGTGGGTCTTCATTGGTGGAGTCACCAAATAATTTACTTGAAACTATCAAAGAAAACTGGAAAAAACACCCTAGTGGAGTCACCAAGTAAGCTTATAAGAAAGGTCTTTGTGGAAAGTCTTACCAAAAAGGTTTGTCGTTTGAGGAGAATTGACTCAGTGTTCCCTGGCAATGACACCAAAATGTTATCGCACGGTTTGTAGCTAGGTCAAATGCCTAGAAGGTAAAGGTCAAACTGGCGTAACAGGAACCTACCCCACCCAATGTCACCACAATGGGGAGGTTCTTTCTATTCAAGGAGGTTATCCCAGGGGAGACATCCCCGGTAACCTGGGGTTTTGAAGAGGCCAAAGTATAAAGGTCAAAGTAAAAGTTCCTCCTCACAGGTTACCAGCAAGATCAGATAGTCAGCTAATCAACCAATAATGAAGTGTAGCCCCAAATGAGAACACATGCCTCGAACAAGACAATAGAAAAAAAATACATGCATGCTATAATTCAATGGGTTAGTACTTCATGTAACTATCTGATATCAATATGTAAGTAATTAAAACAATAGATATCAATGAGATCAACGTTTATCAATATAGGAGTGGAAAAATATCAATTCATCAATAACTATTGAGATGATGTAGCCAACAATGTATTTAATCAATCCTTTAGTCAATAAATTCTTTTAACCATCATCTAATTTCTTATCAACAAAAGGTGTTGCGTCAAGATGGAATAACCAAGTATGACGTCAGCCTAATTAGGGTTAGCTAGTTAGTTACGGTTTCAAATTTAAGAGTTTTAAGAAGTTGTTTGAGCACTATCACTTCAGCGTTGTGGATCTAAGATCAATGCCTAAGGGTAAATGGAGTCAATTAAGGAGACGACATAAAATTGAAGGGATAAAAGGCTAAGGACGAGAGGGAAGGGTTCTAAGGTGCTGCAATGGTAGGGCCCTATAATCAAAGCCCTAGTGGAAAGAGGCTCACTACGGTGTTTCTTAAGCAAGGCCGCATGCTCTTTCCTCCTTCCTTAGGTTAAACTTGGCAAAACAACTAGCATAGAAGATAAGTCAAGACAAGAGAGTAAGGTGAGGGAGAGTGTTGCAATGGAAATGCCCTATCACCAAATCCTAGAAGTAGGACGAACCTAGGTGTAGATATCCTAGGCCTGGGACGTCTCCTCCTTCTTAACTTTTAAAAGCATAGCTAGCACAAGGGAAGAAGTGAAAAGAGTGTAGCAAAGGCTAGGCTCTTCCTTCCTTCCCTCTTTAATGGCTGAATATTTCTCTTTTAGGGGACATGAAACAAAGACCTACTTGTGTGCTTGTCACCTAGTGTTTTAAATCAATAAATTTATAATAAATGCAAGAATACAAGCCTAAAACCATTCAATCAAGATTTTTTGTAGAAAATACACTTACATATCATGAAGAAATAGCAATGAAAACCCTAGTTGTAAACCTTCCTTCAAGAGAAATTCCAAATATGCCAAGAAAATCCTTCCTTCAACAAGTGTGTCTCACTTAAAAGATGAAATACCCCAACTAGGGTACAAAAATCAGATCTCACAAGAGAGTGAGTTGTGTCTTATTGTCAAAATGAGGGAAAAACTCTTCCATATATACTATATCATGACCTTCAATTAAATTTAGGTCATTAAAAATAGCCGACAAGGATACAAACCAAAATTATATTGTTTTTACATTAAATTTTCAAATCAAAGCCCTAACTAAGCATAAGGAAGACGTTAATCCCTATTGAGGGATACGTTAGCCCCTTTTAGGGAAAAATGCAACACAAAATGACAAAACATTGGCCCTCTTTGGGCCTCCCAATCATGCCACACGTGCCAGTTTCCCTGTAAAACTGCCACATGTTCAAGGTGATGCCAATGGCTCCTAGGTGATGTCCTGGGCCATCAAAGGGAAACGTTCCACTAGAAGTGGGTCAACCCCCCTGGGCTAGGCTTAGCCAAAGTGTCCCTAATGGAATGTCCTTCTTCTTCTCATGTGAAAAAGCTATGTCAAACACTCTCCTGTCTCTACCCTTGATGGGGTCCCAACAACCATCTGATGGGCTCTTCAGCCCCATGGAGGTCGGAACTAATCATCTCCCCATGTGTACTGATCCAACTGGTACCTGTCCGTGAAGCATGGTCCTGCACATCAAAAAAATTTCCCTCCATGGGCTCATGAGTCACAGGGATCATAGCAATGTTAATCATGTCTCATCATTAATATTGTCAAACATATGCATAAAAACCATGATATATCATTCAATAGCTCAAAGATATTACAAAGACCTACAATACAAAGCTGAAGAAAAAAAAAAAAAAAACACCATGTTGGGATAGTACCATAAGGAAAGGAAATTCTTCAAGGGGTGTCATCCAAGCCATGTAAAATGAGGTGATGTGGTCAAGGGATGTCTAGACATATGGGTAGAGTGAGAGACAAGGATGCATGGTATTACTTGTGGGTTCCTTTGTAGAAGGAGAGCTATACCCGTCATGGATGAAATTTTTTCCAAGCCCTTTATTGCCTTTGTTCTTTTCTTTCTTTTGTTTTCTTTTTCTTTTTTTTATTTCAAGGACTAACTAGAGGACACTTCCTTGGTGTGGTGAAAAGAGCTGATAGTTTTACCCACAAGCACTTTTATAGAGATAATAAGGTTGGCTCATGATGAGACCCCCTTTCCCTTGGCCATGCAACCAAAGGTTACTACCCTGGTGTGGTAACCAGATAGTGGCAATGTCATGTTGTTAGTTACCCATGAACATAATAGGTTGGCTTATGATGAGACCCCCTATCCTCTTGTCTAGGTATTGTTTTGTTATTTTTCTTCGGGTCCCTCTTATTTCTTGCTGAGAGGATTTTTATTTCCTTCTCGGGGATCACTGGTTGAGGCATCTCTAGGTTTCATACTTTATGGATTTTATCTTTTACCAGCTTCTTTTACCTTCTTGGCCTTTATCCCCTTCTTCCCATGAGATAAGATGCAACTCCACAGACAGATCATCCTAATGCCCAGACTAGGGGAATGGGACAGATGAGCGGGAGCTAAGATGAAAAGTGATGATTCGATGGGAGAAGATGATGGCTCTTCAGAAATCCCCTCAGTGGAAAACCAAAACCTATGGGTACAGGCTTTCTAGGACACCCTATCAATACCCTCAACAATGGTCAAGTGGGTCAAGGTAAGATCCAAGAAGTTGTTATAAATAAGAGGAGTAATATGCGTATATCTAAAGGTTTTAATGATGAAAAGTGACACATACCATGATAACTGGACCAATTACCTCATGGAGAAAGAGTCTTCTCCGATACAAGTCCAAACTGAAGGTGATGGATGTTGTTGCTGTTGACAAGATGAGTCTGGTGAAACAGAAGAAGGATGGGCCCTCCAAGGCCATACTCAGGTCAATCCTTCTCTCGGTACTCCATGTCTAGCACATGTGGGCCTCGAGACATGATCTCCTAGTTATCCCTAGAAATCGGGGATAACATGAACCGATCGAGTAATGGATGCCTCTAACTGACTAATGGATGTCACATTTGTCATGAGTTTCAGCTAAGGTAGCCATACAAAATCTTCATGCATTAGTTGATTGCTCAGGCATGCGATGCATATCTCATATTGGGAAAATCATTTCTTTTTTGTTTGTATGGGTGTGGTTAACACTGCGATAGTGAGATTAACCTGTTGTTTGGCACAATTGCTATTAAAAAAAACAAAAAAACACTCAGCAATGTGACTCCATTTCAAGATGTTAGATGCAGGAATTTAAAATACTTTGAGGGGTTATGGATGAGAGGGTTTGGAAAAGAAATTAATACGTTGTAGGAAATATCTCAACCATTTTTATAACTACTCTCTGTGCAAATGTTTTTTTTTTGGTTAATTTCATTTTTTGACCCATTAACTATATGTCAAGTGTAGATTTAGATTTTTGAAGGAAAATAGATATGTTTCAAGGCAGCAAGATGACTATCGCCAAGAAAAACAAGCATGACATGGAAGGGAAGTTATTTTGTGGATCCATATATTTAATGTCCATCAAGCCCAACGATTACATCAAAAATTATTTTTTTCTCATCATGGATGATTCCTAGAAATACAATCCCTATGATTTCATTTTTTATCTTGTCTCCACATTGGGCCAACAACCAATAGTGAGTTTTATAGACCCTAAGTTGAAGACTATCATCAATGATGCTCCTCTTATTATTAATCTTGATATATCAAACAACCGATAGTGAGTTTTAAAGAACCCTAAATTGAATACTATCATCATCAATGTTCCTCTTATTATTGATCTTGATATTTAAAATGGAGTAGACGCGACAACATTTAGGCATGGGAAAGTTTCTCTTCACAATATTGGGACCTGTGGGATGCATTCCACTCCACTGCAACTAGTTCAATATTATAATATTTTGAGTTTGTAATATTGAAGATTACTCTTAGTTTGTAATATTTTAAGTTCACAATATTCAATAGTACTTTTATTAATATTGAGTATTATTGTAATATTATTTTTAGTTTGAATATACCTATCGATGTATCCAATTGAAAAATCCTTAACATAACACATTGTGATTAACCTTTTTTTATGTTTGGTGGAGTTAATTTTTTACAGAAGAGGCTTTCCCATGATCTCCCATGGCGATACCAAGGTTATCTTGTTGTTAAGATACTGAATAGATCTACAACTATAATCACCACAAATATTAAATACACAATAGATCCACAAAGCAATATAGAATAAACCACACTATATTATTACCAAACCCTTGAGGGAGGGCAACACCATATAATGGATCTTATTATGGAAAGGATCCTCTCGTGTTCACTTGCCTCTGTGAGGCAGAATCCTCCTATGGACCTACAACTCACAATAAAATACTCTCTTCATATTCCATTACATTGTTTGAACCCCTTTATATAGTGCTACCATCACCTAAGAACATTCTAGAGGAAGAATCTTCTAAGAAGTCCTCTTACATTTATTATATCTAACTACCCATTTATTATATCTCATTACCATATTGGGAATTATTAAATAATATAGTGGACCTCATCCACCTTACATTGAATGACCTTCACTATTATCATTATGGGCCCTATGGGCCCCACCACTACCTCTCTATATACCTTACATTCCATCCCCCTTATGAAAGCATTGTCCTCAACGCTTTATGTACAACCATATACCAGGGTCGCATGGATAAGTGTGGACCATAGTGCTTAAGAATACTGGAGAACCAAGGTCCCATGTAGAAAGCAATATAGAAGAAACTAGACTATATTATTACCACAAAAATATAAAAAAATTGCATCGTCATCTGCAAAAAAAACTATGAAAAATTGTAGATTTTAAAACTTCAATATATTGACTTCCCAGACTCCGTTTCTGACAACAAAAATTTTCAACTTAGGTATTTTTCTGAGAGGAAATCATATATACAATCTGTTTCTGCAAATTTTTCATAGAAATATACCGAAAATTTATGAAATGTCACGGCCCTCTTTTTTCTTTTCTGAAAAAAAAAATGCAAAAATAAAAAATATTTTCCCACAATGTCTGCCAAGGAAAGTGCTCTCATACCACTTGTTGAGTACTTATATCAGATCTACAAATATACTTGATAATACCAAGAATAAACCATAATATATTCACCATAACATGAACACAATAATATAGAGAAATCCCTTGAGGTAGGGCAACACCGTACAATGGATCTTATTATGGAAGGGATCCTCTCGTGTTCACTTGTCTCTTCGAGGGGGCATCTTCCTATTGAGCTACTGCTCCAAATACAATAATTCTCTTGATATTCCATTACATTGTTTGAACCTCTTTATATAGTGCTACCATCACCTAAGAACATTCTATAGGAGAAATATTCTGGAAGTAGATCCTTCTAAGAAGTCCTCTTACATTTATTATATCTAACTACACATTTATTATATCTAACTACCATAGTGGGCCTTATTTAATAATATAGTGGACCTAGTCCACCTTACATTGAATG
>JZKD02S0000227.1:144628-163138 GCA_000966675.3 Picea glauca
TTATTATATCTAACTACCATAGTGGGCCTTATTTAATAATATAGTGGACCTAGTCCACCTTACATTGAATGACCTCCACTATTATCACTATGGGCCCTCTGGGCCCCCACTACTATCTCTCTAGATACCTAACATTCCACCCCCCTTATGAAAGCATTGTCCTCAATGCTTGATGTACATCCATATATCAGAGTCCCATGGATAATTGTGGACCATAATGCTGAAGAAGACTGGAGAACCAAAGTCCCATGTAGAAAGGAAAACCACCATGATGAAGTAGTCCAACCACCATGATGAAGTAGTCCAACCACCATTGTAAGCCCGGGTCCCATGTCCAAGTGCTCATGTGAAATCCTCATGGAATATTTTCGAACCCAATAACCAACTCAAAATGATTCTCCAAAGACTAAAACATGTCATGTGTATCCAAATAAGAAGATCCATCTACATAGTGGAAAAGGGTCGTAGCAGAATCTAAAATGAATAATACCACTATAGAATATGCAAGATGGACACTCTTAATAATCCTTGGCTTTCTATTTTGTCACATTGATGCTCTCTACAGAAGGTGGATTAGAGTCATCAGATAAAATATGAAAGTGGGTGTCATCCTAGAAATGATAACTATCCATATACCAATCATCACAATCGACATCAAAATCATACCAAACATATTTTTCTTGATTATATTCATCTTTGATGTCCTACATAAGAAATCTCTCCTTCATGTTATCCAATGAATCTTGAATACTATGAAAACTATCATTGAGACTATCTGCAAGGTCATGCAATCTAGCATTCAATGTGTCATACAATTGGGATTTGAATGCTTCAGTAATTTGTATAATTTATTTGAGGGTTTGAGAGGAAATAGCCATCTGAACAGCCTATGAACTTTTTCGTCCCACATCCGTCATGAAAAAACACAAAAAATAGAACAATAAGTTACGACAGAAAATCACGGTTTTTTCTGGAAAAATCCTAAAACACTGTTGAATTTAAAATGCTCATAACTTCACTTCCTCGACTTCGTTTTGGATGATTTTTTTTTTTAATTAGGTTAAATTTTGACAGGAACTCAAATTTGTAATTTGTTTGGACAAATTCATCCTCCAGATACTACAGAAATAAAAATAAAAAAATTGCACCACCGTGTGCAGAAAAAACCCTGAAAAATTATAGATTTTAAAACTTCAATATCTTGACTTCTTAGACTCCGTTTCAGACGATTGTTTTTTTCAACTTGGGTATTTTTCTAAGAGGAACTCATATATACAATCCATTTCTGCAAATTTTACACAAAAATATACCGAAAATTTCTGGAATGTCATGGCCCTCTTTTTCCTTCTCCGAAAAAAAATCTGCAAAAATAAAAAATATTTGTCCACAATGTCTGTCAAAGAAATTTATCTGATACCACTTGTTAAGTACCTATATAATATCTTCAAATATACTTAATAATACCAAGAATAAACCATAAACCACTCACCATAACATGAACACAATAATAGAGAGAAAACCATTGAGGTAGGGCAACACTGTACAATTGATCTTATTATGGAAGGGATCATCTCCGCTTCACTTTCCTCTTCGAGGGGGCATCCTCCTATGGAGATACTACTCACAATACAATACTCTCTTCGTATTCCATTACATTGTTTGAACCCCTTTATATAGTGCTACCATCACGTATGAACATTCTAGAGGAAAAATCTTCTAGAAGTAGAATCTTCTACGAAGTCCTCTTACATTTATTATATCTAACTACCCATTTATTATATGTAACTACCATAGTGGACATTATTTAGTAATATAGTGGACCTATTCCACCTTACATTGAATGACCTCCACTATTATCATTATGGGTCCTCTGGGCCCCACCACTACCTCTATAGCTACCTTATACTTGCACCCAAGTCATGTGCACTTACTTTTCTACCTGTATAAATATTACAATTTGAGTATTTCTTACTAACACATTGAACATAGGACAAATGGTATAATACTTCCAACCAAATTTGGACTAAAAATTTAAATTTCAAGAAAAACTTGGACAGAAGAGATGAGTGTATACATAACATAATAACCCCTCGTGGATTCAACGATATTAATTTTTTTTTACATCACCATGTGTCAAAGAGAAATTGCTTATGATTGTCTTGTCACAACTCATGTTGTTTTAGATGAGTGGCGTGTGGAAGTACACTTACAAATATTGAACTTCTACACTTACAAATATTGAACTTCATATGCACAATATTCATGTGGTAGATAAATACAACTAGCACAATATTCAATATTCATGTGGTGGATAAATACAACCAGCAACTTCTTAGTTTTTAATATTTTAAGTTTGTAATATTGAATAATACTTTAAGTTTGTAATATTGTAATAGTACTCTTAGTTTGAATATGCCTCTCAATGTACCCAATTCAAAAATGTTGACATAACCCTTGTTTTTGATATTTGGTGTAATTAATTTGTTACTCTTGCTAGAAACGATTACATCAATAATTATTTGTTTCATGTCATGGCTGATTCCTAAAAATACACTCATGATTTCATTATTTATCTGGTCCAATTATGGCATTCAATGCAAACTACTTCCCTTAAAATAAAGTAAAATTAATTTAACCTTTAATTAATAACAACTTTTCCCATTATTTTGTAAAATACTTTGTAAGTATTTTAGTGCGCTCCATTTTCCGTTTTCATGGAACTATTTAACTAATAACAACTTTTCCCATTATTTTGTAAAATACTTTGTAAGTATTTTGGTGCGCTCCATTTTCCTTTTTCATGAAACTATTACATATGTATGACTTGTTTGATGAAACTATGGCATGGTGAGAACACATTAAGAGGATGAAAAAATAAAAAACTCATAATAATAAAAATCTAAAAAGATGAAAAGTGAAAGTCCCACAAACAATCATTAAGATTAGGGATATGTTATTAGGGTTAGAGTTAAGATTATTAAAGTTATGGTTGTTAGGGTTAATTAATATAATTATTTTTAAAATATAAGAGATATCAATTATTAATATTAGTAGCACAACTACATTATAAAAGTGGTTGAAATAGATCTATTTGTTATATCAATTAATTTTATAATAAATAGGTAAAATTAGGGTTAGAATTTTAAATTAAAGTTAAGGTCATTAGGGTTTCAATTAGAACCTCATATATGCTCCACTTTCCATCTTTCTTTATGTTTCCATTTTCTATCAAAAAAAATTAAAAATAAAGCATATATGAAATTCTAAAATGAAACCCTAATAACCTAAACTCTAATGTGAAACCTTAACTCAACCCTAATCTTACATGTTTATTATATAAATAATTACCTATTTATTATACAAATAATGAATATCACTCATCTACATATATCAACCATCTTTATAATTTCTTTTTGCTATATATATTAATTACCTATATATATTAATTACCTATATAATGTAGTTGTACTAGTTGTATGCTATCTAAAAGAAACCTAAAACCTTGTATGCTATCTAAAAGAAACCTTAATAAGAAACCTTGTATGCTATCTTAAAGAAACCTTAATTAAGTGCATATAGGTTCTCATAGTCCAGAAACTTTGACATCTAAAGTAGAGTACCCATAATTGACTCCTTACAAATATCTATGGTTCACAATCTTGGAATGTATAAAGGTTCAATTTTAAAAAGATGTCTAATTTTTTGCTCCTAGGGGCAAGCCAGTTTCTCGTGACTGGGTTAATTTGTGTAAAATGAGATACTCTTACGTAAGTCGCGTCGTTGGGACGTTGCCTTCACCTGTCGCGGCCTGCCCGCCTGCAAGATTCTTCTCATGTCGTTCAAAGACGCGGCCATTGGAAACGGAGGCAGCCAGACTTTCCTTCTTTGGGTTTCGTTGTGTTGGGACGTGGAGACTGAGAAGCTGCATGCACCGCATCTGTTCGTCTCTTCCTCCTCTTCGTGTTGTGCTAGTCGCCCTCTTCTCTCGCTCCCTCCGTCCCTCCCACCCTCAGCGTTCTTCGTGTTGTGCTGGTCGCCCCCCTCCCCTCAGCGTACATAAATACAAAGTTAATACCCACCAACTTTTCATACATTCTCAGTTGTATTCCATCCATCAAGGTAACTAAGAAAGAAAAGAAAGAAGAGCAATGGATGTCTTCACGCTTAAATGGGTGAGTTTAGGCGTGGTCCTTCTCCTTCTCCTTCACTGGGGAACCCCCACTGTTGATGCACATGAAGACGGCTTGTATGTAGACGAGGTGCAGCAACAACGACGGTCGTGTGAGCAGCAGAGATTGTCTTCTTGCCAGGAGTACTTGGAACGCCGGAGATATCAGCCATCGGAAAGATGCTGCGAGGAATTGCAAAGAATGTCTCCACAATGCCGATGCCAAGCCATACAGCAAACGTTTGAGGACGTCTTCATTGATTCCGATTCTCAGGACGGTGCACCACTTAATCAACGACGCCGCCAGCGCCGCGGCCAAGGGCGCGGAATGGAAGAAGAGGAGGTGGTGCGGAGAGCCGAAGAGCTCCCGAATACCTGCAACGTCCGCCAGTCCCCCCGCCGCTGCGATCTTCAACGCCACTCTCGTAAGTCACTCCATGAACGTTACCAATTATTCACGTATAGTAATTAATTTGTCTAGATGTAATTACATTTCTTCCTTCTTTCATTCATTTATGTTATTCATTATCATATGTAATTCTTTCTATAAGTTCTTCCATGCTATAGCCAATGTTATTCATTATCATATGTAATTCTTTCTATAAGTTCTTCCATGCTATAGCCAATGAATTTTTTGTTTTGTTTAGCCAATGATTTTTTTGTTTCGTTTCGATTGGTTTGTGCACAGGTTATTCCATAAGAGACACTAGCTTTTGAGTGCAACTATCATGTCTATGTATGTAAATAAACAAGCTGCTGTCACTTCAGTATGTTATGTACGGGGTTCTACACCATATCCTGCTGTCTCTGGTGTGTAATAAAGGACTTAATGAATGACCAAATGCAATATAACCAAATTACACATCAAAGAGAAAAATTGTCCAACATAGCATGCATACATTTCACGTTGGATTTGGATTTATTTGTTTTTTTAACAACATACCAATTTTGTTAATCTCAAGATTAAGTGGATCATACAATCTATTAATTGACCTCAAACCTGCAATACACATATTTACAGCGCCACCTCAAACCTGTAATACAGATATTTACAACGCCAAGGCCAGGTACAAACACCATATTTAACATTATTATTCCGTGCAGGGCTAATTGATTGACCTCAAACCCGCAATACACATATTTACAACGCCGGGTACAAACACCATATTTAACATTATTTTACCCTCCAGGGCGGGGAATATTGAAATCGCTGAGGTTTGAAATAGTTACGCCTTCAAATTAATACAAGCTATTAATCAACGGAGTTAATCAGTTTAAACTCAAATAGAGTTTTGGCATTATTTTTAAACCTGCTGTCATCAGTTTATAGCCTAAATAATTTTGTCATCAGTTTATAGCCCAAATAATTTTGAGAGTTCTCAGAGTTTTTGCATTTTTATATCGCTCTACAGTCAGTCAGAGTGTAATCAGTTTATATTTTAATCATTTTTTAAATCTCTACCGTTAGAGTATATTGTCATCAGTTTTGGCATTATTTTTATATCGCTCTACAGTCAGTCAGAGTGTAATCAGTTTATATTTTAATCATTTTTTATATCTCTACCGTCAGAGTATATTGTCATCAGTCTATAATCAAAAAGTTTTAATCATTTTTTATATCTCTACCGTCAGTGTATATTGTCATCAGTTTATAATAAAAAAGTATATGACAGTCCAAAAATATATTGTCATCATTTTATAATCAAAAAGTATATGACAGTTCAAAATTATATTGTGATCAGTTTATAATCCTAATAATTTTATAATTCAAAATTGTCCGTTTATAATCCAAAATTATATTGTCATAGGTTTATAATTCAAATAATTTTGAGGGTTGTGGCATTATTTCGCACTATTTTAATTTTGATGGTTTGGCATTATTTCGCACTATTTTTATATTTATTTGACACGTTTATAATTCAAATAAAATTCAAATAATTTTGAGGGCTTTCACATTATTTCCCACTATTTTTATATTCCACTTAATAATTACACTTATAGGTGTTTTCCTTATTGGAATTGATGGTTTAATCAATCTTTTAATTACAAATTTCAATTTTATGGTAAACCATTAAAGATATTGGTATATTTTTAGTTAATGAATAAGATTTATTGTTCATAACTTCCTTGCATTTATGAATGCATCAATTAACATGTTTATTTTTTCACATTTACTTAATCATATTAAAAAATTACTATACAACTGTATGATTGTCAAATTAACAACTGTATGATTGCCAAATTAACATGATTAACGAGGATTAATATCTATGTAATATTTTAATTACTATAAGGTTATAAGGTTCGAGGATTAATATCTATGTAATATTTTAATTACTATAAGGTTATAAGGTTGTATGATTGGCACATTTGGATTACTATAAGGCTGTATGATTGTCAAGCTTGGATAATTAGGTGGCACGACCTCAAACAGATTACATGTATCATATTAGTGGTAGGCATTAGTTTTTGTAGGGTGTGAAACATGTCCATGTTTAGCATACAAATAGATTAGGGTGTGAAACATGGCCACTTTTCTGGTGTTTGATGTCATAGCTCTATTTTTTTATCTCATCATATACCTGCAACTACTATTGGCGGGATGACTGGGAGTGGGGTGAGCTATGTTACAGAACTTTTAGCTACAAGGGAAGAATTGTGAGAGTGTATCTGTTAAAAATTAATTAAACAACCAGTCCAGTAGTTGATAGAGATAAGCTTGCAATAAATGCACCGACTGCACCGACTTCGGTAAACTCTTGAAAGAACAAGAAACGTCTAGAAGAAGCAATTTCGGCCGTTGATCTTGAAACTAATCAACGGTGGAGCTCATCTCACTACTGTATAAATACTCATGCCTCTAATGCAATAGACAAGTTGTTTTGTATGTTCTTCGTGTCTCTTTGTGTGTGAGTTCTCTGATTTGGTATCAGAGCCAAGAGAACTGCGAGGGTCGTGTGAGCTGGACAGGCCTGAGAATCGAGAACACTGTGAGGTGTGTTGACCTGTGTTAGAAAGCTATGAGGTTTGAGAGTTGTGAAGGCCGTAAGAGCCAAAAGAGTGTTGAGAGTCATCACTATTGTCTATTGTGAGACAGAGGGCTGTGAGACAGAGTTTGCTTCTCCACTATGCATTGAGGAGGTTAGGTGAACCACATACTTGTTGAGTTGAGAAAGAACCGTGGACGTGTGAAGAAATTATGTGGTGAGCCATGAAAAAATTAGGCGGTTGTTTGGTATTTCATCTCCTGTTGCATGAAGGAATATTTCCATAAGGAATTGTTGGCTCGGGGTTGCACACTAATCCGTAGAGGAGTTATATGGTAGTAAAATTCCTCATGGTAAAAGATCCATATGCATATTATCTTTTCTTTTATGGTCTAGTTGCTTTGGTTTGATTTGAGTAGAAGTTGAATTTGTCTTTTATGGTTGTGGTAATTTAGGAAGAAGTAAGAAAATAAAAGTGGTTGTGGTAATTTTGGAAATCTTAAAAGTAATTTTGTTTTATGGTGCTGGTAATTTTGGTGTTGGATTTAAGTGAATGGAAAGTTAATTTTAACATATAATTTATTGAAGAATATAATGATGGTAGTGTGTTAATCTAAAAGGTGTGTTTATTTGTAAGGGTTCAACATGTTTATCTTGTGAAGATGAGATGATATTTTGATTGGGATCACAATTTTAATTATTGATTGGAATAGAGTTTCTACATTGGGTTCTAAAAGGCCTAGATCATTTTAAAGTGATTTTAGTGTTTTTTAAAGATGACAAATATCATGACAGATTCATATATAAATGAATCAAATAAGTTAGATCGAGAAAATTATGTCAATTGGAAGTTTAAGTTGCAGACGTTGATGGAAGGATACAATGTTTGGTCGATTGCATGTGGAGACGAAGTAAAACCAGTAACCCCAACAACCTCAATTCAAGATTGGGAGCGACGAGAGACTAAAGCAAAGGTGTTATTGAGGATGTCTATCAAGGACTGATCCATAGGATCTTTTAATGACTTATGGTTGAGTTTTAATTTTGCATGCGTTAATTAACCATATTGAGAAACTTAGTGAAAGAATAAGGAAAGAAAATAAATTATAAAATCCATATACATATGTGCAGGTCTGAAATGCAATAAAAGACAACAAACGATAACACGCAAATTGATAACAGAGTTCGACACAATTTTGCCTACGTCTCCGGGCCTTTTTCTCTGTGGGGGACGCTTCTTTATTTCTGCTCAAAATCTCAAACGTACATCGCTGCAATGCCAAATGGCTACAATACTGATCTGGTCATATTATTTCAGATCTCTAGAACCATGCAAAGAAAACAACACGCAAAACAGACGTCCGGAGCTCCTAGAAATGGTCCGACAACGTCTCCTCCTCAAAAGATTATATGACTCAAAATGGCTTTTATATTGGTTTCTCTTCTGTATAAATATACTATGACTGCTCCAATGGCTTCAGAGCATCCAAAAACCCTTGTCTAGGCTCTTTCGGTAGCTCAATCGGTCAAAAAACAAAAAAGTTATGCCTCCTGGAAGTTTTCCCCTTCAAGCTTATTGTCACAAGTTCTACAAAACGCACCCCTTGTCCATTGAACCTTGCTCATACGCAATATAAGGCGTGAAAACCCAGCACCGAGCACAACCACACCAACGGTGCAAATCGTAGGATGGTTAAGGGTGCGCCAGCCCCTAACCGCCTAGGCACCTGGGCACATGAGGGTCACAATATGACCTCAGGTTTAACAAAAGAACCAAACCGTTGCAAAACCGCCATGCTCCAGGTTATGGTCACATGGAGAAACACATAGGATCATGGGCTACAAAATTAAACAACTCTGTTGTATAAACCCGCACGCTCATTTAATATGGTGGTCATATGTTTAAAACGTATACAACCGGGGCTTAACAAACATAAACCGCGTGCTTTGCATATATACCATGACCATATGCAATGACTATATGACCACGGTCAGGGTTTAAACTCCATTTCAACCTCGCACCAACCATTATGTGTGTAACATATATGGTATGGTCATATCAATGTCAAATGACCGCGGGCCGGGGCTAAGCCCCGACCCGACCCCCCGCCAACGGATATAAACTTTAAACTTAAATATATGCGAATTGGTATATATAACAAGAACTAATGGATGGCGCACTGGTAGGGTGGCCATTTTCAAACCTTACGTCGGTGGGGAAGTCCGGGGGTCGAACCCCACAGACTCCAATACATTTTACATACAACCAATTAGCCAATTCTGGGGTGCCATGTGGCAACCCATGATTGGGCCATGTGGGACCCAATCATTGACCAGAAAACTTCCACGTGTCGAGATATCATTCGCTCCCAACTGCCAACCAGACTCTACCACATCATCACATGCCACGTCATCGTACGGTATCCATGTCAGATGCTGACGTCATCCATGGCACGTGTCACCCTTCCAGTGGTGACATGTGTCACCTCGGGATAGGTCAAACTATACGCCCAAATGTCCAAATCTGCCTGACACGTGTCGCCTCCTGGATATGCCACGTGTCACCGTCCATAATTGCCACGTCAGCTATATGGACCTGCCACATCAGCATACGAACATGCCACGTCATCATCCGTACGGACTGTACGGACTGCACAGTCAACAATTTTTTTTGCCTATTTGACTTTTCAGACAGAATTGGATATCTTCTCCATACAAAACCCGTTTGACAAAGTAAATATACCACCAGAATCAGGAAGATGAGACGGACGCAATGGCACAGGTTTCGTCGCATTCAGAGCACTTTCATATTTGAGCATTTTTCAAGCCCTGTTAGGCTTCTGGATCTGATTTCGGATCACACCTCCCCACAATAAGACCTTTTGGTCACCAAAAGGTTACTGAACAGTCAACAAGCTCGGGATAGGCCACCCAACTTGCTCTCTGTCTCTGAACTCTGTCCTGTGCACCTGTCTCATCAAGATCAATTGTAACACAATCATGACAACTCACAGTGTATTGTTAGCCATTTGAAACCTGTTACATCTTACTGAAGCTACTATCATCAATGTAGAAAACATTGCTAATGACACCATCAAAAACACAACTGCAAATGAACTGATATACTTTAGATATCTGCACTACATGAGCTTATATTGAAGCAACTTATGATTGATTTTCCATTCAACAACCATATTTTGTTCTTTCTTAAGATCAAGTACTTCATTTGAAACAATTATTGGTTTGTTCCATGCTTGCACTGCATTCGATAATTGTTCGCTTGTTTGAAGTGTTTAATTTTCTTTAACATGATGAGCATGAACCACATAATCATGACCTGCTTTAGTGAATTGATATTGATTCTTTGTCCTGTAGAAGATTGTCTTATGATCAAATAAGTATGGACTACCTAAGATCATTCCAGATTCTCTTAACGACAAAACATCACAAGTTACTTCATCCACATACTTAGATGAAATTGAAAATTTGAATGTGCACTGTTTTGTTATGTGTATTTGATGACGATTGCTCATCCATTTAAGTGTGTAAGGCTTATGATGCATTTATGTTTTTAACCCCAATTGCTTAACCAATTCTTCTGAGATTAGATTAGATTGAGATCCACTGTCGATTAATGTGTCTATCTTAGTGTGTCGCATGATTACCCTTATATGAAACAAGTTGCTTCTACAATCAATATTTTAACTATTCTTACATGTCATACCAACCAATTAAATTTTTGACTCATCACCTCAATCCGATCCCAAGTCTGTGGGTTTTGAGGTCGCTGCCACTGTTTGCATTCCCTTCTTTTCTTTGAACCACTTTGGCCTCTTCTTGGGATGCAACTGCCAACATCTGTCCTCATCATGTCCCTCTTTTTTGCAATTCTTGCAAGATGGATTTCCTTCCTTATTTATCACTGCATTTTCATTCTTTCCATTTCCATGCCTTTTCCTCTTGTCCTCTTTCCTCGAAAACGATGATTCCCCTGACACACCTGCTTTCCCTACTTCAATATACGTAGCTTGAACAGAAACCTCATCAAGGTTAGTGGGTCCAAACATGAAAACAATGTTTCTAATATGCACACGTAAACCTCCTATATACTTCATAACGGTTTCTTGTGTTTGCAAAGGGATGTCTAACATTAATGCCATTTTTCTAAATCCATCGGTGTATTATTGCACTGTTTGTCCTTTTCTTAGTTTTAAATATTGCCATTCAATTATTTATTTTTCTTTATAACCCAAACGATAGAATTGTTTCCTAAGTGCATAAATGAAATCCTTCCATGATGGAAATACATTACCCACATTTTGTGTTCCTTTTTGTAGCTTGCTCTGTCACCAGATAAGAGTTGTACCTGGAAGTCTCAAAGATGCCAACTTGATTTGTGTGGCCTCATCCTTGATCTGTTGCACACTGTAGTATACCTCCATCTGCCTGATCCAATTATCAAGTTTTTTTGCATTTACTTCACCATCATATATGGGCAACTCAAATTTTACATCAAGTTGTAACAATGGCATTTAATGTTTATTCTTATGAACATTTTTCATTCCACTAGATTTAGAACTTGAACTTGAAGAAGAAGGAGAAGAAGGAGGTGTCAATGGAGGTGAAGGAGGAATATGAGGATGTTCCTCTTCCTCTTCACTTTTTCCCTTTGAAGAATCACCCAAAACTGGTCGCTTCCATTCCAACTAATCTTCGTACAAAACTTTCACCATCTCTAACATAGCAAGGAATGTTTTCCGGAACTCTTTCTCATCTTGAGAAATCCCTTCTTCTGATGCCATCTTCTCACTGTGAGAAGCTCTTTTTCTCAATCCAATTAATGGATTCTCTACAACAAGCTCGCCTTCACCACACTGTAGCTTTTCTCTGGTTAACATACAACTCAAATCCAAACGTCAACTAGCTCTGATACCACTTGATCCGTAGGATCTTTTAATGACTTATGGTTGAGTTTTAATTTTGCATGCGTTAATTAACCATTTTGAGGAACTTAGTGAAAGAACGAGGAAATAAAATGAATTATAACATCCATATACATATGTGCAGGTCTGAAATGCAATAAAAGACAACAAACCATAACACGCATATTGATAACGGAGTTCGACACAATTTTGCCTACATCTCCGGGCCTTTTTCTCTATGGGGGAGGCTTCTTTATTTCTTCTCAAAAGTTCAAAAGTACATAGCTGCAATTCCAAATGGCTACAAGACTGACCTAGTCATGTTCTTCCAGATCTCTAGAACCTTGGAAAGAAAATGGCACGCAAAATGGACGTCCGGAGCTCCAATAAATGGTCCAACAACGTCTCCTCCTCAAAAGTTTATATGCATCAAAATGGATTTTAGATCGGTTTTCCTTCCGTATAACTCTACTCTGACTGCTCCAATGGCTTCAGAGCGTCCAAAAACCCCTGTCTAGGCTCTTTCGATACCTCAATCAGTCGAAAAATGAAAAATTTATGCCTCCTCGAAGTTTTTCATTTCAAGCTTGTTGTCAGAGGTTCTACAAAACGCACCCCTTGTCCATTGAACCTAGCTCAGATGCAATATAAGGCGTGAAAACCCAGCACTGGGCACAACCGCATCAACGGTGCAAATCGTAGGACGGTTAAGGGCGCGCCAGCCCCTAACCACCTAGGCACCTGGGCACATGAGGGTCACAGTATGACCTCGGGTTTAACAAAAGAACCAAACCGTTGCAAAACTGCTGCGCTCTGGGTTATGGTCACATGGCGCAACACATAGGATCACGAGCTACAATATTTAACAACTCCATTGTATAAACCTGCACACTCATTTAATATGGTCGTCATATGTTTAAAACGTATACGACCGGGGCTTAACAAACATAAACCGCGTGCTTTGCATATATACCATGGCCATATGCAATGACTATATGACCACGGCCAGGGTTTAAACTCCGTTGCAACTGCGTGCCAACTGTTATGTGCATAACATATATGGTATGGTCATATCAAAGTCAAATGACCACGGGCCGGGGCTAAGCCCCGACCTGACCCCCCGCCAACGGATACAAACTTTAAACTTAAATATATACGAATTGGTATATATAACAAGAACCAATGGATGGCGCACTAGCAGGGCGGCCATTGTCAAACCTTACACTGGTGGAGAGGTCCGGGGGTTGAACCCCATGGACTCCAATACATTTAACATACAACCAATCAGCCAATTCTGGGGTGCCACGTGATAGCCGATGATTGGGCCACGTGGCACCCAATCATTGACCCAAAAACTGCCACGTGTCGAGATATCATTCACTCCCAACTGCCAACTAGACTCTTCCACATCATCACATACCACATCATTGTACGCTCGCCATGTCATATGATGACATCATCCGTGCCAAGTGTCACCCTTCCAGTGGTGACACATGTCACTTCGGGATAGGTCCAACTGTACGCCCAAATGTCCAAATCTGCCTGACACGTGTCACCTCCTGGAGCTGCCACGTGTCGCCATTCGGAATTTCCATGCCATCTGTACAGATCTGCCACATCAGCGTATGGACATGCCGCATCAGTGTCCGTACGGACTCTACGAACTACATAGTGAGCAATTTTTTTTGCCTATTTGACTTTTCGGACATAATGCAATATCTTCTCCATACGGAGCCCGTTTGACAACGTAAATATACCATCGGAATCAGGAAGACGAGAGAGACGTAATGACATAGGTTTCATCGCATTCTGAGCACTTTCATTTTTGAGCATTTTTCAAGCCCTGTCAGGCTTCTGGATCTGATTTTGGATCAAGGACAATATCATCCCATACATTAGGGAATGCAAAACATCCCATGAAACTTGGGAGAAAATTAAAGGTTTGTATGAGATGACGAACACAAACTGTGTATTATTTTTGAAGAGTAAGCTTCTTTCAATTAAGATGGAGGAGAATGAAAATATCAGTAACTTTCTTTCTAGAATCAATGATTTGAAAAATAAGCTAGGATATATTGGTGAAAAGATTTCTAGTACTCACTTGCTCACTGTCACATTAAATGGCATGTTAGATAAATACCAAATGTTCATTACTGGTCTTGCAGCTAGGGAAAAGGCCCCTACTTTTGATGAATTGACAGGTATTCTTCCGCAAGAGGAGGAGCAGAGAAAGAATGTCAATGGAAGATCTCACAATTCAGATCTGGCATTGGTGGTGAAAGGGAAACAACCCTACAAAGGAAAGTCATGGAGGAGAAGTAAAGAAGGAAGGCCACATTCAAAACCAAATAATCGTAGGGCACCACCAAGCACAAATGAAAATGTGAAGAAGAATGAAGGATGCTAGTACTATGGTAAGTTTGGACATTATGCTAAAGATTGTAGGAGGAGAAAGTTTAATGAGTCCAAATATAAAAAACATTCAGGAAATTTTGTTGATAAAGGTGCTAGAGTATGTGGTGATTTTAAAAATTTCAGGTTGTTTGTTTCTGATGTTGCTTTATTAACAGACATCGATGATGCTAATGCTTGATTTATTGATTCTGGTGCTTCAATTCATATGTCATGTAATAGGAATTGGTTTGATACATATCATGAAAACATTAATGATGTTCATAAGATCTATCTAGGAGATGATAGGTCACATGAAATTAAACAGTATGGAGATGTATCTGTTACTTTATCTACTGGTGAGGTGAAACAAATCCATAATGTAATGTATGTGCCAAGCATAAAGAATTGCAGATCAAGATCTAAAAGTTGAATTTGTTAAGTCACAATGTGTGGTGAAAGATATACATGATCACTACAAAATCATTGCAAGAGGATCAAGAGTTGGAGGACTATATAAGCTTGATGTCACAAGGAGGGATCATCAATCATTGGCATCTACAACTATGTCAATAGAAGATTTATGGCATCAAAGGTATGAACACCTAAACCATAATGATATTATGATGCTTTAGAAGAAAGAAATGGTAGAAGGTCTTCCAATGTTTATAAGTGAACATTTTGAATGTGAAGTATGTGCATTAGGAAAAAAACGTAGAGAAGAGTTTCCTAAGCACATAGACAAAAGAAAGCGAGAAATTCTTGAACTAGTGCATACTAATGTTTGTGGACCCATGCAAACTAGATCTCTTGGAGGAGCATATTATTTCCTTATCTTTATTGATGATAGAACTAGATACACTTGGGTCTATTTCATGAGAAATAAAAGTGATGTCTTTGAATATTTTAAGGAATTCAAGAATATGGTTGAAAAAAAAACAGGAAAGAGCATCAAGATTCTCAGGTCAGATCAAGGAGGGGAGTATAAATCACGGGCATTCATCAGGTATTGCAAAAATAATGGGATTCAACAACAGTTTATAGTGCCACATACTCCTCAACAAAATGGAGTAGCAGAAAGGAAAAATAGAACCTTAGTTGAATGTGCTCGCAGTATTATAAAAGGTAAAAATCTTTCTAATGGTTTTAGGGTTGAAGCAATTAGTACTGCTGTATATCTAGAGAATAGGAGTCCTACAAAAATTTTAGAGAACAAAACACCTTTTGAAGCTTTTTATGGATATAAACCAGAAGTGAGTCACTTGAGAATATTTGGGAGTAAAGCATTTGCTCACATTCCAAAACAGGATAGAAGAAAGATTGATGCAAAGGTAATCAAATGCATATTTATTGGTTATTGTACATAATATAAAGCCTATAAAATGTTTGATCCTAACAATCATAAGGTGTTTTCAAGTAGAGATGTGTTGCTTCATGAAAATGCAGATGAAGTACCAAAATCGTATGATTATGATGTGTGGAATCTACCTAAAGGAAATGAGGAAAATGATAATGAAAAAGAAGAAGAAGTCCAAGGAGAAGCTCCAAGCATCATAGATTCTACAAGTAGCTAGAGCACCCTTAGAAGAGGTGAAGGAACTCCACAAAGAAGTGAAGAACTAAGGAGGACAACAAGACAATCTAAGACACCAGTCAGGTATATAGACTATGCCTTAATAACTCAAGCTATGAATGTGGTAGAACCTTTAAATTATGAGCAAGCTAAAGACCACAAAGAATGAATGGATGCCATGAAGGAAGAATACAACTCTATAATTAAAAATGAAAGGTGGGAATTGAAAGAATTGCTTGAGAACAAAACCCCCATAGGATCAAAATGGTTGTTCAAATATAAATTTAATGCATAGACAAATAAAAAGCTAGATTGGTTGCCAAAGGTTATTCAAAAAAAGAAGGGATAGATTATGAAGACACTTTTGCTCGTGTAGCAAAAATGAATACTATTAGATTAATGATTGCATTGGCTACCAAGAACAATTGGCAGATAAAAATTTTTGAATGGAGAATTAAAAGAAGAGGTTTAACTTGTTCAACAAGAGGGATTTGTAAAGAAAGGAAAAGAACATCTTGTATGCAAGTTGAAGAAAGATTTATATGGACTTAAAGAGGCACCTAGGTCTTGGTATGAGAAAATTGATATATTTTTCTTTCAACAAGGCTTTATAAAAATTAAAAGTGATCCAAACCTCTATATCAAGAAAGATAGAAATGGTCAAATTGCTTTGATTTCTCTATATGTGGATGATATTATCATAACATGAAGTGCTATTGGGATGATTGAAGAGATCAAAATAAAGTTGTCACAACAGTTTGAAATGAAGGATCTTGGATATTTACATTACTGTTTAGGTCTTGAGGTATGGAGAGAAAATGGTAAGACCTTAATCACACAAAGCAAATATACAAAGGAGGTACTCAGGAGGTTTAATATGAACACATGTAAGCCAATATCTACTCCATTATAACAAAATGTTAAGCTCAACAATAATGATGACTCAAAAGAAGTGGATGGTACTTTGTATCGACAATTGGTGGGAAGTTTAAATTATCTCACCACAACGAGGCCATATATTGCATATTCGGTTAGCATTCTTAGCCAATTTATGGATAAGCCTCATGAGAATTATTGGAAAGATGCCAAGAGAGTCCTTCGATATTTGAAAGGGACTATTGATTTTGGTATTTAGTATACTAATGATTTTGATGTTGAGTTGAGAGGTTTCTTAGATTCTGATTGGAGGAGATCCAGATGACAGGAAATCTACTATAGGATATGCAGTTAGTATTAGATCAAGGATCGTGTCTGCAGTAAGAAACAACCAACTATTTCTTTGAAGCTGAGTACAAAGCATTATGCACTACCACCTGTGAAACAATTTGGCTAAGGAGGATACTTGAAGATGTTGGAGAAAAACAAAAAGTACCAACAATCATCCAATGTGACAACCAAAGTTCCATCAAACTGGCAAACAACTAGGTGTATCATGCTAGGTCAAAGCATATTGAGACACACTATCATTTTGTAAGAGAAAAAATACAGTCAAATGAAATTGATGTATTGTATTGCAACACAAATGATAATGCTGTAGATATATTTACAAAGCCTCTTGGGGAGGCTAAGTTTATAATATGTAGAGATAAGATAGGTGTTGGAAAGGTTGTTTAATTAAGGGGGAGTGTTAGAAATTAATTAAATAACCAGTCCAGTAGTTGATAGAGATAAGCTTGCAATAAATGCACAAACTGCACTGACTTCGGTAAACTCTTGAAAGAACCAGAAACGTCTAGAAGAAGCAATTCCAACCATTGATGTGGTAGAGCTCATCTCACCATTGTATAAATACTCATGCCTCTAATGCAATAGTGTGTGAGTTTTCTCTGATTGTATCTGTTTTTGTATTAGGTAGATAATTTATCCTTTCAAACATTCAAAAATGGAATTCTCCATGGTATATTCGATAGTTTACTTTTTCAGGTTTTAACATTTCAGGCTGTACGGTACATTTCAGGATAAGACCGGTCATTGCAGGGTGCGGACATTTCTGTAAATTGATCAGCCAGAAAACAATAGAAAAGTAGATCATGAGGTCCTGATTTTATTGCAGGTGAATGCATTTTGCGCGGATAAATTCTAGTGAAGCAAAGCAAAGTATAATATGCCCGACATGACCCTGATCTAGGGAACCTTCTTTCAACTTCAATTCGATTCCTTAGTCTGCATTTACCATTATAAAACCAGTTTCTACTGTCGATATTAGTCATTCCATTAATTGTAATCGTAGTAGAGGGATGAATAGAATAAGATGCGAGGACAACACAAAGTCAGATATTGTCATAACTTGTTTGACGCTTCTCGAGTTCTCTTTAACACTTCGGTGAACAACTCTTTAGGGTAATTCACAGAACTGTTTGGGGGACTCTCGGAATCGTTGAACTCAGCATTAGCCCATTGAGCTTATCTCAATCTGTCTAAGGTCAACCTGTTACTGTTATTTTTTATGCTTCGGGTTAATATTGTTGT
>JZKD02S0000227.1:179687-200175 GCA_000966675.3 Picea glauca
GGGTGGCCTATCCCGAGCTTGTTAACTGATCAGTAACCTTTTGGGGACCAAAAGGTCTTATTGTGGGGAGGTGTGATCCGAAATCGGATTCAGAAGGCTGACAGGGCTTCAAAAATGATCAAAAATGAAAGTGTCCAGAATTCGACGAAACCAACACCATGACGTCCGTCTCGTCTTCCTGATTCCGGTGGTATAAATTTTATCGCAAACGGAGTCCGTATGAGGAAGATATCGCATTCTGTCCGTCGAGCCAAACAGGCAAAATTTTGACTTTGCTGACTGTGCAGTCCGTACAGTCCGTACGGATGCTGACGTGGCATGTCCGCATGTGCGACACATGGCAGGTCCATACGATGACGTGGCAATTTCGTACAGTGATGTGGAGGCATCCGTACAGGACACGTGGTAGCACCAGAAGGCGACACGTGTCAGGCAGTTTTGGCGTTTTGGGCGTACGGTTGGACCAATCCCAAGGTGACACGTGTAACCACTGGAAGGGTGACACGTGGCATGGGATGATGTCAGCAGCGTATGGCGGATGATGTGGCAATGCTGACTGAGCATACGACTTCCGACGTGGCAGATGACGTGGCGTACGACAAGGCTGATGTGGCGGCTGATGTGGCAGCTGACGTGGCAAGTTCCGGTTGGTGGATGATGGTCGAATGTGGTATTGACATGTGGCAGTTCATTGTCGAATGAAAAGGTGCCACGTGGCCCAATGAGGGGCTGCCACGTGGCACCCCGGGTTCTGCCAAATATGGCCTATGTCAAAATTTTGGTATGGTCCGGGTTCGAAACCGCGACCTCTCCCTTGGCAGCGATTTAACAAGCTCTCCGTAACCGTTGGCCCATGCATTATGACTTGTTTTATTGGTGGGCGATTTTATTTTTAAGGTTGGGTTTATGTGTAAACCGCGGGGGGTCGGGCCGGGGGCTTAGCCCCGACCCGCGGTTATATGTTGGTATTGCATATGACCTTTGGCGTGACGTTTGTTTGTTTCGGCGTGGTTTATATTCAACGGATGTTTAAAACCGTTATGTAATGCTGCGGGTTATAATATTTGGTTACCACAACGGTTATGCACGGTTTCTAAACTAAACCACGGTTTCATGCGACTATTCAGCGGACCGGGTGCTAACGTGTGAGGTGGCCCGCGCTATAGCGCGTGGCCACATGAGCCATATGACCACACAAAAGGGGGCGCCCGTGCCAACGAAAGGGGCAAAAGCACAATATAACTATTATATAGTTATAAAAGTGGGTTTTTAACCACTTTTTGAATTATTTAATGTAATTAATCCATTTTTAAGGGTTATTGGGCATTTTTAGAGCCTAAATTCGTGGAGGAAGTTGGAGATGGACAACTAACTCCCCCACTATTTAACCAAGGCCATGTTGAGGCCATTTACAGAGATTTGGAGAGCATTCAGAGCAGAGATGCTGATGCAAGGCCAAGATAAAGCCAGTTTGAGGTAGAGGAGCTGTTGAGGTAGAGATGCCGTCGGACGATTTCTGAGAGTTAGGTATATCCGTTTCAGGTGCCGTAAGTTGTGCAAGATTCTAGAGATCATGGATAACAAGACCAGATCATTCTAGGAGCCAATCGGTAATTGTAAAGATGTACTAATAAACTTTCAAAAAGAAATCAAGAAGCCTCCCACAAGAGAAAAAGGCCCGGAGACGTAGGCAAAGTTGCCGAACTCCGTTATCAAATTTGTGCATAATGGTTTGCTGCTTTTCATTGCATTTCAGATTTGCTTATATGTCTATGGTTGTATAATTAATTCTCTTTCCTCGGTCTTTCATTAAAGTTTCCCAATGGTTATTTAATGCATGCTAAATAAACTCAACCATAAGTCATTCGAAAAATCCTGACGGATCACCCCCTCTTCAAAATCTGTTAGTTCTGCTGGTTGAATTGTTGCGGTCGTGACAATAGCAATGGGGTCTACGTCGACGATCTATCTTTTACCAGTATTTTCATAATCAGATTCCGAATCAGGGTTCGGCTCCTTGTATTTGATCTCAGCCACGAATGACTATTTTGAGCGACATTCATCAGTGTTATGCCAGGGGGTTTTGTGGAAATCGCACCATTTTCCGGTGTCCTTCTTGGCCTTCCCGTGACCCTTCTTTTCTTGTGGCTTAGACTGCATTTTAGGAATTTGTTTGTTAGGGACGTCTTTATCATACTTTGTTTGTTGCGGATTTGTAGATCCAAAATCTCTTTTGTTCTGGTGCTTAAACTTATGCTCGATTTAAAAAAAATATCAATAAGAAGAACAGAGTGATGAGATGTCCAAAAAATCCATTTCAGTTTGGATGTATTTTTGTAGATCCTCGCAGTATTTCAGAACCATATGTCGCTCAGAGTCTTTGATACCTAGGTTAGTGCACAAGGTATGGAAGGTATTGGTTTACTCTGGAACTGCCTTCCCCCTCTCTTTCTACAGTGTGGTCCATCTCATGTATTTCTCCTCATAGTTGCCAACAAGGTAATATTGTTCCTTTACCACATCCACAAAAAAATCCCAAGTGGGATCGTCCCCATATATTCCAGAATCCTCTGTAGAACCTTTCTCCTAGTAAGTTTACCACCAATGTTTGACATGGGGGATAAGCTTAAGGAGTGCGAAGATGCTATTTTCTCTATCAAAAAAATTGTGAACAGAGAAATACCCTTCTAACAGATTTAACCATTTGTCTAAGGCATCTACAACTATCTGACCTTCAAATATAGGAATATCAAAATTGACATGTACCTTAAAAGGTGAGGTGCCTCCAAAGTGGTTTCTTTATGAATATGCACCTGATTCTATCGACAGGTGTTGAAGGATGTGGGAAAAATTCTCCATCATTTCGTCCCTCTGTCACGTGAGAGCTTTCTCAAGCAACAGATTGATAGAATTGTTTGCTCCGTCGTTTTTATTCAAGAGAGACAAGCTAGAGACCCAACTTGCTATACTCGGACCTCATCGAGGACATGCATTGAAAAACAATCAAGAGAATCCTTCTCTAAAACCACTGATCTGTATTATTTTTGGCACGAAATGAGAGAAGACATATAACAAAGAAATATACAGATATATATCGGATATCCAATAATATAACATAAATGTATCAGAGATGAAACCATAAACATAGAGGTACAATAATACACAATTTCTATTAATGAGAGAAAATGTACAAAGACTGTAAAATTATAGAGTGAAAGACTCGCTTAGAATGGTGGAAACTTATCTTTGAGAAGAGATGTGAAGGCTACTCGCATTTGCAAGAAGATGATTGTTACAATGAGGCTCCAAAGGCCTTTTTAATATAAATCTTGGAAGATGAAAAGACAAAAGGTTTGTGGGCCCCGATGGGGGTAGTTGATACGTCAACCTCCCAAGGGCATAGATCTTGATACGTCAACCAATATCCACCTAGAAACTTCCACGCACGGGAGGTAAGTTAGGTAATAAAGCATGGAAAACAAGTTCGTCTCACAGAAAGATGGTGTTGAGTGATGATGTAGGCTTGGGAGAGATCTCAATATTGTCTCTATGTGCTCTGGTGGGCCAATTCAGTTATTGGGCCTACCCAAAGAAAAATATTGGTTGGTGGATGGAAAAACACTGGGAGGTTTTTCCAAAAGACAAATATTGTTCATTGGATGGAAAAACACTCGGAGCCTTTTCTAGGTTATATTTTGATCCTCTCTATGCCTCTTCATGGGTGGTTTTGTTTCTTATTTCGTAATGAAATCAATGCACAGGTTATTTTGGAGGGATTATGGTTAGTAGGAGAGAGTAGCCTAATGTTGAAAYGATGGACCCATTATTTTAACCYTACCTAARACCATTTATGTTTTAAGCATGTGTGGGTGTTTCTGTCAAGTTTTCCCCTCGAATTTTGGCATAGAAAAGGTTTTATTGCAGTGGAAAACGAGATTGGGAGATTCCTCCATATTGATCTTGATGTTTTGAGAAGCGAAGATAAAAGAGTCTCTTGCATGTTGGTTGAAATTGATATTCATTTGGGTTTACTCTCTAAATTGGATATTTCATGGAGGGGGGAGATTATTCTCAATCGATTGATTATTGGGCTATTTCGTTTAGATGTACATGATGTCGTAAAAAGGAGCATCTTCGTTAACAATGTACTGGATTGGATAAGTCTGGTATTGCTATGTATTGTTCCTTTGAAGGTTGTATAGAGGAGTACTCAAAGGTGCAGTGCCATTCTTCTCAAATCAGAGACTATGAGGTGGAGTTTGCTTGGAACAGATTGGCTTCTTATGGAGATGTAGATGCTTCACCAAAAACAAGGCATTTTAAGGACACTCGGTTGGGTAAGTTACAATATGCTTCCTGTATGTTTTTTAATACGTTGTTTGTTTTCTTATGAGTACCTTTGAATCTAGGGTAAATCAAACTTTCCTCCAGTTAGTGATGTTTCTCATTTGGATTCTTATTTAAAGAATGATTATGTGGCCATTGATAATACAAACCCTAGGTGCCAAGATAATTTTCCTATCTTAGAATATTCCAAAGGGATATCCTTTGAATAAAAATTAGATGTTTGTAAGGAAATTTCGGCCCTATGGTTGTACTTATATGAAATAAATTCAGTCTCTATTTCAGATTCTTTGGGGGTATTTGAGGAAGATTTCACTAGGGATGTTTTTAAATCCAGAGAAGAGTTGGAGATTATTAATGCTCTTATCCATTCATACTCTAACATTGTAAAGAGATCTCATTTAGATTTATTTAAAGAAGTAGGTTGTAGTATGGATATCAAGTCTTCTAAAGACTCATTTGTTAGCACCTTTTATCGTAATGTTGTTGATCTAAAGGGTGTTTTCTGTGGTGGCTTGGGGGGGAATTTTTATTCGATTAAAACTAGAAGTGATACGAAGATTAAAATGAAAGAGGAACAAGATAGAAAGGAAGATTCTTCTGTAAAATCAGGTCCTATTGCTCTTAGAGAAAACAAAGGCTTTGTTGGGGGTCGAAAATGAAATTTTTTTCTATCAACATAAGGGGAGTTGGAGGGGCTCCCAAATTGGCTTCCCTCAAGATTTTGTTGGAATCAGTTAGTCCTGATATTCTTCTTGTTCATGAAACTATGCTTTTAGATAAAATAACTTGGGAAACTTTTGCACAACTTCTTCCTCATTGGATTTTTTATGCTATGAATGCTAATGGTCAGTCTCGTGGTATTTTAGTGGCATCCAACCCTCTGGTCGCAATTTTTTCTTGTTTTTCAACTCATGCTGGTATTTTTATGGAAGGTTTGGTGAGAGGTCATTGTCAACCTATCTCTATTATCGATTGTTATGCTCAATTTTCCACTCATGTAGATTTTTGGGAATGAGTGGCCTCTTCAGGAGTTTTGAATGGAGGAAATGTGTTGTTATTTTGTGATTTTAATCTGACTCTTTCATCTTGAGAGATATGGTAAAGTAAATAAAGGATGGATACCCTTGGTGTTGTTTTCTGTGATTTTTTCAAAAGACATCAGCTTATTGATATTGAGTCAGTTGTTGAGTCCCCTACTTGGAGCAATAGATAGAGTGGATGTGATGTAGTGGGTAAAATGTTGGACAAGTTTATTTTGTCTAAATTTTTCATAGGTTATTTGTCTAAGTATTATACATATGGATGTTTGTGGCCTCCCATGTATTCAAACTAGTTCACTTTTGCAGTTTTCTAGTTGAGTAGTTTTCTCCTAGTTTATGGGTCCTTGACTTCCGAGGCCATTTTGAGGCCCTAAATAGCGTTTTTAGGTCTCATCGTAGTCAACATGTGTAGGGCTTACCACAAGAAACATGCATATTCCTTGGATAGACCTTTCCAATAGGCTATTGTGCACCTAAAATGAATATCGTATGCAAAAGTTACGGCCCCAGAAAGTTGACCTACCAACTTACCCAAATGGGGCCCACATGACTTTTGGCGCTTCATCTCCTAAGGTTAGATTTTTGGATGTCTAGGGTTTTTGACATTCCTATTTATTGTAAAAAGGCCTTGAGAGCCTCATTGTAATCATTGTATTTCGAATGAGCACAGTCGTAACATCTCTTCTTAGAGATAAGCCACCACCATTCTAGCAAGCTTGTTTTCTGCTGCATTTTACAGTTTCAACTTATTTCCTTATTGAATATAAACTAGTTTTACTATATATATGTTATTTTTTGTTAAGCATATTTTGATAATAATCTATATTCATTTCGTTCTTCTCATAAAATTAGGGTTAGTGGTATCAGAGCATTTTTCTCCTTCTCGTTCTTAATGCATTTCCCCAACGAGGTTATGGTACAAAGAATTGGGTCTCGATCCTGTTTCTCTTGAGGAAAAAAGCCCTCGAATGCCTAAGAAACCTCTCATGGCAGGAGAAAAGAAATACGATGGGACAAGAGATCCATTCAAAATGTTTCTCGAGGAATCCCTCATGCAACAGAGGAATGAGATGATGGATATTTTTTCACAAATCCTTTGGCGGCTACCAACAGGCAATGCATCTTCCTCAAATGGAGGTGACGCCCCATTCAAGGCACAAATCAACTTCGATATTCCTATATTTGAAGGTAAGATAGATGAAAATGTTGAATACAAATGGTTGAATCTGTTAGAAGGGTATTTCTCTGTCCATAACTTCTCGAATAGAGAAAAGATTACTTTTACGCTCATCAAAGTCATTCCCAATGTCAAATATTGGTGGGAAACTTTATGTGAGCATAAGGAAATAGAGGAACCCTCATTATTTATAGTCGCGGTCACCTGGGATTCCTTCAGGTGTGTTATTAAGGAACAATACTACCTTGTTGGAAGTTATGATGACCTGTATACAAAATGGACTGCAGTGCAACAAGAAAGAGACCAATCAATGCTCGAGTTCACAAATATCTTCCATACCTTACGCACCAATATGGGTATCAAATATTCTGAGTGACATATGGTGCTCAAGTATCACGACAATCTACATATATACATCCAGGCCAAAATAGAGTTTTTAGACATCTCATCCTTGGGTGCGACATATCGATATGTCATCAAAATCAAGCAAAAGCTCAAACAAAAGACACAAATATTTGGGCCTAGGAACCCCTCATAGAAAAATCCAGGAAAGGGTAGCCCCAACCCATAGAAAAAAGGACAAAGAAAAGATGGAACGCCTGAGGACAACCATTTTAGGCTGTAAGAAAAGAAGGACACCAGAAAGACAAACAAATATATCAGGAAGTGGTGTGACTTCCATAAGATCCCCTGGAATAACATTGTTGATTATCGCTCAAAGAAGTCCTTGGTGGTTGATGTGAAACCCTTTGAATCAGATCTGGTTCCGACTCTAATTCATAACTAGAAAGGGGGAAATGGATCATTGATGCAGAACCTAGTGCTACTATTGCTACCACCAAACTCTATCCCGGTGAACCAGACAAGCCAGAGCAAGGTGAGCACATTTTTCATTCATAGATGTGGGTGAAAGGTACCCCACTACACTTCATCGTTGATAGTGGTATCCAGAAGAACCTCATCTCAGCAGAGGTTGTCAAGTGACTCGCCCTGATGAAAATGCCGTACCCGCATCCCTACACCATCGGATGGCTCTGCCAAGGAAGCGACATCTGCATTATCCAAGAATGTCGCCTTTCATACGGAATCAAACCCTTCAAAGACGAGGTATTTTTTGATTTTTCCCCTCTCAGATTTTGTAATGTTCTTTTGAGCCAAACATATTTATGGAAACACCATGTTGTATATGAGTCTAGGCCTCACATTTTTATTATTACTTTGAACAAGAAATTGTACAGGATATCGGAGGTAGTCCCACCTAGTGTTATTTCCTTGATCTATTCCAAGCAATCCAGGAAGTTCATCTCTCAGACGGGGAAGTTTGTCTTCTTTGTGATTCACTCTCAGAATGAGAAAAAGATCACAACCACATCCAGGGTCTCTGCAATCAACCTCTCCACACAACAGAAGCAAGTGTATAAGGTTTTGGAATAATACTTAGATATATTATCCTCACCTACCGGGCAACCTTTTCACTATCAAGTCAAGCACCCCATCGATCTGACCCCTGACGCACCACTTTCAAATGGTCCAGCATATCATCTCTCTTTGTTAGAGAATGGGGATATCAAGTGGCAGATCCAAGAACTGCTCCACAAGGGGCACATTCATCCCATATCATCACCTTGTGGGAGCCCAATCATGCTGGTATAGAAGAAATATGGAACCTGGTGACTCTGCATTGATTACCGAACCTGAATAAAATCAAAGTCAGAAACTCATACCGGATTCCCCAAATCGATGACCTCCTTGATCATCTCATGGGGGAAAAATAATTAAGTAAGATTGATTTGAATTATGGCTACCACTAGGTCCCGATAGAACAAACAGATGTATGGAAGACTACCTTCAAGTCAAAGGAAGGTCTTTTTGAATGGTTGGTCATTCCCTTTGCCTTGACAAATGCTCTAGCCACTTTCATGAGGATGATGGATGATATCTTGCAACCATTCACCAATACTTTGGTAGTGGTATATCTGGATGACATTCTCATTTACAACAAGACTTGGGCAGAACACTTGCAACATTTTTAGCAGTTTCTTCACACCATGCGACAGCTAAAGCTATACGCCAACTTGGAAAAATGATCCTTCGGCATGAACAAGGTCCATTACCTAGGCTACATCATTGATCATCATGGTGTACATGTGGATCCAGCTAAGATCCAAGTCATCCACAACTGGCCAAACCCAACCACACTCACTGAGCTTCGTGTTGGAATTATCCCATATTGCATGGGCCCTCATCCAAGTAACTAGGGGTGGTGGTAAGGATAAATTTCTGTGGGGTCAGTCCCAACAACACGCGTTCAATGATTTGAAGTAGTGCTTATGCTTAGCCCTAGTAACTTCACTATTGTACCTACAACAACCCTTTAATATTGAGACAAATGCTTCATACTATGTTGTTGGTGTCATTCTCACTCAACATGGCCACCCCATGTCCTATCATAGTGAGACACTATCATATGTTGTCCATAAGTACCCTACTTACGAAAAAGAAATGTACTACATTGTGCAATCTTGTCGCCAATGGAGACATTACATTCTTGGGAAGGAGAGAGTCATCCACACTAATCATAAGCCACTGCAATTCATGCAAACACAAGGCAAAATAAAGAAATAGCACCATCAAAAGTGGTCCACATATTTGCAGAAATTCCACCTCAACATCAAGTATAAAATAGGAAGCACCATAAACGTCATTGATTTCCTCAGCAGAACTCCAGTCGTGGCACTCACCATGGTGTTAGAATCTTGCGTCCATGAGACCTATGGATGGCCCCAACTCTATGAGACAGACCTAGACTTTGCCACCACCTACCAAATGTTGGGAACAAACACAGTTGTCGTTAATTTCCATCTTTAGGATGGGTTGTTTTGTTGTCTGAGCCATATCTATGTTCCACCAAGCGAGCGAGTGAACCTAATATGGGACTCCCACTGCAGTCAAGTGGAAAGACACTTCAACATCAAAAATACAATGGCAATGTTGCAGAAACATTTCTAATGGACGAAAATTCGATAGGAAGTCAACAAGTATATCAGGTCTTGCACTGCATGCATTATTGGTAAACCAACCACTAAGAAATAGGGCTTATACACCCCTCTTCCTACTCCTGATAGGCCATGATAATCCATCTCCATGGACTACATTTTGGGCGTCCTGTCCACTAAGCGGGGAAATGACTGTTTTTTTTTTGGTTGTTGATCTCTTTTCTAAGATGGAGATTTTGGACGCCTACAAGAAGAGAACAACAGTAGAGACCATTGCCAAGCTCTTATTTGAATGAGTTTGGGTACATTTTGGAATCCCACAAACCATTTTCTCAGATTGGGATAGTCTTTTTCTCAGCAAGATCTGTTTGAGACTCTGGTCACTATTGGACACCAAGCTCAACAAATCCATGACTTTCCACCCCCCGAAATATAGCCAAACTGAGGTCGTAAATCGAATGATCGTGCATATCCTTCGCATGTATAATTCCAAGCACCCGCGCATATGGGATGAGATTCTTCCCTATGTCCATCATAGCAATAACTGAGCCTATCATATCTCAACTAGTCATAGCCCCTTTCAGGTGGGGTTGGGATTCCAACCATTGGGTCCCATAGATTGTGCATTATCCCTTGTGGTCACCTCGGATGACTTATCTCCTGCTCCAACTAAACCTGACAAAGCCACTTGGTTCATTGAGAAGATCCAACACATTCTCCAACAAGTTCAGGATATCCTATATAAGTCTAATGACAAGTACAAGCAACACCATGATCAACATCGGGTGCCATATAAGTTTCAGGTGGGAGACAAAGTTTGGTTTCATTTGCAGAAAGAATGCCTTACCGAACCCCATCAAAAGCTTCACCCACTCCGTTATGGGTTGTACACCATCACCAAGGCTGTGGGTGATAATTATTTTGAGCTCAACATTTCTCCTTTCCTTGGCCTACACCCATTGTTCAATGTGGATCTCTGTAGACCTTATTTCCCACCATTATTGGACACCTCAGAGATAGCAAAACAACTGACACCAAAAAATCTCAACCTTGGTTGCGTACAACAAGAATCCAATGATCATATTGTGTACAAACAGGTCAAGTGAACTCTCCAGCAAATGATCCATCTTTATTGTGTTGTCAAAGAAAGCCATCTCCTACACCAATGCAAGTGGCTCACTAGGGGCCAAATTCAGTAGAAATTTCCTCATCTATTGGGGGAAATCAACGCAATGGAGAGAAATGATTCATAAGGGGGGAGGATTGATCTATATGGATTTTGGTGGCCTCCCACCTATTCCAACTAGCTCATTTTGACAGTTTTCCAGTTTGCTAGTTTTTTCCTAGTTTTCGGGTCCCTCACTTCGAGGGTCGTTTTGAGGCCCTAAACAACTCTTTTAGGGCTCGCCACAGTCAACATGTGTAGGGATCCAGATAAAACATGTGTATTTTTTAAATATACCATTCCAAAGGGATATCGTGCACCTAAAATGGATATCCTATGCAAAAGTTATGACCTCAAGAAGTTGGTGTACTAACTTACCCAAAGAGGGCCCACATGACTTTTGGTGCTTCATCTCCTAGGCTTAGTTTTTTGGATGTCTAGGGTTTTTTACATTCCTGTTTATTGTAAAAAGGACTTGAGAGCCTCATTTTAATCATCTTCTTGAGAATGAGTGCATCCGTCACATCTCTTCTCAGAGATAAGCCACCATCATTCTAGCAAGCTTGTTTTCTGCTTCATTTTACAGTTTTATCTTATTTCCTTATTGAATAGAAGCCAGTTTTACCGTATATCTGTTATTCTATGTTAATCATATTTTGATAGTAATTTGTATTCATTTCATTCTGATCATAAAATCCAAAACAATATCTCTCTTGGACTATTAAATCGATGCTTTCAGATCATAAACCAATAGTGCTTCAATTGTGTGTTAAAGAGGAGCTTGTTAGATACCATTTTAAGTTCAATTCAGCTTGGTTGAAGGATTTGGATTTAATTCATTTATTTAAGGACAAATGTATTTCTTATTTTTTTGTCGAAGGTGATTCGAATATGACCTTCTTGGTCAAAAAATTAAGTGCCTTAAAATATAAATTCATAGGCTTGGAGAGAGATAAAAAAAAAGGCATCTCTGACAAGATCTTTTAAAAATTGAGCAACTAGAAGTATTTTATGGTCATCATAAATCTGGGTTTTTTTAGATTCTGACCTTCAATATGTGAAATATATGGAATATATAAGGATTCATATTCTTTCAATTGAAGAATAAACTTGGAGGCTCAAGATAAGAACCCTTCGTCTTTTTGTTGGAGATAAGAACACCAATTTTTTTCATAAGTATGCAAGTTTTAGGAGTATAAATTCAATATGGTATTTATCTTATGATGAGGATAATGAAGTTTCTAGTCAGAAGAATTGGAAAAAGAAGAAGTTAAGCATTTTAAATTTTTATTTCAAGATCAAAAGGAGGTGAACTTTCTTGATCAGCTCAAAATTATGGAACTCTTTCCTGCTTTGTTCTCTACTGAGGAAGATGGAAAAATAAGTGATTATGTGAGTCCAAATGAGATCAAATATATTCTAGAAAGTTTTTATAAAGGTAAACCTCTTGGATAGGATGGTTGGTCGATGGACTTTTTCCTAGATTACTTTGATATTATTGGACAGGATATTCATAAGGTGGTTGAGGAAACTAGATTGAATGGTAATATTTTTGGTGTTGTCAATGCTACTTTTGTGGCTTTGTTTCCTAAGAAGGATTAACCGTCCAGTTTTCATGATTTTCGTCCCATTTCTCTTTGCAATATTGTATATAAGATCATCTCAAAAATTATTGTTTCTAGATTGAAACGAGTTTTATCCAAAGTGATTTCCAAAGAGAAGTTCGGGTTTCTTTAGGGAAGTAATTGTTYTGACACTATTGGAGTCYTGCAAGAGACGATMAATARTATTAAATCAAAGAACAATAAGTMCTTKCTCCTTAAATTGGRTTTGGATAAATCCCATGACAGTGTAAATTGGGACTTTCTCAGGTTTCTTTTACTTCAAATTGGTATAAATATACAAGAAGTAAATTRGATAATGGCATGTGTTAGTTCTTCTTCATTTGTTGTGTTGATCAATAGTGGTCCAACTAAATTTTTTAAAAKTTCTAGAGGCTTGARMTASGGGTGCCCSTGTCGCCTTTTTTATTCATTTTATTAATGGATGGTTTAATAATATTAATAGAGAAGGGAAAMTATGTGGGTAGAATCTTGGGACTAAAGATTTSATTTMAGGTTAGAATTAGMCATTTGTTGTTTGTTGATGATGTCATGTTGTTTGGATGTGGGATGGATTCTAAGTGGAGGKATTTTGATAGAATATTGTGATTAAAGATATGTTTAGTATCCAAGTTTCTGAACTGGAGTTGGGGTTTAAGTATCTCAAGTTTTTATTGAAGCGTAATTGTTATGCAGTTGTTGATTTCTTTTGGTTACTAAAGAAAGTGGAGAATAAAATTGGCCTCTAGTGTCATAGATGGATCTTGTTAGGTAGAAGGCTTATATTGGTAAAATATGTTTTGGAAGTTTTTCTTATATATTGGCTTTCGGTAACAAAAATACCAAGGGAAATTCTTGATAAAATTCATAGAAGAATTTACACCTTCTTGTGGACAAGAAAAAAAGAAAAAGAGAGATTTCATTTAGTGGCTTGGTATAAATTGGCTCATCCTAAATTTTATGGGGGTTAGGGTTTAAGGAATTTGAATTTTTTCGGTACAAATTTGTTGACTAAACATCTTTGGAAATGTCACTTTAAAACAAACAATGTTTGGAGCACTCTTGTTAAAGAAAAATATATTCGTTCTTGGACCCTTGATGTGTGGTTCAAGCAATTTCCCAAAAACGCTAAAGGATATTCTACTTTGGAAGTGGTTGATGAGTGTGGTTCATGTGGTAAGGAGTGTTTGGTGTGGATTCCAATAAATGGGTGGATAATAAAGTTGGGTGAAGACCCAATCATGGAAAAAATTAACTCTTATAAATTGTCTCAGGAAACTTTGCATGAACTTCACTCCAAGGGTATTTTCTATTTGGTTCAAGATTGAATATTAGGCCCAATTCCAATATCCTTTTTTCTAAGTGGATGAAAGTAGATGATATTATCCTTGATGGGGAAAATAGAGAGGAATGGAATGATTATACTCGAATATTATCAACAGGTGGAATATTTTTGTCTAATCAAGATGACATAATTAGTTGGTCATGGAATGTCAATGATGGACAAATCACAGTGGGTTCTACCTATGAAACCTAGATGCCTTATGCACAGCAGGGGAAAATTGATTGGTGGACTTCTTTTATTTGGAAGTGGGAGCTTCCACTTAAAATTAATCTATGTATTTGGCTTATGTTAAATAAGTTCATTTTAACTTGGGATAATATCCATAGAAGATGATTTTCTGGTCTGGGTCGTTGTGCTTTGTGTGGTTCTACATATGAAAATATTGATCATATTATGTGCCAATGTATGTTTGTTCAAGAGGTCTGGAAGTTGTTGGGTATTATTACAAAGTATGTTTTTCTTTGGAATGAAAGTTCAATTGGGTTATTCTTTTGAATTTGACATAGGAACTACATTAATTTCTTAGAGTTGCCATGCTATGTTGCTTCGGAGATCTGGAAATCAAGAAATCATTTTTTTTTTAAGAATAAGTTCTCACCCCCTTCGGTGGTTTCCTTTAAAGATATTAGTCAGTTCAATGAATTCTCTGTCAGAAGAAAACCTAATTATGGATCTCATCCCCTTTATCTAGTGTTTTCTGATGACTTAGCCATTGGTTTTTTTATGGTTATTCTTCACTAGATGGAGAAATATGTGCATGTGGTGTATTTCTTAAACGTTTATATGGTATGTTTTTCCTTATCAGATTGAATGTTGGAAGTGGTACAAACTCAAAGGATGAGTTGTTAGATCTTTGGGTGTTGCTATTTTTTTTCTGAGTTTAGATAATAGATTAAATTCATGTAGTTGGTGATTCGAAACTGATGATAGATTCAGCGTTGAAATTTTTTTCTTTTAAGGAGACAAATTTGGTATTTTGGCAACGAATAATTTGTTCTTTGAAAGAAGAATTATCGAGGTTGGAATTTTCCCACATTTACAGGGGATTTAATATTGGAGTAGATTGATTGGCTTCTCAAGCTTCTTCTTTAGAAGTACGAAAGATATTTGTTCAACATCATGTGGGTGGAGCGGTTAGAAATGAATTTTCCATTCCTCTCTTCTATTTTTTTTTCTCTGAATAATGTTGTTCTCATATTTTTTACTAGTGACTAGGGGTGAACTTTGTTTCTAAGGTTCTTTCTATGCATGATAGTACTCTTTGTTTTATATGAAAATTTATTTATTTATTTCTTTTGGATGAAGAATCTGTTGTCTCTCTAGATACCATGGTTGTAATCTTATTTTTATATTGTAATGGAATACAAGTACTTTTTTCTTGGGTGAAAAAAACTTTGAATGGGGTGTTAACTTGTCTTGATCACAGTGTGTCTTGTGTGGAAGTGATGACTCTTAACCCAATGTAATAGGTGGATGGCTCTCATGATATGGAAGCTAGTTGGTATGTACTTCATTTGGTATGGAGAGTCATGATTGTTAATGGAGAGGATCACAACGTGCCTTATGTGGAGGTGATGGCTCTTAACCCAATGCAATAGGTGGATGGCTATCACGATATGGAAATCGATGGGTTTGTACATCATTTGGGATGGAACATCATGTTTTTTAATGGAGAGGATTTGGTGGATTGTGTGTATGAGAGATTGCACACGAGTTGGAATCTTGGTTCACACCCTCACATAATGGTCATGCACATGCCTAGGAAAATTAATGAAATCCCAATACTTTTGCAGGTAAAGGGGATTCGAGCTCCAATGGAGATAAATGACCATGAGAAAACCGTGGACAGTATTTTTTTATGGCTCTACTCCCTCGAACAATTGAGCTATGTTCTCATCAATATTTTTTCTAGCTCTTCAGTGTTTATGTATTTCCTTCTCATGGCTCCCCTTGGTCGTAATCCCCATCCTTCTTATATTGGTTTGTCATTTTCTTCCAGGGTTGTTGTCACTACAACAAATTTTTATAATGATTTTCCATCTAAGGAAGACAAGTGACCATGCGTGTGCTGGAGGTCGAGGTTAGGTTGGTCAGGGAATTTAAAGATTATGAGGATGTTGAGAAGCAAGTGAGAGGCTTAATCCAAAACCTGGGTTGCACCAGAACTCAAAACTCCAATATATTTAGGACTTTGTAACTCTATTGACACACCAAAACCATGGTGGCTCTGGGCATGCTGCCTAAAGATGAAGAATTTCACTAATTGAAGCATCATTTAGAGAGTCTTGCAAAGTAGAATGTTTATCTTCTATCAGTGGTGACCTGGATAACTAAACATCATGGACGCACCTTTCAAACTCCTACTACAAGTTGACCATGTGCATATTTCCTTGCTGCAACTACTCATGTGGATGTCATCGGTCCATCTTTGTCTCAAGTTCCTCATGCAAAGGAATAACATGCTTCACATTTTTTCCAGTTTCTTTTTGTTCCAAGTTTTTTGTATCCATGTCATAGTAATTCTTAGTAGTTATACTATAGACATTTGGTCATGCACAAACTTCATATTTTAAGACAAATTATGTTTTTCTTAGCCTGGTTTCCCCTATGGGGAAGGCAAGTTTCAATCCTCTTTTTTATTTCAAAATAGTGTCATGGTTTTTGTGGCATATGATACATTTCATGCATCTATCTATATATTTTTCATATTAATATATCTTTTTTTTACCTACAAAAAAAAAGTTGTATAAAAATTATATATTAAATTAGGGAATATTTAGATCAGCTTCGAATAGTTAGGTTTTAAAATTATGGAATATTGAAATAACAAAGACTTGAAATAGTTATTCCTTCAAATAAATAAAAGGTATACTATTTTGACATTATTTTTATATGTGTTCACATGAACTTTATAAAATCAACCTAGATCCATCTTAACTCTTGAGCTATCACGCGTCGAGAGGGATCAAATCTCTTGAGGTGAAAATCTCTTTTGGAGTGAAAAACTTGAGGAAAGTGATCCGAAAAATCCTTAGATGTTGATTATTTAAAATACACATAAACATCTAATTGATATTTGAAATAATAATGATCGCTTGACTAATAGCAATTACATGTGAAATATTTATCTAACCATATACACTTTAATAATAAATAACTTGCAAATAATTGAGCATAAAAATGAAAAACAATATTGAAATCACATACACAAGTTTGATAACGGAGTCCACACAATTTGGGCTACTTCTTTGGGCCCCCTTCCAGTAGATACCTTCTTTATTAATACTCACATGATTGTCTTTTACAATGACCTTTTTACATGTTGCTCAAATGCAAAAACGGAGTGCATTGTTGGATTCCTTACGGAAAATCATGAAAAATGAGTATAAAGTTCTTGAAATTCTATGAAGGGACCTCTCAGCATGATTTAGGGTGTAAACTCAAAGCCTATGTACCCTCAAGAATGCACTTCAAGAACAAACTCAACAATAATGAATGTTTATCAATCCTCACTTTATGCATCCATTAAATAGAGTGTGGGTCCTTAATTGTCCTCCAGAATAATAGTCAAACAATAATTAATTTGTTTTGGAAATTCCCATAATGTGGGGCACCGGTGGTCTAACGATTAATACGTTGGTTTTTTACATAGTATATTGGAGAATCAAACCATTCTGACCTCTGTTCATTCCCCAACTTGGTTATATTTTTTGGTTGTATATACCATATAGTTACAACCATATATGCAAAGGCATATAATTTTAGCGCCCGAAAATCTTAGCACCTGGTTATGTGATATACCATGCGACCGAAAATTATGGGTCGAGGGATTAGCCTTGGTCTTATTTTCCGGCCATTCAAACCTTACCTAACTTTAAATATTTATGAAACCATATACATGTTAATTTCTATTTTTTCGTCCATTGGTAAGGCGCTTGGGTAAGGGTATGGAGGTCGCGGGTTCGATCCCCATCAACTCCATAATTTTAATATACATAAACCATTAATAGCCAATGGGAGGCTGCCACATGGAAACATCTTATTGGCTTATCTCTTCCATATGTCACCTTATGATTATTCCACCTTGGTTGTAGAGATCTACCACTTGTCAATTTGTGACTTGTCCACGTAACTTGCCTAGTTAGCGTATGATCAGTTCATGTGGAATCCTGGGGTCATGCCACATCATCTATGTATGATTGTATGATCATGCCATGTGTCACTCTTCCAGTGGTGACACGTGTCACCTTTTCACCATTGATTTTGACTTTTGACCAAACTTTGATTTCTCCTAACTTCTGCATATGAGCTTTGTTTGACTTGTTGTTTACGTTGTCAAAAAGATAATGATGAGCTCTACGCATTGACGTTGTTTATGAGAGAATTTGGGATGGTCAAATTTTGAGCATGCCAGGAAAATGGTAGAAGATGTTTGATTCCTTCATCGTGAGCCAAATTTTACAAGAAGTGCCTATAACAATTGTTTTTATGGTATATTCATTATCTTGGTGTTATATGTTATGCTTGTTGCAAGAAAAATCACGGTTGAAGTCAACAGTTGGTTAGGATGTTGTTATAAAGGATCTCGGAGTAGCAAAATAAATCTTGGGCATGGAAATACAGATAGATTGGAAGGATGGTAATCTTGGTTATCAAAACATAAGTATGTGGTGAAGAAACTCAGTAAATTTCGTATGAATAATTTGAAACCGGTAAAATCCCTTTGGCTTTCCATTGTAATTTTTCTTCATGTTTATGACGTAACTGATGAAGAGGTATGTCTCGAGTATTATATGCTAGTAGGAATTTTGATGATTGCAATGGGAAATGGTGATCATTTCACATGGAATTGGTGTTGTCAGTAGACACATGGAAAAATGAGGCGAAGAGCATGGAAATGGGTTCTTCAAACACATAAGCACAAATATCACCTACAGTGGTTGCATTGATTTAGTCTGTGGTTATGATTCATGAGATTTGGACAAAAGGAGACCTACCTCAAGTTATGTCTTGCAAGAATGAAAGGATCTATTGGGTAAGTTTGGACATGTACAGGATGTGGTGTTATGTGATGGTCAAAGTGTTGTGCATTTGACTAAAAGTCCAGCGTATCAAAATGGGACAAGTGCATCGGTTTATAAGATAGGTTACTAATGGAGGCATAATGGTCCATACTATCGTGAAGGTGGGTTCACGTAACAATATTGTTAGAGAAGTTGTGGAGTTGTGATGGTGTTTAGTTTCTCTTGGCTTGCATGAAAGGTGATGAATTAATTAAAGGCATGATATATAAGGTAAATTGTTGTCAAGGTGAAGATTGTTGGAAACATGCCAACGAATTTCCTATATGCTCACATGCACATGCATTTCAACTAAATTAGGAATGTGCATACATGCACTCATTGTAAACAGATTGTGTAAACTGTGTAGTCTATTTATGAACTGTTTGTGTAACTATGTGATCTATTCATGATCGCTTTGTGTAACTGAGTGATAGCTTCCTAACATGAAGGATGACAACAACTTTCAGAAATTATAATAATATATTTTAGTTGGGCAATGAGTTGATTTATTTTCTAAAGGATGACAACAACTTCCCGAAATTCTACTGCTACAAAAACATTATTTATTTTCTTATATAAATTTTTAACTTCGATTCCATTACTATGGATTGAATGATGTTAGTTGCAAACCATACACATAATTCCCATCTTTTTCCATAAAATTACATAAAGTTTGGAACACTACTTCAAATAGTTCGTCCTTCCCAATATAGTATTTCTGGTGAAATGTGGTATTCAATACAGCTTGGGGTTTGAATTGTGTTAAACAACTATACTTGTAAAACATGCTATGAGGAGATATATATATATATATGTGTGTGTGTGTGTGTGTGTGTGTGTGTGTGTGTGTGTGTGTGTGTGAAGAGATGTTAGTAAAACTTTGAATTTTGTTAAACAACTATACTTGTAAAACATGTTGTCAGGCGATATCTATGAAGAGATGTTAGTAAAACTTTTAAGACAAATGTAAAAGCATTATCTAATACAATAAAAAATTCACTTAAAAAAAATCTTATTTATTTTTGAAGGCCAACTTTTATGTTCCAAATAGATTTTTCACCGTTCCAACTTAAATTTGTTATGTCATCACAGCCTCACCCCACCCGACGATATTACCTTCAAATAAGTGCAACATCTACCTAATCTTGGGCATCCATGGACCACAACACGCTAGCACAACTAACTCAGAATGTTGTAGCTTCAAAATGGCATGTCCTGCACTAATATTGCGGTCTTCAATTTGACAATCTCAGTGTAACTTCAAAATGATGTGTCTAGCAATAATATTGCAGCTTTGAATTTGACCCTCAATAAGTTTCTTCATATTTCATACTCGCTACAATTTCCTCGCATGAAAACAAACTGCATTTAGGATTCTCGAGCTCGTAAATTCTACCATCTTTCATGTTTGGTATTCGTAGAGAAATCTCTTGTTGTAATTTGCAAATGCGGAAACACAAATTACCATAAGACAATCAATACATGCAGACAAAGAACACATCAATTTACGTGGTTCACCCAAATGTTGGGCTACGTCCACCAAGCATAGGTATCGATTATCTTATTATTGAGCTAATGGAGATTACAGTCAGGTCTCACTCCTCTCTGACTCTCACAGCCTCTACGGGCATACAAATTGATAGCAATATATTAGAAACTGTTTATTAATTGTGATCTCACCCATATTCTAACTTGGTCGCATTGGTTACAACCAACCCTGGTTTATAGGATCTAAAATCCTATTCACGGATGAG
>JZKD02S0000227.1:215647-226041 GCA_000966675.3 Picea glauca
CTATTTCATCCCCCTTCCATATCTTCCCCCTCTCCCTCTCCCTCCCTCCCTCTCACTCTCTTACCAAAACTCATTCTCTCCCTCCATGTCTCCTTCCCACTTTCACTCTCTCACACTACCCCTTTGTGCCACTTTGTGGCTCTTTTCAACACTCTCTCTCTATCTCTTACTCCCTCACTCTTGCCGTCCCTCTCTCTCACCATGCCTCCCTATCTCTCCTCCTCTTTGTCACCCTCTATCTCTCTCATACACACTCACTCACTCTATCAGTCTCTATCCCTCTCTCTCTTAGCTGCCCCATCCCTTCCTCGACCACTACCACCCAATTCTTGCCTTTCTCCCTCTATCCCCACCCCCCTCTCTCTCCATCCCTACCTCTCTCTCTCCATTCTCTCTTTCCCACTCTATCCATTTACCTCTATCCCTCTATCTATATATATTCTCCCCTCAATCCTCTCACTGTGTCCCTCCTTCTCTATCTCCTTCCCTTCCTCACGTACGGACAATATAGAGTATTTAATAATCAAAATAATAGGATACAAAGAATATGTATCAAAGCCGGAGAGCGTTCTAAACAATATCTTCTTCATTACAGAATCAGACTGGAAAAGCCATTCTCATAACAACGGGTAAAGATTAATCGATATGAAGGATACATACGATCCATAAGCCATTCTAACTCGTGCACAAAGTCTTATAACCAAACTATCTTCTTATGTTCTTATTTGTTGCTCCCAGACACGGGAAATAGAAAAAATTGGTTCTTTGTCTCTGATTAATAGCGAGCTTATAGTGTACCGATGCCACAAATCAATACTTGTCTGAAGAATCCGTTGTTTTACTCTGTTACGAATAGATGAACATTACAGTGAATAAGATCACCTACGTTTTACTCTCTTCTTATTCTCATAAAAAGACATATAACAAAACTGAATAAAAATATGAGCAACTAATAAACCTAGAAAATCGAGAACTCAAATAGAAATGAAAAAAACGCATCAACAAATAAATCCTGCAATAACAACCGCTCAAAAAATTCTTAAAAAAATGCAAACATTCTATACGTCTTTGGACTGTCTTTTAGCTAAAATGGTAATAAGCTTTGTCCTAGAGCTTTTGTTGTCGTTCGATTTTTGTTGTCCTTTGAACGGTAACAATCTTTTCCTAAAGCTTTTGTTGTCGTTCTTTTCCTAGAACATTTGCTATCGTTCAAACCGTAATTAGCTTTTCCTTAGAGCTTTTTTTTATGTAGCTCGAACAGTAATAAGCTTTTCATGTCGCTCAAACGGTAATAAGTTTTTCTTAGAGGTTTTTCTATGTCGCTCCAGATTTATTTTTAGTATGATGTTTTTACTCATTCAATTTTTATTGATTTTTTAACCTTTTTAATCGTTGTATTTTTATCCTAAATAATTAAATAATTTTATTTTTTTTTAAATAATAAAATTTTAAAATTTTAAATATCTATTTAATGGTTTCAAGTATATAAAAAATTAAATTAATTAAATAGAATATTTAAAAAATATGAAAAAATTAAAATCATTAAAAAATAATTTCAAGTAATTTTCAATCTTATCAATAAAAATTTAAAACAACAGAAAATACCCAAAACACGCTCTTATCATATCTCAAACTATCACAACTTTAACTAATTATTATATCCAAAAAACCCATAAGGTGTTATGATAATGGAAATAACCTAAATTTTCCTAAATAGTTTTTATTCATTTTACTTATAAATACATGGCTCAAACATTCCAATTGCTCCTGTAGTCATAACACTATAAATTTATTGATAGAACTATAGTCTTAACTCTATAGTTAGAAGTGCATTAATGCTCATTATAAATTTATTAATTTCAAATAAAAAAAATATAATATTCTTAATCTTACCTAATGTGGTGAACCCTAATCCAAGGATAACATTACCCATTAAACAAAACCAAACCATAAAATTTCGTAAACAAAAAGGCAACCGATAAAAGTGCAGAAGAAATCAAACCGAGATCAAAGTTAAAAAGAGAAAAGAGAACACTTTATAACAAACCAAACCCTATTGGATGCCTAGTAACTTGACTTTCTTGATGGTGTTCACACATCGGAACTAAAACTCTATTCCAACAGCATATTGGAAATGGCCAATCCATAGCTAAATTTATTTGTTTCTTGAACCAAAATTCATCAATTCAATGCAAGAGCACTTAAATAAATTCTTCAAAACACGACCAACACTCGCATATTTATTTACAACATGAGAAGTAACACATAAGAATGACATATTTTGTGTGCAAAGGTTATTATGATATGTGATTAAACTTAGAATTGTGAAGATATCTCATTTAATTCTCAAATATCCATATAGAGGGGATGAACTAATGTCGGAATTGATCCCTGAAGAGAGTATTTTTTACCTATTGGGCCTAAAGCAGGCGTTGAGAGAATGAGACAATGAAGAGTGACTGAACCATAAGGGGGATCAACTCTAATTTATACATGACCTAGCATATCAAATGGATGCGTCTATTGGCACAATAGGGCGGACTTGTACAAATCAGAAAAATAATTATTCTTTACACAATAATAATCATCTTTTACATAGTGGATTTGGCTTGTACCCTTCATAATACAAAATTAGGGTCGCACAATAATATTTCATCTTAGAAAATATTACAAGGATCTCTCACACCCCCTGTGCTCATCCACTAGGAACACGTCCACATAGGATAAGAAACATGGACATCACTCTCAACATATCAACTCAACTATGTCCATAGGAGTACCATCTAATTCTATATGAGTACCATCCCGAGAGCGATCTCAAGTCGACTCAACTAAGTACATATGAGTCCAAGAGGAGACCATCTCAAGTCATCTCAACTCAATCCAGAGGAGAAAGACAAAAGTCCACACACATCATCTCAACTGAGTTGAGAGGAGTATGACACACCCATCACATAAGCTCTCTCACACATCGTATCAACTCAGTATATGGGAGAATGACCTGGGGAATATCTCATGAAGATGCATTCATCAAAACTCCCTCTCATCTACGGAGGCATTCTCCACTAGGAAAAGTCTCTAATGGAAGTACTTGAACTTTGTCCTAGCAATCATTTTGGTGAAGACATTTGAAACTTTCTCTCTAATGTAATGGTATTTGATCTTGATTTTTTTCGATTTATCGTGAAACACAGGATTCTCTAAGAGCTTCACAAAACTTGGGTTATCACAATGGATAATGGTGGATTCCATATCATGTCCAAATAAGTTTGCAAGGATCTTGAAAAGCGATACTCCTTCATGGACTTCCACACATAATAAAATGTACTATGCTTCTATGGTACTCAAAGCCACAAAAGTTTGTTTCATGTTGCACCAAGAAACCATGGCAGATCTCAAAGTAAAACAACACCCATAGTTGCTCTGTTGGTCCACTGCACTCTCTGCCCAATATGCATCACCATATCCATGCATTCTTATGTCTAAACTAGAGGCATATCTCAGTCCATAACTAATTGTGCCTCGTAAATCTCTCAAGACATGCTTCACTGCTATCCAGTGTGTTTTTCTTGGTTGACTCATAAACTGACTAAGAACACTCACTGCATAGCATATATCAGGTCTGATGTTAACAAGATGCATCAATGATGCAATCATATTTCTGTAAATATGGGATCAATATCACCCAAATCGAAAGAAGTCTCGTTCGGTTTTTTCATATTAATCACCATTGGTGTAGGAATGGGCTTGTAGTATGTCATTCCAAAGTTATTTAACATCTCCACTCTGTATTTCCCCTGACTCAGGAAAATATCATCAGTCCTCTACCAAACTGTCAGTCCCAAGAATTAGTGCATCATACCAAGGTACTTCATCTCGAATTCATAATCCAATGCATTCTTGCATTCAACAATAATGCTTTCTGAACTCGTGACGAATAATTCATCAACATAAAGGACCAAAATAAATAACTTGTCACCAACAATGTGATAGTATAGTTTGGTATCAAAAACACTCTTTTTGAAGCACAAACTCATGAAGTATCAACGAATTTTATCATACCATGCTCGAGGTGCATGTTTTAGTCCATACAAGGCTTTCCTGTATACATGAGATTCCTTCTCATGTATCTCAAATCCATCTGACTTATCTATGTAAAATTCTTCCTCAATCTCATCATTGAGAAAGGTTGTCTTCACATACATCTGATGTAGTCTCCAACCCATGGATATGGCAAGAGAAATAATCATACAGATGGAAGTGTATCGGTCAAGAGGAGAAAATTTCTCCTCATAATGTATTCCCTCTACCTAAGAGAATCCTCTAGCCACAAATCTTGCTTTGTATTTCTTGACACCCACAAATATTGCTTTGTATTTATTGACACTTCCATCAGCTACATGTTTGATCTTATATATGCACTTGGAATTCACTATAGACTTCCCTTTCGGTCTCAAAACAATATCGCACATATACGTTTTCATGATGAACTGATACTCTTTGGTAATGGCATCTTTCCAAACCTCATGACTTGTTGTTTCTCCATGACAAGAAGGCTCAGTATCAATGATGTCTCTCATATCTAAACATATCTCGAAAATATCTATGGTCTCTTTCTCTCTCATAATGTACCTGGTATATCCACACAATTTACAGATCACAAACAACACACTACTCTCACCTACAAGAATATAYTCCTATACATGAGMTTCCATATCTGTCAACTASTTTACATCTCACAAACAACACACTACTCTCACCTACAAGCTCTACGCAAGATTCCATTTCCATCATCCCTCCCGTGAGGGAGTAAGGCCCAGTCCCACTCTCATACCATATTGGGAACTGGGAGAGAGAGTATACACACAATTAAACAAACCAAAATTGTTCTTGAGTATTCTATTAAATAAATAAATAGAGTACATATAAATACACAAATCTTGTCTAAAGACAATTACTTTGATCTACCAATTGAAAATCACACCAATCTAGGAAGAGTCTAGTTGGACAAAATCTTTCAAATACAAGTAGTTCCAACAGCCTCCCAAAAAATAGGAAACAAACTCTCTACTTAACCTATCATTACACCAGAGTCTATCATTACATGAGAGACAAATGAGGGTTGCATATTCCAACACACATGAGATTACATGAAACAACCATGAAAGTTACATGAAACAACCAAGCTGTAATGTTTCTAAAATGCAAATAGACATTGTTGGTCCAAGTGATTTCCATTTCCGTTTCCATAAAACCATAGGAGAAAAAATCCTATAATGGAACATATATGTAGATATATAAATATAAAAACAAGTGAGAATTGCATAATATTACACACTTATACCGTGCATATTATAATGATCAATAAAATGTCGTCTCTACTATAGGAGGAATGAAAATGGTAAGAATTGAATCGTGACATACATTTAACGTTTTTGATTAAAAATAAGATTTAAAATTTACTTGCTCACCACCTCATTGCCACGTTAAGTGATTAAGAATTCATTATACTTAAATCAATGCTATAATGACATGTGTGAGGATGTGGACAATTGGCATAGGTTGTCTTATATTTCTTACTCTACCAACAATTCTAATTCTGATTTTCAATTTAATGCCAGGTTTAGCCTTCATTTCAAATGCCACCCCGCGTTATGGATCAATGAAGATCATACGGTATGGATCAAAGGAGAGCCTGTTCCTTTTTAAATGCACACATCTCCTTTCAATTTCATGTGAGGTTTGGGCTGCATTTCAAATTCCACCACACGTTGTAGGTGGTACATTAGACTAGGCCGTACACATCTGTCAAGAAATCAGGCCCAACGTTTCAAGGCAAGGTGTTAAAACTAGCTTGACAAGGAAAATGGAGTGGGTCTTTTTTCCAGTTGTAGCAAGAAGGTGACAACTAGCGTGAAATGGCTTGTGTAATGAATCTCCAGGAACTATGTAATGTAATGGCTTGTGTAATTATTGCCTCAAGCACATTTAGTCTCTTTTCAATTTAGTGTGCACTTCATCCCTAAAGTAGCATTGAGAGAATGAGATAATGAAGAGCGACTGATCCACAGTGGGGATCAACTGTTATTTATACATGACCTAGCACATCAAATGGATGTGTCTATTTGCACAATAGGGTGGACTTTTACAAATCAGAAATATAGTTATTCTTTACAAAATAATAATCATATTTTACATAGTGGACTTGGATTGTACCCTTCACAATAAAAAATTAGGGTCGCACAATAATCTTTAATCTTAGACAATATAACAAGGATCTCTCATATCCTCTAGTGCTCAAGCCCAAACTCATCAAGTATCCACGAATTTTATCATACCATGCTCAAGGTGCATGTTTTAGTCCATACAAGGATTTCTCGAGCTTGTATACATGAGATGCCTTCTCATGTATCACAAATCCATCTCACTTCTCGACGTAAAATTCTTCCTCAACCTCACCATTGAGAAAGGTTGTCTTGACATCCATCTTATGTAGTCTCCAACCCATGGATATGAAAAGAGAAATAATCATACAGATGGAAGTGTATCGGTCAAGAGGAGAAAATTTCTCCTCATAATGTATTCCCTACCTCATGACTTGTTGTTTCTCCATGACAAGAAGGCTCAGTATCAATGATGTCTCTCATATCTGAAACATATCTTGAAAATATCTATGGTCTCTTTCTCTCTCATAATGTACCTGGTATATCCACACAGTTTACAGATCACAAACAACACAATACTCTCACCTACAAGAATCTATTCCTATACATGAGCTTCCATATCCATCAAACAGTTTACATCTCACAAACAACACACTACTCTCACCCACAAGCTCTACACAAGATTCCATTTCCATCATCCCTCCCGTGAGGGAGTAAGGCCTAGTCCCACTCTCATACCATATTGGGAACTCAGAGAGAGAGTATATAAACAATTAAACAAACCAAAATTGTTCTTGAGTGTTCTATTAAATAAATAAATAGAGTACATATAAATACACAAAGTTTGTCTAAAGACAATTACTTTGATCTACCAATTGAAAATCACACCAATCTAGGAACAATCTAGTTGGAGAGAATCTTTCAAATCCAAGTCGTTCCAACAGCCTCCCAAAAACTAGGAAACAAACTCTCTACTTAAACTATCATTACACTAGAGACAAATGAGAGTTGCATATTCCAACACACATAAGATTACATGAAACAACCATGAAAGTTACATGAAACAACTAGGATGTAACATTTCTAAAATGCAAATAGACATTGTTGGTCCAAGTGATTTCCATTTCCGTTTCCATAAAACTATAGGAGAAAAAATCCTATATTGGAATATATATGTAGATATATAAATATAAAAACAAGTGAGGATTGCATAATATTACACACTTATACCGTGCATATTATAATGATCAATAAAGTATTGTCTCTACTATAGGAGGAATGAAAATGGTAAGAGTGGAATCGTGACATACATTTAACGTTTTTGATTAAAAAAAAGATTAAAAATTTAGTTTCTCACCACCTCATCGCCACGTTAAGTGATTAAGAATTGATTATTCTTAAATCAATGCTATAATGACATGTGTGAGAATGTGGAAAATTGATGTAGGTTGTGCTATATTGCTTCCTCTACCCACAATTCTTCTTCCGATTTTCAATTTCATGCCAGGTTTATCCTTCATTTCAAATGCCACCCCGCGTTATGGATCAATGAAGATCATATGGTATGGATCAATGGAGAGATTTTGCATTTTTAAATGTGCACATCTCCTTTCAATTTCATGTCAGGTTTGTCCTGCATTTCAAATGCCACCACGTGTTGTAGGTGGTACATTGGACTAGGTCGTACACATCTGTGAAGAAATCAGGCCCAATGTTTCAAGGGAAGGTGTTAGAACTAGCTTGACAAGGAAAATGGAGTGGGTCTTTTTTCTGGTTGTAGCAAGAAGGTGACAACTAGCATGAAATGACTTGTGCAATGGATCTCCAGGAACTTTGCTCTGATGACATGTTTCATTTTAATGATTGCCTCAAGCACATGTAGTTTCTTTTCAATTTAGCATGAACTTGAACCATAAACAATCTATCTATACTAGTTTCAGTAACCAAGATCACAAGAGGAATAACCATGCATAAGAACACAATAAGTTATCCTGGGAAAACCCTTCTCAATCAAGGGAAAAACCCAACAATCCTTTTCTATGGAGTCGAGAAAATATCCCACATAGACCACAAACAATAGAGCACACAAGATGGTGCTTCTATGACCATGAAAACTTACGCATAAGAGGATTGTGCACTTCAACCCTAATGTAGCGTTGAGAGAATGAGACAATGAAGGATCAACTCTTATTTATACATGATCTAGCACATCAAATAGATGTGTCTAATTGCACAATAGGGCGGACTTGTACAAATCAGAAATATAGTTATTCTTTACAAAATAATAATCATATTTTACATAGTGGACTTGAATTGTACCCTTCACAATACAAAATTAGGGTCGCACAATAATATTTAATTTTAGACAATATAACAAGGATCTCTCACATCCTCTAGTGCTCAGATACTAGGGACACATCCACCTATTCTCAGAAATAAGGATGTCACTCTCAAAATATCAACTCAACTAAGTCCATACGAGTACCATCTAAGTCCATATGAGTACCATCTCAAGATCCATATCAAGTCGACTCAACTAAGTCCATAGGAGTCTGACAAGAGACCATATCAATTCATATCAAGTGAGTCCATAGGAGAATGAAAAGAGACCTGAGATGTCATCTCAACTCAGTCCAGAGGAGCATGACACACCCATCACATGGGTTGCCTCACAAGTGTTCTCAACTCAATGTAGAGGAGAACGACCTCGAGAATGTCTCATGAAACTACAATCATCAACACTACCCATCTACTCAAATCTCCCACTCTCTCTATCCCCCATATATATCACTCTTCCTCCCTCCATCTCTCACCATCCCTCCCTCCTTGTTTCTCTCACTCTCTCTCTCACACTCTCTCCCTCTCTCCACCTTTATTAGTCACCTCTCTCTCTCTCTCTCTTCCTTCCTCCCTCAATCCCTCTATATTCTACCCATTCTCACCCTCCCATCATCTCTCTCTAGCTCTCTCTTACCTTCACTTCCTCTCTACCTGTCTATATCTCACCTCTCTCATTTTGTTTCTCTACCTATCTCTCTAATACTCACCCACTCTATTTATTTATCCTTATCATTTAATCCCTTCATTTTTTATCACTCTCTCCCTATGAATTTCTTTGTCTCTCTCACTTTTCCACTTTATCTATCCCACCCTCCTCGTTCCCCACATTTTTCTTCTCTTTCTCTCCCTCCTTGTGTCTCCCTTATATATCCCCCTCTTCCCTCCTCTCACTCACTACCCCTCTCCCTCACTCCCCCTCTCGCTCCCTCTCTCACTCTCACTCTATTACCAGCCCACCTTCTCTCCCTCAACGTCTCCTTCCCACTTTCACTTGCTCACACTACCCCTTTGCGCCACTTTGTGGATATTTTCAACACTCTCTCTCTATCTCTTACTCTCTCACTCTCACCATCCCTCTCTCTCACCCTGCCTCCCTCTCTCTCCAACTCTTTGTCACCATATATCTTCCTCTCATACACACTCAATCACTCTATCAATCTCTCTCCTCCTAGTATCCCTCTCTCTCTTAGCTGCCCCATCCATGCCTCCCTCACTACCACCCAACTCCTGTCTTCCTCCCTCTGTCCCCACCCCTCTCTCTCTCCATCCATACCTCTCTCTCTCAGCTATCTCTCTCCCACTTTATTCATTTACCTCTATCCCTCTCTCTCTATATCTTCCCCCCTTAATCCTCTCACTTTGTCCCTCCTTCTCTCTCTCCTTCCCTCCCTCATTCTAACTTTGTCCCACTCTACCACACCCTCTCCCTCCCTGTGTCCCTTTATCACCAACCCTCTGTATTTGTCCCATTATATCTCACCCCATTCTCTCTATTACCCACCTCTCTCTCACCCTCTCACCTCCCATATTTTTCTCTCTCTTTTGTTTGTCCCTCCATCCCTCTCTCTGACACAATCGCTCATTCCACCCATATACCCCACTATCCCTCTCTCTCCACCTCTACCTCTTCTCCCTCCTCTCTATTTACCCCCTCTTTCTCTCACTCCACCTCTGCCTCTCTTTGTACCTCCCTCTCTCTCCATCTTTCTTTCACAGCCTCCCTCTTTCTCTACCAACCCTCTCTCCCTTTCTTTCACACCCTCTCTCCTTCTCTCCCTTTTTTTCACACCGTCACTTCTTCTCTCCCTTTGTTACACTCTCTCTCCCTTTGGCACACTCTCACTCTACCCATTAGTCCAACTTGATTTATGTTTAAAATGAGTGAATTCC
>JZKD02S0000227.1:252429-265122 GCA_000966675.3 Picea glauca
AAATACATGGCTCAAACATTCCAATTTAAAATTATTGATAGAACTATAGTCGTAACACTATAGTTAGAACTGCAATAATGCTCATTATAAATTTATTAATTTCAAATAAAAAAATTATAATATTCTTAATCTTACCTAATGTGGTGAACCCTAATCCAAGGATAGAATTACCCATTAAACAAAAACCAAACCATAAAATTTCATAAACAACAAGACAACCGATAAAACTGCACAATAAATCAAACCGAAATCAAAGTTAAAAAGAGAAAAGAGAACACTCCATAACAAACCAAACCCTATTGGATGTCTAGTATCTTGACTTTCGTGATGGTGTTCACACATTGGAACTGAAACTCTATTCCAAGCGCATGTGGTAAGTGGCCCATCCATAGCTAAATTTATTTATTTCTCAAACCAAAATTCATGAATTCGATGCAATAGTGCTTAAATAAATTCTTCGAAACATGACAAACACTCGCATATTTATTTACAACATGAGAAGTAACATATAAGTATGACATATTTTGTGTACAGAGATTATTACGATCTGTGATTAAACTTATAATTGTGAGGATATCGCTTTTAATTCTCAAATTCCATATAGATGGGAAGAATTAATGTCAGAATTGATCCTTGAAGAGAGTATTTTTTACCTGTTGGGCCTAAAGTAGGCATTGACAGAATGAGACAATGAAGAGTGATTGATCCAAAATGGGGATCAACTCTTATTTATACATGACCTATCAGATCAAATGGATGCATCTATTGGCACAATAGGGTCAACTTGTACAAATCATAAATATAATTATTCTTTACAAAATAATAATCATCTTTTACATAGTGGATTCGGCTTGTACCCTTCACAATAAAAAATTAGGGTCGCACAATAATATTTAATCTTATAAAATATAACAAGGATCTCTCACATCCCCTATGCTCATCACTAGGGACACGTCCACCTATGCTAAGAAACTAGGACGTCACTCTCAACATATCAACTCAACTAAGTCCATAGGAGTACCATCTAATTCCATATGAGTACTATCTAGAGAGCCATCTCAAGTCAAATCAACTAAGTGCATATGAGTCCAAGAGGAGACCATCTCAAGTCTTCTTAGCTCAATTCAGAGGAGAACGAAAAAACTGACTCATAAACTGACTAAGAACACTCACTGCATAGCATATATCAGGTTCGATGCTAACAAGATACATCAATGATGCAATCATATGTTTGTAAATATGTGGATCAATCTCACCTGAATCGGAAGAAGTCTCGTTCGACTTCTTCATATTCATCAACATCGGTGTAGGAATGGGCTTGTAGTATGTCATTCAAAAGTGATTTAATATCTCCATTGTGTATTTTCCTGACTCGGGAAAATGTCATCATTCCTCTACCACACTGCTAGTCCCAAGAATTAGTGCATCATGCAAATGTACTTCACCTCGAATTTAGAATCCAATGCATTCTTTCATTCAACAATAATGATTTCTGAACTAGTGAGGAGTAATTCATCAACATGTAGGACCAAAATAAAGAACTGGTCACCAACAATGTGATAGTATAGGTTGGGATCAACAAGGATTTCTCGAGTCCACGCACATGAGATGCCTTCTCATGTATCAAAAATCTATCTAACTGATTGATGTAAAATTCTTCCTCAATATCACCATTGAGAAAGGTTGTCTTCACATCCATCTGATGTAGTCTCCAACCCATGGATGTGGCAAGAGAAATAATCATATGGATGGAAGTGTATTGGTTAAGAGGCAAAAATTTCTCCTCATAATGTATTGCCTCTACCTCAGAGAATCCTCTAGCCACAAATATTTCTTTGTATTTCTCGACACTTCCATCAATTACATGTTTGATCTTATAGATGCACTTGGAAATCACTATACTCGGTCTTGAAACAATATCCCACATAATTTTTCATGATGGATTCATAATATTCGGTCATGGCATCCTTCCAAACCTCATGACTTGTTGTTTATCCATGACAAGAAGGATCATCAATGATATCTCTCATATCTGAAACATATCTTGAAAATATTTCAGGTCTCTTTCTCTCTCAAAATGTACCTAGAATATCGAGACAGTTTACAGATCACAAACAACACACTAATCTCAGCTACAAGTATATATTCCTCTATGCGAGCTTCCATATGCATCAACCAGTTTACATCTCATAAATAACACACTACTCTCACCTACAAGCTCTACGCAGGCTTCCATTTCCATCAGCCTCCCGTGAGCGAGTAAGACCCAGTCCCACTCTCATACCATATTGGGAAATGTGAGAGAGAGATTAGACACAATTAAACAAACCAAAATTTTTCTTGAGTGTTCTTTTAAACAAATAAATATAATACATATAAATACATGAAGCTTGTCTAAAGACAATTACTTTGATCTACAAATTGAAAATTACACCAATCTAGGAATAATAAAGTTGGAGAGAATCTTTCAAATCCAAGTAGTTCCAACAACCTCCCAAAAACTAGGAAACAAAATCTCTTTTTAAACTATCATTACACCAGAGACTATCATTACACCAGAGATAAATAAGTGTTGCATATTCCAACACACAAAAGATTGCGTGAAACAACCATGAAGGTTACATAAAACAACTAGGATGTATCGTTTCTAAAATGCAAATAGACCTTATTGGTCCAAGTGATTTTTATTTTTGTTTCCATAAAAGCATAGGAGAAAAAATCCTATAATGGAATATATATGTAGATATATAAATATAAAAACAAGTGAGGATTGCATAATATTACACACTTATACAGTGATTATTATAATGATCAATATATATGTAGATATATAAATATATAAAAAAGTGAGGATTGCATAATATTACACACTTATACCGTGATTATTATAATGTTAATGTTTTTGATAAAATTTTAATTAAAAATGATGATTAAAGGGTAACATTATCTAAAAGTGAATTTATTATTATTATTTTTAAATAACTTAGGAAGAATGTAAATTATGAATGTTTATACAAAATATATTTATGTAGAAATCATTTGTACACCTCTTGGCAATGGACACAATTAATCACTTTTTAATCTAAAATTCTAATCCGATGGCTAACAATTGAAGATGCTAGCATATTCTTACTTGTCCTCCCAAATCAATGAATATGATTTAATCTTCATAACTTCCTTGTATTTTTGAATGCATCCATTAACCTGTTTAAATTTTAACATTTAGCTAATCATATTGTGAAATTAATGCATCACCATATGATTTCCATGTTTAAATGATTAATCTTTGGGATTACCAAATTTGTATTATTAGAAGACACTACTTCAACTTCTCATTTTTTCACGTCTTTCATATTGGATCCCTGACCCAACCACAACTTACTTGATGTAAATTATTGGCAAAAAAATTAAAGCCCTTAGATAATTGTTGAAAATATTTGGGTATGGGAAGACGATGGCCGACCCACTCAATTCCTTGTAAATATTTCATTCCTCCTTGATGGGGCTCCAACTATTACATGCTAATCTCAAAAATTTCATCCTCCATTTTATCTGATTATAGAGAAATTTTTCATAAATCTGTTGAAAGGATTAGGCACCACAGATGAGGCATTGGTGGGAAGGAACATGGAGAAATTGAGTAAAGTATTGGATTTGTATGAGGAGAAGCTTTGCAAATTACTTCACCCAAAAGATCTCCACCATATTCCTCATCTCTGGTATTTGGTTGATTCTCTTGGGAAGGGCCATCTCCTTTACTCCAGAAACCATGTTCATGCCTAGTGGGAATATATCTCTTCTTGCTCCGCTTGGAAAAAAGTTTCCCATGACATGAAACTGCCTTCCCTCATCCCTGGACGAAATAAAATCGGTTTAGCGCTCACCCTAGTGCCACAATACAGATGAAGAGTGGTGATTCATAAACGTTCATTGACTCATTTGCATTGACATGTGATAGATCTGATGATTTGTAGATGAAGTTATCAATTATTGTAAGAGTGATGATATCAAATGACATTATTTTCTTATGTCTAAAGTATAAATGTGAGTAGGTTATATGTTTCTTTTAATTTGGAAATAGGGTTTAATGTCTCCTCTATATTCACTCGTCAATCATTATTGTTTGTTGGATGCAATAGAGTAATCAAAATGTCTTTAACACTTTATAATATTATTAATAGTTTTTTAGCAATTTAATTTAATTTAAATTTCTAGCAAGCTCCTTTCTCTTTTGGTGTGGCTTTTTATATTTGTTGCATAACGGGTGTCTCCCTGGACTTCTCAGTCATATTGTCTCGTGGTCATGAGGAGGTCTATGGCTACCCTCAGAATAATCCATCCCATCCTCCTCATTCCCAACCTTTGTTCTTTTCTTCCTCTCCCTCCTTGCGTCCCCCTTATATCTCCCCCTCTGCCTCCCACCCACCGTCACTCCCTCCCTCCCTCTCTATATATTTCTATTTCATCCTCCTTCCATCTCTTCCCTCCTCTCCCTCACTCCCCATCTCCCTCCCTCCCTCTCACTCTCTTACAAACACTCATTCTCTCCCTTAATGTCTCCTTCCCACTTTCACTCTTTCACACTACCTCTTTATGCAACTTTGTGGCTCTTCTCAACACTCTCTCTCTATCTCTTACTCCCTCACTCTTTCCATCACTCTCTCTCACCATGCCTTCCTATCTCTCCTCCTCTTTGTCACCCTCTATCTCTCTCATACACACTCACTCACTCTATCACTCTCTCTCCTCCACTACCACCCAATTCTTGCCTTCCTCCCTCTATCCCCACCCCTCTCTCTCTCCATCCCTACCTCTCTCTCTCTCTCTCCATTATCTCTTTCCCAGTCTATCCATTTACCTCTATCCCTCTATCTATATATATTCTCCCCTTAATCCTCTCACTTTGTCCCTCCTTCTCTCTCATTCCCTTCCTCACGTACAGACAATATAGAGTATTTCATAATCAAAATAATAGGATACAAAGAATATGTATCAAAGACGGAGAGCGTGCTAAACAATATCTTCTTCATTACACGACAGAATCAGACTGGAAAAGCCATTCTCATAACAACTGGTAAAGATTAATTGATCTGAAGGATACATACGATCCATAAGCCATTCTAGCTCGCGCACAAAGTCTTATAACCAAAATATCTTCTTATGTTCTTTGTCTCTGATTAATAGCGAGCTTATAGTGTACCGATGCCACAGATCAATACTTGTCTGAAGAATCCGTTGTTTTACTCTGTTGCTAATAGATGAACATTACAGTGAATATGATCACCTACATTTTACTCTGTTCTTATTCTCATAAAAAGACATATAACAAAACTGAATAAAAATATCAGCAACTAATAAACCCAGAAAATCGAGAACTCAAATAGAGATGAAAAAAATGCACCAACAAATAAATACAGCAATAACAACCGCTCAACCAAATTCTTAAAAAAACTCAAACATTCTATACGTCGGAATTCTTAAAAAAACTCAAACATTCTATAATTCTCAAATATCGATATAGAGGGGATGAACTAATGTCGGAATTGATCCCTGAAGAGAGTATTTTTTACATGTTGGGCCTAAAGTAGGCATTGAGAAAATGAGACAATGAAGAGTGACTGAACCATAAGGGGGATCAACTCTAATTTATACATGACCTAGCACATCAAATCGATGCGTCTATTGGCACAATAGGGCGGACTTGTACAAATCAGAAAAATAATTATTCTTTACACAATAATAATCATCTTTTACACAGTGGATTTGGCTTGTACCCTTCACAATACAAAATTAGGGTCGCACAATAATATTTAATCTTTGAAAATGTTACAAGGATCTCTCACACCCCTTGTGCTCATCCACTAGGCACACATCCACCTAGGCTAAGAAACATGGATGTCACTCTCAACATATCAACTCAACTAAGTCCATAGGAGTACCATCTAATTCTATATGAGTACCATCTCGAGAGCGATCTCAAATCGACTCAAATAAGTACATATGAGTCCAAGAGGAGACCATCTCAAGTCATCTCAACTCAATCCAAAGGATCAAGACAAAATTCCACACACATCATCTGAACTGAGTTGAGAGGAGTATGACACACACATCACATGGGCTCTCTCACACATCGTATCAACTCAGTATATGGGAGAATGACCTGGGGAATATCTCATGAAGATGCATTCATCAAAACTCCCTCTCATCTAGGGAGGCATTCTCCACTAGGAAAAGTCTCTCGTGGAAGTACTCGAACTTTGTCCTAGAAAGCATTTTGGTGAAGACATTTGAAACTTTCTCTCTAATGTAATGGTATTTGATCTTGATTTTTTTCGATTTATCGTGAAACACAAGATTCTCTAAGAGCTTCACAAAACTTTGGTTTTCGCAATGGATAATGGTGGAGTCCATCTCATGTCCAAATAAGTTTGCAAGGATCTTGAAAAGCGATACTCCTTCATGGAATTCCACACATAATAAAATGTACTATGCTTCTATGGTACTCAAATCCCCAAAAGTTTGTTTCCTACTACACCAAGAAACCATGGCAGATCTCAAAGTAAAACAACAACCATAGTTTCTATGTTGGTCCACTGCATTCTCTGCCCAATCTGCATCACCATATCCATGCATTCTTATGTCTAAACTAGAGTCATATCTCAGTCCATAACTAATTGTGCCTCGTAAATCTCTCAAGAGATGCTTCACTGCTATCTAGTGTGTTTTTCTTGGTTGATTCATAAACTGACTAAGCACACTCACTTCATATCATATATCACGTCTGATGTTAACAAGATGCATCAATGATGCAATCATATGTCTGTAAATATGTGGATCAATATCACCCAAATCAGAAGAAGTCTCGTTTGGTTTTTTCATATTCATCACCATTGGTGTAGGAATGGGCTTGTAGTATGTCATTCCAAAGTTATTTAACATCTCCACTCTATATTTCCCCTGACTCAGGAAAATATCATTAGTCCTCTACCACACTGTCAGTCCCAAGAATTAGTGCATCATACCAAGGTGATTCATCTTGAATTCAGAATCCAATGCATTATTGCATTCAACAATAATGCTTTCTGAACTCGTGACGAATAATTCATCAACATAAAGGACCAAAATAAATAACTCGTCACCAACAATGTGATAGTATAGTTTGGGATCAAAAAAACTCTTTTTGAACCACAAACTCATCAAGTATCAATGAATTTTATCATACCATGCTCGAGGTACATGTTTTAGTCCATACAAGACTTTCTCGATCCTGTATACATGAGATGCCTTCTCATGTATCTCAAATCCATCTGACTTATCTATGTAAAATTCTTCCTCAATCTCACCATTGAGAAAGGTTGTCTTCACATCCATCTGATGTAGTCTCCAACCCATGGATATGGCAAGAGAAATAATCATACACATGGAAGTGTATCGGTCAAGAGGAGAAAATTTCTCCTTATAATGTATTCCCTCTACCTGAGAGAATCCTCTAGCCACAAACATTGCTTTGTATTTTTTGACACCCACAAATATTGCTTTGTATTTATTGACACTTCCATCAGGTACATGTTTGATCTTATATATGGACTTGGAATTCACTATAGACTTCCCTTTCGGTCTCAAAACAATATCGCACATATACTTTTTCATGATGGACTCATACTCTTCGGTAATGGAATATTTCCAAACGTCATGACTTGTTGTTTCTCCATGACAAGAAGGCTCAAAATCAATGATGTCTCTCATATCTAAACATATCTAGAAAATATCCATGGTCTCTTTCTCTCTCATAATGTACCTGGTATATCCACACAATTTACAAATCACAAACAACACACTACTCTCACCTCCAAGAATATATTCCTATACATTAGCTTCCATATGTGTCAACTAATTTATATCTCACAAACAACACACTACTCTCACCTACAAGCTCTACGCAAGATTCTATTTCCATCATCCCTCCCATGAGGCAGTAAGGCCAAGTCCCACTCTCATACCATATTGGGAACTGGGAGAAAGAGTATACACACAATTAAACAAACCAAAATTGTTCTTGAGTATTCTATTAAATAAATAAATTACATATAAAAACATGAATATTGTCTAAAGACAATTACTTTGATCTACCAATTGAAAATCACACCAATCTAGGAAGAATCTAGTTGGACAAAATATTTCAAATCCAAGTAGTTCCAACAGCCTCCCAAAAACTAGGAAACAAACTCTCTACTTAACCTATCATTACAACAGAGTCTATCATTACACCAGAGACAAATGAGAGTTGCATATTCCAACACACATGAGATTACATGAAACAACCATGAAAGTTACATGAAACAACCAAGTTGTAATGTTTCTAAAATGCAAATAGACATTGTTGGTCCAAGTGATTTCCATTTCCGTTTTCATAAAACCATAGGAGAAAAAATATTATAATGGAATATATATGTAGATATATAAATATAAAAACAAGTGAGGATTGCATAAGATTACACACTTATACTGTGCATATTATAATGATCAATAAAATGTCGTCTCTACTATAGGAGGAGTGAAAATGGTAAGAATTGAATCGTGACATACATTTAACATTTTTGATTAAAAATAAGATTAAAAATTTACTTGCTCACCACCTCATTGCCACGTTAAGTGATTAAGAATTGATTATACTTAAATCAATGCTATAATGACATGTGTGAGGATGTGGACAATTGGCGTAGGTTGTCTTATATTGCTTACTCTACCAACAATTCTACTTCTGATTTTCAATTTCATGCCAGGTTTAGCCTTCATTTCAAATGCCACCCCGCGTTATGGATCAATGAAGATCATACTATATGGATCAATGGAGAGCCTGTTCATTTTTAAATGCACACATCTCCTTTCAATTTCATGTCAGGTTTGGGTTGCATTTAAAATTCCACCACACGTTCTAGGTGGTACATTGGACTAGGACGTACACATCTGTCAAGAAATAAGGCCCAACATTTCAAGGCAAGGTGTTAAAACTAGTTTGACAAGGAAAATGGAGTGGGTCGTTTTTCCAGTTGTAGCAAGAAGGTGACAACTAGCGTGAAATGGCTTGTGTAATGAATCTCCAGGAACTTTTCTCTGATGAGATGTTTAATTTTAATGATTTCCTCAAGCACATGTAGTCTCTTTTCAATTTAGTGTGCACGTCAACCCCAAAGTAGCATTCAGAGAATGAGACAATGAAGAGTGATTGATCCATAGTGGGGATCAACTCTTATTTATACATGACCTAGCACAACAAATGGATGTGTCTATTTTCACAATAGGGCGGACTTGTACAAATCAGAAATATAGTTATTCTTTACACAATAATAATCATATTTTACATAGTGGACTTGTCTTGTACCCTTCAGAATACAAAATTAGGGTCGCACAATAATCTTTAATCTTAGACAATATAACAAGGATCTCTCATATCCTCTAGTGTTGAAGCCCAAACTCATCAAGTATCCACGAATTTTATCATACCATGCTCAAGGTGCATGTTTTAGTCCATACAAGGCTTTCTCCAGCCTGTATACATGAGATGCATTCTCATGTATCACAAATCCATCTCACTTCTCGATGTAAAATTTTCCTCAATCTCACCATTGATAAAGGTTGTCTTCACATCCATCTTGTGTAGTCTCCAACCCATGGATATGGAAAGAGAAATAATCATACATATGGAAGTGTATCGGTCAAGAGGAGAAAATTTCTCCTCATAATGTATAAACTCTACCTAAGAGAATCCTCTAGCCATAAATATTGCTTTGTATTTCTTGACACTTCCATCAGCTACATGTTTGATCTTATATATGCACTTGGAATTCACTATAGACTTCCCTTTCAGTCTCAAAACAATATCCCACATATACTTTTTCATGATGGACTGATACTCTTCGGTAATGACATCTTTGCAAACCTCATCACTTGTTGTTTCTCCATGAAAAGAAGGCTCAGTATCAATGATGTCTTTCATATCTGAAACAAATCTTGAAAATATCTATAGCCTCTTTCTCTCTCATAATGTACCTGGTATATCCACATAGTTTACAGATCACAAACAACACACTACTCTCACCCACAAGCTCTACGCAAGATTCCATTTCCATCATCCCTCCCATGAGGGAGTAAGGCCCAGTCCCACTCTCATACCATATTGGGCACTCAGAGAGAGAGTATATACACAATTAAAAAAACCAAAATTGTTCTTGAGTGTTCTATTAAATAAATAAATAAGTGTTCTTGAGTGTTCTATTAAATAGACAATTACTTTGATCTACCAATTCAAAATCACACCAATCTAGGAAGAATCTAGTTGGAGAGAATCTTTCAAATCCAAGTCGTTCCAACAACCTCCCAAAAACTAGGAAACAAACTCTCTACTTAAATTACCATTACACGAGAGACTATCATTACACCAGAGACAAATGAGAGTTGCATATTCCAACACACATAAGATTACATGAAACAACCATGAAAGTTACATGAAACAACGAGGCTGTAACATTTCTAAAATGCAAATAGACATTGTTGGTCCAAGTGATTTCCATTTCCGTTTCCATAAAACTATAGGAGAAAAAATCCTATAATGGAATATATATGTAGATATATAAATATAAAAACAAGTGAGGATTGGATAAAATTACACACTTATACCGAGCATATTATAATGATCAATAAAATATTGTCTCTACTATGGGAGGAATGAAAATGGTAAGAGTCGAATTGTGACATACATTTAACGTTTTTGATTAAAAAAAAGATTAAAAATCTAGTTGCTCACCATGTCATTGCCACGTTGAGTGATTAAGAATTGATTATTCTTAAATCAATGCTATAATGACATGTGTGAGGATGTAGAAAATTGGTGTAGGTTGTCTTATATTGCTTCCTCTACCCACAATTCTTCTTCCAATTTTCAATTTCATGTCACGTTTATCCTTTGTTTCAAATGCCACCCCATGTTATGGATCAATGAAGATCGTATGGTATGGATCAATGGAGAGATTTTGCATTTTTAAATGTGCACATCTCCTTTCAATTTCATGTTAGGTTTGGCCTGCATTTCAAAGGCCACCACGTGTTGCAAGTGGTACATTGGACTAGGTCATACACATCTCTGAAGAAATCAGGACCAACTTTTTAAGGGAAGGTGTTAGAACTAGCTTGACAAGGAAAATGGAGTGGGTCTTTTTTCCGGTTGTAGCAAGAAGGTGAATACTAGCATGAAATGGCTTGTGCAATAGATCTCCAGGAACTTTTCTCTGATGACATGTTTAATTTTAATGATTGCCTCAAGCACATGTAATTTCTTTTCAATTTAGCATGAACTTGAACCATAAACAATGTATCTATACTAGTTTCAGTAACCAAGATCACAAGAGGAATAACCATGCACAAGAACACAATAAGTTATCCTTGGAAAACCCTTCTCAATCAAGGGGAAAACCCAACAATCCTTTGCTATCGAGTCAAGAAAATATCCCACATAGACCACAAACAATAGAGCACACAAGATGGTGCTTCTATGACCATGAAAAATTATGCATAAGAGGATTGTGCACTTCAGACCTAAAGTAGCGCTGAGAAAATGAGACAATGAAGAGCGACTGAGCCATGGGGATCAACTCTTATTTATACATGACCTAGCACATCAAATAGATGTGTCTATTTGCACAATAGGATGACTTGTACAAATGAGAAATATAGTTATTCTTTACGCAATAATAATCATATTTTACATAGTGGACTTGGCTTGTACCCTTCACAATACAAAATTAGGGTTGCACAATAATGTTTAATCTTAGACAATATAACAAGGATCTCTCACATCCTCTAGTGCTCAGATACTAGGGAAGCATCCACCTATTCTCAGAAATAAGGACGTCACTCTCAACATATCAACTCAACTAAGTCCATACGAGTACCATCTAAGTCCATATGAGTACCATCTCGAGATCCATATCAAGTCGACTCAACTAAGTCCATAGGAGTATGACAAGAGACCATATCATTTCATATCAAGTGAGTCCATAGGAGAATGAAAAGAGACCTCAGATGTCATCTAAACTCAGTCCATAGGAGTATGACACACCCATCACATGGGTTGTCTCACAAGTGTTCTCAACTCAATGCAAAGGATAACGACCTGGAGAATGTCTCATGAAGCTACAATAATCAACACTACCCATCTACTCAAATCTCCCACTCTCTCTATCCCCCATCTATATCACTCTTCCTCCCTCCATCTCTGACCATCCCTCCCTCCTTGTTTCTCTCACTCTCCCTCACCCTCCCTCCCTCTCTCCACCTTTATTAGTCACCTCTTTCTATCTCTTCCTTCCTCCCTCAATCCCTCTATATTCTACCCACTCTCACCCTCCCATCATCTCTCTCTATCTCTCTCTTACCCTCACTTCCTCTCTACCTGTCTATGTCTCACCTCTCTCATTTTTTTTCTCTACCTATCTCTCTAATACTCACCCACTCTATTTATTTATCCATATCATTTAATCCCTTCATTTTTTATCACTCTCTCCCTATCAATTGCTTTGTCTCTTTCACTTTTCCATTTTATCTATCCCACCCTCCTCATTTTCCACCTTTTTCTTCTATTTCTCTCCCTCCTTGTGTCCCCCTTATATATCCCCCTCTTGCCTCCTCTCCCTCACT
>JZKD02S0000227.1:302268-317678 GCA_000966675.3 Picea glauca
AAACTTCTTTATTCCAAATTCTGACCTTCCCTTTCAGATTGTAGATCGCCATTCTGACCTTCATATATGGAAGTATTTTTTGATGTCCAACAACCATGCCTCAGTTTCTTCTCCTGTCCTAGATTCTCCATCAAAGGTAGTTGGTTTAATCTTTTTAAATTCTCCTTCAAGGTGGTCTATTTCTTTTCTTTTCCTGTCTGTTTTAGTTTTGTTCTTAGCTGAAGGTGTACCTTCGGACGAACTGTCTCCTTTTTCTGTTTCAGGCCCATAATTCTTGGAGGCCCTTTTTCTGACCTCTTCAGCATGGTTAGCGTCCTTTGGGATTTTCTTCGTCACTATACTACATAGTAGGAATTCATTTATCTCTTCCTGTTCTTGTTGTGATTTCTTTAATTTCTCATTGTCTACTTTGAAAACTTGCAGCTCAACAATAAGATTCCTCATTGTTCCATAGAAGAGATTCCATCACTATTTTTTTTTGGATCTCCATGAGGTACCTATGTTGGATTTCCTTCCATTTTGATTTTTGCATCATCCTGAGCTTCCATAATTAACACAAAACAAAAAAGGTTTTCTGTTTGTACAAAGAAGTTTTATTAGTTTTTCATAAGTAAGAAAAATATATATATGCCAAAGCTCTAGTGTGGCCCTGTTCAAGGCCTAGTGTTGTAAACTTTGCTCTGATACCATGTGTAATAGACCACAAAAACTGCCAAAAAAAAAAATTATGCATTCATCCTTAGATGGGTTCGTCATTAAGAGTAAAAGAGTCCTGGATGACACCGACTAAAATTACTACCCAACATAAACCTTTGAATCAATGTTACAATATGTGCATACTCCGCATTCCAAAACTCACTTACAGTCCTGTAGACTATGCTTACTTTCATATCTATATAAGAATTATATATCCATATAATTGGCTTACCACTATGAAGGATTTTGGGACTTATGTCCCTAAGCCTTATGCATAACATTAACTAGAAAAAAAAAACCCTTGATCAAAGAACTCATGTATTAAGGATAAAGGTAAAGGGGCAGGTTATACCCCTCTGCGACATATTTTAAATAATAACATGTCTCTTGGAAACAAATCCGATAAAGATGTGGTTGGGGTAAGTGCTTCCTGGTTTATTTTTTGATGTAACGATTATTATGAATCCAGTTGCTCGTGTTAGTAGCTCGTTGACTCCACCTGTTCCCTATGAAACTCCAACTAAAAGTTGTATTAACGGAATTAGTGTTGGTTAGGGTTAAAACTTCCATTAAATGCATAGGCACTTCCTTAATCTGTAACCCATTAATTGAAAAGGTAGGAACAAGTCATTCGAGAGTTAAACCCTGGCCAGGCCATTAATGGCCATGGTGTGTGTGAAAGTCGAGGCCATCACCTGACCCTTTGTCCACTGTGGATGCGCCAAGTTTCCTTCATCACATGGCCCGACCCTTCTTTCATACCAGCAACATTTATTCTATATGATAAGGTTTTCATTAGGTTATAGTGGTTTCACTTCTGTAACGAGACGATTCTCAAAGAATTTGGCTCTGTGACTTCGTAATCTTGGCAAAGGGAAAGGATGACTCAGAAACTTCTTTGATGGAGACGATGTCTTTTACCGAAATGCTTGGTAAGATTCACACTATCAGTGTAACATTTTGACTGTTAGTTCCTAGTATCCTTCACTGTGTTGTATCATCATTTGATACAGATTCTTACAAGACCTCTTCAGGGTTCCATCCAAGAAGTTACTTCTTAGGGGAAAGCCATACTGTAATTGCATTTTAGTTTACCGATGTTAGTGAACTATCAGATGGTCATCTTTGACAACGATATCTATCATGCTTGGGTATTCCTTATGTAACGATTGAATATTGTTTCCTTAACCTAGCTCTGTCTACCCACCTCTATGAGTTCTTTCGACTATACCCTGCCCTCATCAAAATCTTGTAACCCCACAGAGAAGAACGAATATCCGTTCATAAATTTCTTCTATAGATCCTAAATTAGCGATACCTATCGAGTTCAGAATTCATATATCCTGCCACAGATAAAGATTTTGCGGGCTTTTTTTGGCATTGGCCGTGGTTTGACCATATGGAGAAGGGTATTTGTTTTACTCTGTGTTTAAATTAATTTTTCTTTTTCTTTAAACAAGTTCCTGTGTTTTAAGGAAAACATACATTGTCATATTATCAATGTATGGACTATATTTCCTTATGAAATTCATGTTTAATATATTCTCTGTGACTCGTTTGTTCCTCTGTATAACTATATTAAAATTGTCCTTTGTTTAATGTTTGCTCGATTCGGTGTCAGAACTCTTGTACATTTATGAAAACACATTTCTTGTAAAACCCATCTCTTCATACTGGATATTGTAACTAATGATGGGGCCCTGTGTGATGTGAGGGTACCCATAAGCTTTATCGCATTCACTCCTCCCCTTTCGATCTATCGACGGATATGACACGGAGTGGAAGCCAACCTATGGAAAATTGAAAATAAATAAAAGTTTATACCCAATCATTATCTTGTATGTTTTATGAAATTCAAGTTTTGAAAATACTTCTATCCTCTGACTAATTTGATTTCTTTGTTTCCTTTGTAGGTCTATGTGGAATATGGCGCTGGATTAAATTTGGTCCTCCTCAGAAAGGTATTATGGTTTCTAACAAGAGAACTCTTTGAGAGATCTAGAGAAGTCCTTGTGATGTTGGGTTATTACTCTGGCGTTCTTGGCATAAGATTGATACCCAATTCATTAGATGTACAGTACTTTTTGTTAAATACGGGTTATAATTTTCTTCCTTCTATTGGGGTTTTTCATTGCTAGTCTCTCTGTAGAGATATTCCAGACATATATCTATATTGTGAAAACACGACAGAGGTAGACTATACAGTGATTCAAATTTAATGAAATCTTTACTTGTGTCAATTGTTGATTAACTGGTTTCATTTAAGGTAGGTCTTGTGATTATTATACGTATAGACTCATGTACGCATACGTGGTTATATGCGTATCTAATAACTTAAGTTTTCCAGTGTAAACCATTATGTGTCGTTGAGGTCAATGGCTTCTATAGTTTTATTATCTGAACCATGACAATGAGATTGCAATGCTATAAATGAATCTAATACTCCTGAGATTCATTTCTGGATCTCTTTAAGGGTTGCGCCAATTTATATTCCGCCACATATTTTGAATGTTGAAAGGGTAAATCGCTCCAAAGGATTTCGTTCTTTCCAGATTTCCTTTAAGGTTTATACTGATTGAAATTCCACTACAGAATTTGGAATATTGAAATGTAAAAGATCTCATGATAGATGTAAATTCCCAGGATTATACTTTCGATTCTAGCGTCTGATATAATATATAAAAAGGGGTTCGAGATGTAATGAACCTCAAATTCACCATAAACATTTTTTTTCCTATGACATAATTTGATTTCGTTTAATCTTAGAAATTAAGAGAAGGTAAAATTCATTTCTATCCATAATGTCACTCTTACATTAGTCTAGATTACTTTGAACCGAAAAGTTTATGTGGGTAAATTCTTTCCATAATTCTATCACTTTCCTTGACTCTCAAACTACTCCATCATACTTCTTTGTATATAGGCAATGTCTAAACTTAGGTCGAAGGAACCTTTGATGTTCAGAGAGATAAATCTCACAAGGGATAGCACCTTTGAAGTATTCAAAGGGAGGCAGAGATCAAAATCGTCTTGCAGAGGTCAAGTTCAGGTGGAGAATGCTAAGTCATTTTTGGCTAGAGATCCTTGAGCAGAGTGAACAAATGGTGATATTTCTTCATGGGAAAGTACTAAAATCCCAGAGACTGTTGGATCTCGTAGATATGTGGAAAGGTTAAGATTGATAATCTTTTAGCGTTCAGAAGCTCAGGAGGAGTCGCGGTTGTTGGATGAGAAGCAATAGGAGCCGTTGATCTCACGCTTCGAACTTCGCTAATTCAGAGTTTGGGGTTTGGAGAAGCAAGAGATTTTGGATTCACTGCATTGCGAACTACTGATTTGTGAAATCCTGAAAGAATTGGGACCATTGATCTCATGCGAAAAGGGCCAAAAACCCATTAATCCCCTTTTAGGCATTTTGGGTCCCAGGAGTTTGAAGGCCTAGAAATGTTGCATCTCGAGTCACAAAATCCTGAATCGTAAAACCCTAAAATGTGAAAAGGCCAATATCTATTAAGCCCCTTTTCGGCATTTTGGGTCCTTTGAGTTCGAAGGCCTAGAAATGTTTCATCTAGAGTTGCGAAATCCCGAATCATGAAAACCCAAAATGTGAAAAGGCCAAGACCCGTTAAGCCCCTTTTCGGCATTTTGGGTCCAAGGAGTTCGAAGGCCTATAAATGTTGCATCTGGAGTCGCGAAATCCTGAATTACGAAACCCCAAAATCCCAAACTCTGAAACTTTAAAGTGTTGGGCCCATAGACCTTTCGTATTTCACAATTTGGCACTTCTTGTTTCAATTTGTTTTCGCATCAAGGATTTGTAAACCCCAAACTCCGAAATCCTGAAATCCTGAAATGTTGTGTCCTTAGTCTCTTCGAATTTCATGATTCAGAAAACAACGTGGTCTTTATCTTTGTGTTTGACATTTGTAATCGTCGAAACCTAATTGATTTCAACCTTTCACACCATTTTGTTCTCTAAGGTTTAAACCATTAAACAAAATTCTAAGTTAATTTTTCAGTACAGGTCCTGATTAAACATCTCCGAACTCTTGTCACGTTTTGTGCTTACGAAGCATTAAAGTTGCCAAATTTAAAATTGGTCATTCAAATTTTATTCCCTCAGACTCTTATTGGGTTTGGAAAAATGGGGAAAATTTCCCAAGGGTAACTGGGGATTTGGTCCCAGTGGTTACAGTATAACTTTTGCAGAAATTTCTTCTACAGGATTGTCTTGTTTGTTAGAGTAAAAATAAATATTTGATAATCGATTTCCATTCGGTCTCGTTATGCCCTAAATTTTAAATACCAGGGTTATTACCTTGAATATAGGCCCTGGTTTCCAAATGCTAGATGTTGGATCGACTTATGCTAGATCTAAATACTAAATATTTTTATCTCATTTCAACATTTCTTATAATTATTACCAAGGTGGTTTAAATCTACAATAACGATTATTTAGATTGGATATAATGGTCCAAGTAAAGTTCTGATTCTATGTTTTTCTTCTAGAATAATATATGTATATATATGTACTTTCTTCATTATTTAGGCCAAAGGGCTGGTAGGAGTTTTAAATCACGTGTTGTATACACAAAACTATAAGGGAAACATGTGTAATAGTCGGTCTTCCTACCTCAGCTAAAGATATACTTCTACACAGTCTGTTTAATGGAAAAGAAAATGTAGCATAGTTTACAAAATTCAGAATGTTGTTCCCAGCATTATCCATACAGTTAGATTAATGAAATTTCAGCATAATTTCCACTCCCCATGTGCCAATCTCAGCATTGGCTTCACTCAAAAAACAAATTAAAAAGAAACATAGCAGTGAAACTAATTTAGAGGAGATTTCTTCCAGAATTTAACCATGCATAAATCCTTTTAAATATCACAACTAATAAAAGGCCAATTCTATCGTTCATTCAGATTTAATAATTACATGACATCAGATATCAAATAATTCGAATAGAAAATGGAAATCATTCCAGTTTCATTTTAACAAATATATCGCATCAGATATAAAATCATTCCAACAAAAAGGGGGTAGAGCAACATATTTGAACCCGATCGCGAGAAGACAAATGGAACAACCACGTTCGTCCCAACCGTAGAGCAGGGAAACCAAATCACTTTCCCTGTTCACCCCCTAGCCTGACCATGAATCCATGAGGGATAACTTGGAAACTCCTCCTCAGTAATGTCCTTCAATTCCAATAGTTATCCTCTTGCCTCACACTTACTCAACAGTTCTCATAACAACAAAGAAAAATTCATTTCAACAGATTCCTCTTGCCTCACACTCAATCCATACTGTACATAATAGCAAGAGAGCTCAAAAATCTTTTCCCCAGCATACTTGGTAGCGTCCTGCCTCCTCGCATATGCTATATGTCAATTTTTCCCAGGAATTTTTCCCTCCCTTGGGGGAATTTTCGCATCTTTCTAAGCCCCCTAATTTTCAGGGGTTGCCAATGGCCAAATATCTGATTTGCCACTTGTAATAATTAGCCCAGAGGTAGTTCCAACTTGTTCCCCATTCATGGAGTCATGGTCAACTGATTTTAACATGGTTGTTCCATTTGTCCTCCTGCCATTAATATAAATATTCTATTTTTATACAAGTGTCATAGTCAAATAGTTAGTTGAGTCCAATCAAAACTCTTCCCAACAATCATAATATTTAATCACAATTATTAAATTCAAAATTTGAAATTGCCATAAATGGAAAAAAAAATCCAAATTCGAATTTACTAAAAACAGAAATAAATTTTCAGCAAAGTTAAATTCGAAAGATATTCTATTTTTGGGGTATATCACATCCCTTCCCCCTTCAATAAAACATTGTACTGAGTGTTTGTTCCTTTCTTGGAACATGGTTGGATGAGATTTCCGCAAATCTCCTTCCAACTCCCAAGTGGCCTCCTCAGGACTAAAGTGCTTCCATTGCACCTTTACGTGAGTGACGACTATGTTCCGAAGTGATATTTCTCTCGGGTCTAGAATGTATAGGGCTGCCACCAGGAAGTCGCCCTATGGTTACACCTGTAGCAAGTCCCAATCAATCTTATGATTAGGGTCATGAATATACTTTTTCAACAAAGAAACATGAAATACAATATGAATTCCTAAATTAGCTAGAAGTGCAAGTTGATATGCTATGGGTCCAATTCGAGCTAGTATCTCGAAGGGCCCAAAAAATCTGGTTGCCAGCTTGGTACACTTCCCTAACTTCAATGAGATTTTCTAGGCTTTGACCTTCAAATAAACATGGTATCCTACCTGAAATTCCAAGAGTCTTCTTTTCTGATCTGCATAGCTCTTATGTCTGTCTTGTGCTTCTTTCAAGTTCTGTTGTACCTTCCTTACCATGTTCTCCATTTCTTTGAGAATATCTGGTCCAACCATGAGTCTATAAGCCAGGTTATCCCAGCTAATTGGAGTCATACACTTTCTTTCGTATAGTATTTCGAAAGGGCTCATCTTAGCCAAAGTTTGGTACCCATTGTTATATGCAAATTCTACCAAGTGTACGTAATATTCCCACTTCTTTTGTTTTGTTCTTACATACATGCGAAGCATATCCTCTATGATTTGGTTTATCCTTTTGGTCTATCCTTCCGTTTGTGGATGATAACTCGTACTGAAATTCAAATTAGTATTTAGCCCTGAAAATAATTCCTTCCAAAAGAGGATGTGAATTTCACATCTCTATCTGAGATCACCATTTTAGGAATACCATGCAGTCTAAAAATTTCTTTCATGAATATTTCAACAATGTTTATAGCTTTAAAAGTAGACTTTACACGACTAAAGTGTGCAGACTTACTAAGTTTATCGATTATAACCATGATAGAATCATTATGTTTATGAGTTTTAGCCAAACCTGTTATAAAGTCCAGAGATATGGTCTCCCATTTCCATTCTAGTACTGGTAATGGTTGTAATAGGTTGGTTGGATGCTGGTCTTCAGCCATAACCTGCTGACAATCTTGGCACCTAGCCAAGTATTATGTTGTTTGACCTTTAATATTAGGCCAGTAAAACAATTTTCTAAATGTTGTTATCATTTTTTGGTAACCTGGATGACCAGAATACGGTTTCTTATGTACTTCATCCAAAACTGTTAATTTTAACTTTGTTGAATCTAGTATGTAAAGTATGTTTTTAAATCGTAATAATCCCTTCTTGTCGATACTTAGATCTGGTTTATCTGAGTCTGCAGTACTGTTTTGTAATTCTACCATCATCTTAGTGTAATTTCCATCGTTAATACCATTCGTCCTTACCTTTTGCTCCAAATCACTTTTTGCCCTGCTGATAATTACCTCAAATAACCCATGGACTCTTCTGCTTAAAGTGTCTACTACTTTATTTTCTTTTCCCTTGATATGTCTAACTTCGAAGTCAAATTTTCTCAAGAAGGCTAACCATCTGGCTTTCCATGCATTGAGCTCTTGTTGACTAAACAAATATTTCACACAGCTATTACCCATCAATAGTAGAAATTTCCTTCCCATTATGTAGTGCCACCACATTTTTAATGCATGTATTACCACTGCCAATTCTAAGTCGTGAGTAAGATAATTTCGCTCATATTCCTTTAATTTCTAAGACTCATAACAAATAACGTGTCCTTACTGAGTTAGGACACCACCTAGTCCCTCTTTACTTGCATCAACACATACCGTGAAGTCTTTATCTGGGTCTGCTACCTTCGAAATGGGTGTTGATGTCAATAATTTTTTATATAAGATTCCCATGAATGACCGGATATTTTCTACATCCTTAGGTACTGGCCATTCCATAATGGCTTTTTTCTTCTTCGAGTCTACGGCAATGCCTTCTGCTAAAATTACATGTCCTAGATATTGCATTTCTTTTTAATAAAAGTCACAGTTGTAAAATTTGGTGTACAGTTTGTGTTTTCTCAACGATTGTAGCACTATCCTTAAGTGTTCATCATGTTCTTCATTCATTTTTGAATAGACCATAATATTGTCGATAAATACCACCACAAAATTGTCTAAGTATTGACTAAAAATACTGTTCATCAGGCACATAAACGTGGCTGGCGTGTTAGTGAGTCCAAAATGTATGATTACGAATTCATAGTGTCCATATTTTGTCTAAAAAGGTATTTTGTTTATGTCCTCATATTTTATCCTAATTTGATGATAACCAGATCATAAATCTAGTTTTGAAAATATCTTGGCCCCACCAACTTGATCGAAGAGATCATGTATACTTGGTAAGGGGTATTTCTTCTTAATAGTCATTTTGTTCAGTTGTCTATAATCGATACATAGTCTTAGACTACCATGTTTCTTTTTCCCAAAGAGGACTGGTGCTCCCCAGGGAGAGACACTCGATCTGATATACTCTTTGTCCAACATTTCCTGTAATTGTATTTTTAATTCTGTCAGTTCTCGTAGACTCATTCAGTAGGGTGCTTTTGAGATAGGGGTTGATCCGGGTAGTAATCCTATCGAGAAATCTATTTCGCTTCTCGGAGGTCATTCTGGTATCTCATCCACAAACATGTCTTTGAATTCATGTGGGATAACAAAGTCTTCTAACTTGGTCTTATCTTCTTTTTCTAATAGATTTGTCACTTGGATGGCGTAAACTTGACATCCATTTCTAATACATTTATTGAGTTGCATCACTGAAACTTGTCTGACTAATACAGGTTTTGGTATGCCTTGGGTTGTTCTAACAGTGCCAAGATTATCTTTATAGCTAAGTATCTTTGTATAACAGTCTAGTACTGCTTTGTGTTGTTCCAACCAATCCATCCCAATAATCATATTATAAGATCCTAGTGGTAGGATATTCATATTGGTTCTTATCCTTTGACCTTCTAAGCTAAACTAAAGATTAGAAATAAAGTCAACTACTTTTCTTTTAGTACATGTTGCTAGATGTACAAGCCATGATTTTGCGTGCTTCAGTTTCTTAATTTTATTCGACTCTACTACATTGGGAGTAATATAGCTTAACGTAGCTCCAGGGTCAATTAAAACATATATTCGAGTGTCATTGATTTTACCTTCGATTTCTACCACCGAGGACTAGTGGTCATCTTATCGACCATCTATGGCTGGATTTATCCAATGCAGACTTCTGCCCACATCTCCCACTGTGGAGGCTTTCTGCAAATTGTGAATAACAGTTCTGTTGGCTGCAATTAAACATTTACAGTTCCTCGTTAGATGAGTCTCTCCATGCTCCCAACACTTTAGTGGCTGATGGGAATTGTCCACAAACTTTTTCGTTCCCAAGTTTACTGATTTACTGCTACCTTGCGTGTTCGGATGATTGCAGTGAAAATCCTTGCTTGGGAAACTTTTTGTTGCATTCTCATAAGAATGTGGCAGGTATCCTTTCTTTCACTGGTTCATTCGATGTTTCTTCTTATCCTTCTAGGTCTTGGGAAACTCTATCCATTGTTTATACTGGTCATAGCACATTCATGCTTTCCTGAATAACTCACTCAAAGATTTGGGGTTGTCAAACTCAATTCTGTCTCTGTAGGGCTGTGGTAAACATCTTAAGAATCGTTGGATTTTTACCTTATCCTCCCAGATGTACAGTACAAACCTTAGTAGTTCCATAAATTTATTTATAAGGTCCTCCATTGTCATATGTCTGAGTCGTAACTCATAAAATTATTTTGTGTTTCTTTCATAATAACTATCAGAAAGGTATTGTTTCTTGAAATACTTATTAAATTCGGACCATTCCAACTATTTCTTCTTTAGGACCTTGGACAACTTCAGATTCTACCACCAAATGTTGGCCTTTCCCTTCAGATTGTAGGTGGCTATTCTGACTTTCATGTTGCTGGAATAGTTGTAGATCTAGATGTATTTTTTGATGTCCAACAACCATCCCTCATATTCTTCTCCTATCCTGGATTCTCCATAAAAGGTAGTTGGTTTAATCTTTTTAAATTCTCCTTAGAGGTGGTCTACTTGTTTTCTTTTTCTGTCTGGTATAGTTTTGTCCTCAACTGAAGGTGTCCCTTCAGATGAACTGTCTCCTTTTTTTGTTTCTTTAACAAAATTCTTGGAGGCCCTTTTGCTGACCTCCTCATCATGGTTATCAACTTTTGGGCTTTTCTCGGTTAATATACTATACAATAGGAGTTCATTTATTTCTTGTTGTTCCTACTGTGCTTTCTTCAATTTTTCATTGTCGGCCTTGAAAACCTATTCCAAGAGCATATTGGAAGTGGCCCATCCATAGATAAATTTATTTGTTTCTCAAAATAAAATTTATGAATTCAATGCTATAACGCTTAAATAAATTCTTCAAAACACGACCAACATTGGCATATTTATTTACAACATGAGAAGTAACACATAAGTATGACATATTTTGTGCGCAAAGATTATTATGATGTATGATTAAACTTAGAATTGTGAGGATCTCTCATTTAATTCTCAATATCCATATACAGGGGATGAACTAATGTCGGAATTGATCCCTAAAGAGAGTATTTTTTACCTGTGGGCCTAAAGTAGTCGTTGAGAGAATGAGACAATGAAGAGTGACTGATCCACAATGGGGATCAACTTTAATTTATACATGACCTAGCACATCAAATGGATCCATCCATTGGCACAATAGGGCAGACTTGTACAAATTAGAAAATTAATTATTCTTTACACAATAATAATCATCTTTTACATAGTGGATTCGACTTGTACCCTTCACAATACAAAATTAGAGTTGCACAATAATATTTAATATTAGAAAATATTACAAGGATCTCTCAAATCCCCTGTACTCATCCACTAGGGACACGTCCACCTATGCTAAGAAACATGGATGTCACTCTCAACATATCAACTCAACTAAGTCCATAGGAGTACCATCTAATTCCATATGAGTACCATCTTGAGAGAGATCTCAAGTCGACTCAACTAATTCCATATGAGTCCAAGAGGAGACCATCTCAAGTCATCTCAATTCAATCTAGAGAAGCAAGACAAAAGTCCACACACATCATCTCAACTTAGTTGAGAGGAGTATCACACACCCATCATATGGGTTGTCTCACACATCATATCAACTAAGTATATGGGAGAATGACCTAGAGAATATCTCATGATGATACATTCATCAAAACTCCCTCTCAGTTAGGGAGGCATTATCCACTAGGAAAAGTCTTTCATGGAAGTACTCGAACTTTTTCATGACAAGCATTTTGGTGAAGACATTTGAAACTTTCTCTCTAATGTAATGGTATTTGATCTTGTTTTTTTTGAATTATCGTGAAACATAGGATTCTTTGAGAGCTTCACAAAACTCTAGTTATCGCAATGGATAATGGTGGAGTCCATCTCATGTCCAAATAAGTCTGCAAGGATCTTGAAAAGCAATACTCCTTGATGGACTTCCACACATAATGAAATGTACTCTGCTTCTATGGTACTCAAAGCCACAAAAGTTTGTTTCCTGCTACACCAAGAAACCATGGCAGATTCCAAAGTAAAACAACAACCGTAGTTGCTCTGCTGGTCCACTGCACTCTTGGCCCAATCTGCATTGGCATATCCATGCATTCTCATGTCTAAACTAGAGGCATATCTCAGTCCATAACTAATTGTTCCTAGTAAATATATCAACACATGCTTTGCTGCTATCCAATGTGTTTTTCTTGCTTGATTCATACTCTCCTCATAATGTATTCCCTCTACTTGAGAGAATCCTCTAGCCACAAATATTGCTTTGTATTTCTAGACACTTCCATCAGCTACAAGTTTGATCTTATGTATGCACTTGGAATTCACTATAGAATTCCCTTTCGGTCTCAAAACAATATCCCACATATACTTTTTCATGATGGACTGATACTCTTCGGTCATGGCATATTTCCAAACCTCATGACTTGTTGTTTTTCCATGACAAGAAGGCTCAATATCAATGATGCCTCTCATATCTGAAACATATCTTGAAAATATCTATGGCCGCTTTCTCTCTCATAATGTACCTGGTATATTCACACAGTTTATAGATCACAAACAACACACTACTCTCACCTACAAGAATATATTCCTATACATGAGCTTCCATTTCCATCAACGAGTTTACATATCACAAACAACACACTACTCTCAGCTGCAAGCTCTACGCAAGATTCCATTTCCATCATCCCTCCCATGAGGGAGTAAGGCCCAGACCCACTCTCATACCATATTGGGAACTGAGAGAGAGAGTATATACATAATTAAACAATAAAAAATTATTCTTGAGTATTCTATTAAATAAATAAATAGAGCACATATAAATAAACGAATCTTGTCTAAAAAAAATTACTTTGATCTACCAATTGAAAATCACACCAATCTAGGAAGAATCTAGTTGGAGAGAATCTTCCAAATCCAAGTAGTTCCAACAACCTCCCAAAAACTAGGAAACAAACTCTCTACTTAAACTATCATTACACCAGAGACTATCATTACACCATAGACAAATGAGAGTTGCATATTCCAACACTCATAAGATTACATGAAACAACCATGAAAGTTAAATGAAACAACCAAGTTGTAACGTTTCTTAAATGCAAATAGACATTGTTGGTCCAAGTGATTTCCATTTCCGTTTCCATAAAACCATAGGAGAAAAAATCCTATAATGGAATATGTATGTAGATATATAAATATAAAAACAAGTGAGGATTGCATAAGATTACACACTTATACCGTGCATATTATAATGATCAATAAAATGTCATCTCTACTACAAGAGGAATGAAAATGGTAAGAATTGAATCATGACATACATTTAATGTTTTTGATTAAAAATAAGATTAAAAATTTACTTGCTCACCACCTCATTGCCACATTAAGTGATTAATAATTGATTATTCTTAAATCAATGCTATAATGACACATGTGAGGATGTGGAAAATTGGCGTAGGTTGTCTTATATTGCTACCCCTACCCACAATTTTGCTTTCGATTTTCAATTTCACGCCATGTTTAGCCTTCGTTTCAAATGCCACCCTGAGTTATGGATCAATGAAGTTCGTGCGGTATGGATCAATGGAGAGCATGTGCATTTTTAAATGCGCACATCTCCTTTCAATTTTATGTCAGGTTTGGGGTGCATTTCAAATTCCACCACACGTTGTAGGTGCTACATTGGACTAGGCTATACACATCTGTGAAAAAATCAGGCCCAGCGTTTCAAGGGAAGGTGTTAAAACTAGCTTGACATGGAAAATGGAGTGGGTCTTTTTCCGAGTTGTAGCAAGAAGATGACAACTAGCATGAAATGGCTTGTGCAATGGATCTCCAGGAACTCTGCTTTGAAAACATGTTTAATTTTAAAGATTGCCTCAAGCACATGTAGTTTCTTTCCAGTTTAGCATGAACTTCAACCATAAACAATGTATCTATACTAGTTTCAGTAACCAAGATCACAAGAAGAATAACCATGCACAAGAACACAATAAGTTATCCTGGGAAAACCCTTCTCAATCAAGGGAAAAACCCAACAATCCTTTGCTATCAAGTTAAGAAAATATCCCACACAGACCACAAACAATAGATCACACAAGATGGTGCTTCTACGACCATGAAAACTTGCGCATAAGAGCATTGTGCACTTCAGCCCTAAAGTAGCATTGAGAGAATGAGACAATGAAGAGTGACTGATCCACAGTGGGGATCAACTCTTATTTATACATGACCTAGCACATCAAATGGATGTGTCTATTTGCACAATAGCGCGGACTTGTACAAATCAGAAATACAGTTATTCTTTACACAATAATAATCATATTTTACATAGTGGATTTGGCTTGTACCCTTCACAATACAAAATTAGGGTCGCACAATAATATTTAATCTTAGACAATATAACAAGGATCTCTCACATCCTCTCGTGATTAGATCCTAGCGACACGTCCACCTATTCTCAGAAATAAGGATGTCACTCTTAACATATCAACTCAACTAAGTCCATACGAGCACCATCTAAGTCCATATGAGTACCATCTCAAGAGCCATCTCAAGTCGACTCAACTAAGTCCATAGGAGTCCAACAAGAGACCATATCAATTCATATCAAGTGAGTCCATATGAGAATGAAAAGAGACCTCACATGTAATATCAACTCAGTCCAGAGGAGTACGACACACCCATCAAATGGGTTTTCTCACAAGTCTTCTAAACTAAATGTAGAGGAGAACGACCTGGAGAATGTCCCATGATCTACAATCATCAACACTACCCATCTACTAAAATCTCCCACTCTCTCTATCCCCCATCTATATCACTCTTCCTCCCTCCATCTCTCACCGTCCCTCCCTCCATGTTTCTCTCACTCTCTCTCACCCTCCCTCCCTCTCTCCACCTTTATTAGTCACCTCTCTCTCTCTCTTCCTTCCTCCCTCAATCCCTCTATATTCTACCCACTCTCACCCTCCCATCATCTCTCTCTGGCTCTCTCTTACCCTCACTTCCTCTCTACCTGTCTATCTCTCACCTCTCTCATTTTGTTTCTCTACCTATCTCTCTAATACTCAACCACTCTATTTATTTATCCCTATCATTTAATCCCTTCATTTTTTATCACTCTCTCCCTATCAATTGCTTTGTCTCTCTCACTTTTCCACTTTATTTATCCCACCCTCCTCATTCCCCACCTTTTTCTTCTCTTTCTCACCCTCCTTGTGTCCCCCTTATATATCCCCCTCTCCA
>JZKD02S0000227.1:352676-371754 GCA_000966675.3 Picea glauca
AGGTACCACTTCATACGATCCACCTTGGAAGATGGACAATTGAAGATGGAAAAGATACACACTAGCCAGAATCCTGCAGACATGTTAACAAAGGGAGTAACCAAGGAGAAATTGAATTCTTTCTCAGTTTCAGTTGGTCTTCAAGAATGAAGATGAAGATGAGAAATTTTCTAGGTCGAAGAAGGTTCAGAGTCCAGCATATACAATAGCGGTGGAGTTGTTGAGATCAATCTCCAAGTGGGAGATTGTTGGTTGTGGAGCCTGATTAGCTTTCAGTCGTGTTTATACCCCATGAAGTATTTACACCCCATAAGTATGTACCTCTTCCACGCGGGGGAGTGCAGAGGGGGGGTACCCCCTCTGCGGGGTCCGGGGGGTCCATCGCCCCGACTGCGGGGTCTGCGGGCAAGTGGGCCCCCAGCAGGGGTTCGAGGGTGAAGCCCCCAAAGAAAAAATTGCCTTGTAAAAGTATATTGTAATTTCATTGTAAATCTAGACTGTTCATTATAAGGTCGTAGATCTAATGGTAGAGATTATGTTAGGGTTTTTTTCCCTAGAAGGCAACCCTCTATTATGAGGGAAATGTATTTTGGCTATGGATGATGGTGAATATTGTATTCTGAGAGAGGAGACTGTGAGAGAAAGAAGAGGAAGTTACAACGGGTTTTGTTGTAGGTTGTATCCATTCATTTGCTCGATAATAATAAAGGAAGGACCTGGCAATTTCTATGGTGGGCGTAGCCCACACTGGGTGAACCACGTAAATCTGTTTCTCTCTTGTATTGTGTGTCTTCTGTGTTTTGTTTCTGCATTTGTTTTATTTTATTGCTCTGTGGTCATGTTTTTCTAACAATTTTGTTTACATAGATTATTACGATCTGTCATTAAACTTATAATTGTGAGGATAACTCTTTTAATTCTCAAATTCCATATAGATGGGAAGAACTAATGTCAGAATTGATCCCTGAAGAGAATATTTTTTACCTACTGGGCCTAATGTAGGCATTGAGAGAATGAGACAATGAAGAGTAACTAATCCAAAAAGGGGATCAACTCTTATTTATACATGACCTATCACATCAAATGGATGTGTCTATTGGCACACTAGGGCCGACTTGTATAAATCATAAATATAATTATTCTTTACAAAATAATAATTATCTTTTACATAGTGGATTTGGCTTGTACCCTTCACAATAAAAAATTAGGGTCGCACAATAATATTTAATCTTAGAAAATATAACAAGGATCTCTCACATCCCCTATGCTCAACACTAGGGACACGTCCACCTATGCTAAGAAAAACGTAAGGTCTTTAAGTCAATGTTAGTTTTTAAGTCGTGACAGGTAAGGTCATTAAAGTGGTTAATAACTGTTTCAGAAAGGTTTTCCAAGTGTGTTTCTTTGATGGTTCTATTTCCGTTAAGTTACAGCTATTCCCTCCCATAACCAACCAAACATGATTATGTCCACACCACTCTCCACACATCTGAATCTAACTAACTCTCCTCTGCTGGCCAGAGTAACGAAACGATAATTTTCGTGGTTGGTATTTGAATGGTTCCTTGGACGATCATAGTTTTTGGCTTACTTCGTATCTCTTGCATTTAAGGTGGCGGATGTTCCTGTCAGGAGGTGTTTAAGACTCTATCAGGGATTTTAATTAAGGGTCCTACAATCCACAGCCTCGATGTCTCTTCCTCCTACTCCTTCCAATCTCGATACGCCAGATTTCCCTAGAGCAAGGTCTTGTATGTTACAAGCTGTAAAGAATGATAATCGTGCCTATTAGGTTTCATTTCTCCCTTGCGCCTTCATAGGGGAGGCTCTGCAACTTCCACAGGAAGAAACTACCGCCTCCATGAGAAAACCTTCGTGCAGTTGACGGTAATGCCTGGTAAGTTTCTCTAAGGGACTGTCGTAATTTCAGATTCGAATAGAGTTTAACGTTTTGGTTGAAGATGAGAAGGAAAAAGTTGTTTCCTGTTCACTTTACTGTGGGTTATAGACTTTCCTTGCCCTCATAGAGTCTACGCAATGTTTTTTTGTCTTTGTAGTGACATTAAAAGGTTTTTCTTACTATAACACCTCGGTTACAGACCCTCTATTACTGGGGACTATACAGAAGGTTTACTGTGCGTGTTTCCCATGGGGTTCCCTCTGGTTTAATCCTTTTCTACCCTATACTCAACAGCGGTAACTCGGGTGATTCAGAGTAGTATTCCTCGATGAATTTAGGTTATTATTCAAGATTAATATGATGTCATTCCTTGTCTTCCTTTCCTTGTTCGTTGAGGGTTTTATCAAATGATTTCTTGTTTGAAATTTCGTAATGCCAATTTTTATTTTGTAAAGGAAAAGAATATTTGTCATTCGGTTCTTCTATTTACTAATGGTGGGGCTCTTACTATTGTGAGGGTACCCACCAGGAGCTTCCGAACTCTTCTCCCCTCTGTCTTGGTTGATTACGAAGCATGGCAACATGAGGATGTGGCGTTTTCGGCCCTGGGTTAAGTATTCGGTCAACTACGGTCATCGTTGTTCCTTCTTCAGTTTATAGAACAAGATTTTTCCACTGTAATTTTTCTAATGTATTATTGTGTTGGCCGAATGCGTGCGTTCCCCTTTACAATGTGGATTCCAGCCTCTACTCAACCTAGCAAAGGTACTCGGGTTCCAAATAATAAACCCGTTCATCTTGATGAGATCGAGTGCTCTCGAATTCTGTTCGTACTTTGTTATTTTGGATGTTAGAAGGCCCTCTATTCAAGCACTCATTCTCTATATCGGATCACTGAGGTTTTAAACACGTTTTTGTTTAACCAAGTTCCGATTTATATGTAACATGAAGTGAAAAATTCTTGTTTCTTTTATTAAAATCACTATTTACCCCAGCTGAATTGTTTTCTAGAGGTCTCGCCAATTCCAACTCTGTGTATTCGTATGTGTTTGTTTTCGATTGTATAGTGGATTTTGTTTAGAGTTTGAAACAAACATACGTCCATAATATTTTTTTTCGTGAATTGATGCATACATATATTTGACTCTATTGAAATATATACATACGTATACACTTATCCCTATTTTGTTCATTCGCCCATGTTAAAGTTTAAAACATATATATATATATATATATGCATATATTGACTCAGTTCAAGTTTGATTTATATATATGTAGATGCATAGGAATAGCTCTATCTGTTCATTCTACTTTGTTAAAGTTTGAAGACGCATCTAATGATTTATGTTCAAGTTTGATGTATACACATATAGTCGCATAAAATTTTCTCTGTGCATTCCTTCTACTTTGTTAAAGTTTGAAATGCATATAATGATTCCGTCTCAAGTTTGATGTATGTACATAGATGCATATAATAGCTCTGTTGGTTAATCGATTTTGTTCATGTTTGATATATATATATATATATATATATATATATATATATATATATATACGTAAACATATAGACGCATATAATAGCACTGTGCATTCCATCTACTCTGTTAAAGTTCAAAACGCATATAATGGTTCTATTTCAAGTTTGATGTATGTGAATAGATGCATACAATAGCTCTGTTTGGATATTTGATTCTGTTCATATTTGATATATATATATATATATATATATATAAACATGTATATGCATATAAAAGCGTTGTGCATTCCTTATACTCTGTTAATGTTCGAAATGCATATAATGGTTCTATTTCAAGTTTGATGTATGTAGTTAGACACATACAATAGCTCTATTTGGCTATTCAATTCCATTCATATTTGATATAAATATATATAAACATATAGACGCCTATAATAGCTCTATTTGTGCATTTGATTCTGTTCGAGTCTGAGACATATATATATGCATATGGTAGCTCTATTCATTCATTCGAACTTTGTTCAAGTTTGATATATATCTATATACGCATACAATGAATCTGTTCGTTCATTAATACCTAAAAAAAATTGATTTTGAAAAATAATTTTGCATTTTTAAATCCTATAGACTACTGACTAATTTTTTCGGACAACCCTTTGTCTAGGATCTTGCATGTATACTAGAATTAATATCCTCATTAACATTAACCAATTATTCTACATAGGGGGGTAGAATACTGAATATTTAAGTACCAAATAGATTTACAGCAGTTACACGATCATTCAAAAAGCTACTAGAACTCTTATGTATAATGATAACACAAACAGTAATTTCAATACACAAAAAACATCCTTTAGACATATAGAGTTTAGGGTACATATCTGAACTAGACTTGTAGATAAAAACAAAGGGAACAACCACGTTCCTCCCAACCATAGAACCGAGCAGCCACGACTACTTGCCCAATTCACCCCCTAGCCTGACCATGAGTCCATAAGGGAGAACTTGGAATTTCCTCTACAGTATTGTCCTTCGATTCAGTCACTTTTTCTCCTTGCCTCACACCCTCCCAGTGTTCACAACAACAAGCGAAAAAGAAAAAAACAAAATAGACTCTTTTCCGAGCATACTCAACAACGTCCTGCCTCCTCACATATGCCTATTTGTAACTTGCCTAGGTCTTTTCCCTTCCTTGGGAATTTTTGCAGCTTCCTAAATCCCTAATTTTCACGGGCTTCCAATGGCCAAATCACTAATTTTCCACTTGTAAAACTCATCCCAGGGGTAGTTCCAACATGTTCCCCACTCATGGAGTCATGGTCAACTACTTGTAACATGGTTGTTCCATTTGTCTTCCTGCAATAAATATAAGATATTTTGTTTTTTAACAAGTATCATTGTCCAATATCTAGTTGGGACAAATCAGATCTCTTCCCAACAGTCAAAATCATTTATTACAATGATAAAATTCAAAATTCTGAATTTCCATAAATGGCAAACATTTTCCAATTTCGAATTTACTAAAAATGGAAATAAATTTCCATCAATTTAAATTCTAAAAATAATTTTTATTTTCTTTATTTTTGGGGGATGTCACACTCCTCAACAATGTCATTCAATTTCAATAGATTCCTCTTGCCTCACACTCACTCAGTAGTGTTCATAACAACAAGGACAAATCAAGAGTCTTGTAATGTACCCCAATTTACCCAAAAAAAAAACAAAAAAAAGTATTAGTATGTTTGGGAAACATTACTTCTCCTAGTCTTCAAACAATGAAGTTATTAACGACAATTGAACTAATATGAACTCCTCCTATTTAATAACTGACTTTGGCATCATCTTCCATCTTACTAATAGACAAAATATAATTATATCTATACATTTATGGCCCCTTACTTGAATACGAACAATTTACTTTTACAAAAGGAGAAACTCAAGGGTTAAGGGTCGCAACTTGTAAGCATATAAAGGTACTTAACTTTTGACTCACTGTAATCCTAAATAACCCTCCCCATAGTCCAACTAAAGGGATAATGAACTAAATCATCTTAACTGAACAATGAGCGGTTCGTTATAGTGCATTAACTCGACAAGAAGTCTGAGGGTTTTTCTGTAAGTTGGACTTAATAACCCTCGGTCCAGTCTATTAATAGAGGCCTTGCGAGTTCGCATTCCGAGGCCACCACTCACCCTGTATTCAATACGCTTATGCCACCTATGTTATGTCACATGGTCGGATAGAACCTTCATTCTCCTACTATTAGTTTGTGTAGTAGTGGTTAATGCTCCATTGGGGTTCTCCAGCCTAGAGTTTAGGGTTTTGTTTCTTCCTTACACATTCCTCCTCTGCGATGGTAGTCGACACTTTGGAGGTTTTCCCCTGGTGAGATATGCAGGAGCTACCCATATTCATGGTAAGTTACGATACTCTCGTCATTGTTTGTGATGAGTAAGAAAAGTCGAGAGGGATTTTGGTCATTCCAGTATTTGTTATTTCTTACGGATTCTTTGTAAACAATGTCTTTCCTTCAAAGATTTGGCTGTGTGGAAAGTCTCCTTTAGTCACAGGGAAATTTGGAATTTCAGTATATTGGACTGCTCCTTAAGCTTTAGGTTTTTAAATGCGTAGTTGTGAGAGAGAGAGGATTAATATTATTGTCTGGGGTTTGGACTTCCCCTCAGAATTTCCTCTGCTACCCTAGGCATAAACGTCTGGGTATAGGTACCGATTCTACAATTTAAAGCAGGATACCCCAATTGTAAATTCTTTAGAATGCTTCTTGTGTATTACCTGTTCGGAGCTTCTTTTTGATACTTAGTTCTAGTTTATATGATTTTGTGGTACTGTTTTGTAATTATGCCGTTACCTTAGCATAATTTTTGTCGTTAATACATGTCCTTCTTATTCTTTGTTCCATATTACTTTTTTCCCTGCTGATATTTATCTGAAATAAGCCATGGACTCTTCTGCTTAAAGCGTCTGCTACCTTATTTTCCTTGCCCTTTATTTGTATGACTTCGAAGTCGAATTCGCTCAAGAAAGCTAGCCATATTTCTTGGCTTGTATTAAGATCTGGTTGGGTGAACAAATATTTCACGCCACTATTATCCATCAATAATACAAATCTTCTTCCCATTATGTAGTGTCGCCACATTTTTAAGGCGTGTATTACTGCTGCCAATTCTAAGTCATGAGTGACATAATTTTACTCATATTCTTTTAATTTACGGGACTCATAACAAATAATGTGTCTTTCATGGGTTAGGACACCACCTAGTCTTTCTTTACTTGCATCAACACATATGGTGAAGTCTTTATCTAGGTCTGCTACTTTCAATATCGGTGGAGTTGTCAATAATTCCTTCAGCTTGTTAAAATTGTCCTGACACTTCTCTGACCAGTTAAAATTGATCCCTTTATTTTGTAATGATGTGATATGGTAGGTTATCTTGGAAAACCCTTCTATAAATCTGCGATAATATCTGGTGATTCCCATGAATGACCGGATATCCGCTACATCCTTAGGTACCGACCATTCCATAATGGCTTTTATTTTCTCCGGGTCTATGGCATTTCCTTTTGTTGAAATTACATGTCCCAGATATTGTATTTCCTTTTGATAAAAGTCACACTTGTCAAGCGTGGCATAGAGTTTGTGTTTCCTCAATGTTTGCAAAACTATTGTTAAGTTTTCCTCATGTTCTTACTCCGTTTTAGAATAGACCAGAATATCATCGATAAATACTACTACAAACATGTCTAAGTACTGGATGAAAATACTATTCATCAGAAACATGAACATGGGTGGTACGTTAGTGAGCCTGAAAGGCATGACTACAAATTCGTAGTGTCCATATCTTGTTCGAAAACCTATTTTGTTTATGTCCTTGTCCTTTATCCTAACTTTATGATAACCGGATCGTAAATCCAACTTTGAAAATATCTTTGCCCCACCTACTTGGTCGAACAAATCATTTATCCTTGGTAAGGGGTATTTTTTATTAATATTCATTTTGTTCAGTTGTTTATAATCGATACATAGTCTTAGAGTATCGTCTTTCTTTTTCACAAAGAGGATTGTGCCCCCCATGGTGAAACACTGGGTCTGATATACTCTTTGTTCAACAATTCATGTAATTGTACTTTTAATTCTGTCAGTTCTGGTAGACTCATTCGGTAAGGTTCTTTTGAGATAGGGGTTAAACCCAGTAGTAGGTCTATGCATAAATCTATTTCCATTCTAGGAGGTAATTCTGGTATCTCATGCACAAGCATGTCTCTAAAATCACATAGGACAACAAAGTATTCTAACTTTGGTTTATCTTCTTTCTCTAACAAATTCGTTACTTGGATGGCATAAACGTGACATCCCTTTCTCATACATTTCTTGAGTTACATCGCTGAAACTTGTCTGGTTGATACAGGTTTTGGTATAACTTGGGTTGTTCTAGTAGTGCCAAAATCATCTTTGTAGTTAAGTAACTTTGTATAACAATCTAGTACTACTTCGTGCTACTCCAACCAATCCATCCCAATAATCATATAATAAGATCCTATTGGTAGGATGCCTAAATTTCTCCTTATATTTTGACCATCTAAGATGAACTCAAAATCACAAATAAATTCAAGTACTTTCATTTTAGTTTTTGTTGCTAGTTGTACCAGCCATGATTTTGCGTGCTTCAGTTTCTTAAGTTTGTTTGACTCTACTACATCAGGAGTAATATAACTTAACGTAGATCTAGGATCAATTAAGATAGATGTTCAAGAGTTATTGATTTTACCTTCTATCTCTACCACCGAGGAATGGTGGTCAACTTGTCGGCCATCTATGGCTGCATTTAACCGATGCAGATTTTTGCCCACGTCTCCCACCATTGAGGCTCCGTGCAAATTATGAACAATGGTTTTGTTTGCTTAATTTAAATGTGCAAGTTCCTCCTTAGATGAGTCTCTCCACATTCCCAACACTTTAATGGCTCATGGGAGCTGTCTGCAAACTTCTTTGTTCCAAATTTCGACCTTCCCTTTCAGATTGTAGATCGCCATTCTGACCTTCATATTACTGGAATAGTTGTAGATCTGGAAGTATTTTTTGATGTCCAACAACCATGCCTCAGTTTCTTCTCCTATCCTGGATTCTCCATCAAAGGTAGTTGGTTTAATATTTTTAAATTCTCCTTCAAGGTGGTCTATTTCTTTTCTTTTCCTGTCTGTTTTAGTTTTGTTCTCAGCTGAAGGTGTACCTTCAGACGAACTATCTCCTTTTTATGTTTCAAGCCCAGAATTCTTGGAGGCCCTTTTTATGACCTCCTCATCATGGTTAGCATCCTTTGGGATTTTCGTCGTCACTATACTGCATAGTAGGACTTCATTTATCTCTTTCTGTTCTTGTTGTGCTTTCTTTAATTTCTCATTGTCTACCTTGAAAACTTGCTTTTCAACAATAAGATTCCTCATTATTTCTAGTACTTCCATAGAAGAGCTTCCATCACTATTATGTTTTGGATCTCCATGAGGTCCCTATGTTGGATTTCCTTCCATTTTGATTTTTGCATCATCCTGAGCTTCCATAATTAACACAAAACATAAAACGTTTTCTGTTTGTACAAAGAAGTTTTATTAGTTTTGCATAAGTAAGAAAAATATATATGTGCCAAATCTCTAGTGTGGCCCTGTTCAAGGCCTAGTTATGTAAACTCTGCTCTGATACCATATGTAGTAGATCTCAAAAACTACCAAAAAAAAAAAATATGCATTCATCCTTAGATGGGTTCGTCATTAAGAGTAAAAGAGTCTTGGATGACACCGACTAAAATTACTACCCAACTTAAACCTTTGAATCAATGTTACAATATGTGCATACTCCCCATTCAAAAACTCACTTACAATCCTGTAGATTATGCTTACTTTCATATCTATATAAGAATTATATATCCATATAATTGGCTTACCACTATGAAGGATTTTGGGAACTTATGTCCCTAAGCCTTATGCATAACATTAACTAGAAAAAGAAACCCTTGATCAAAGAACTCATGTATTAAGGATAAAGGTAAAGGGGTGGGTTATACCCCTCTGCAACATATTTGAAATAATATCAGGTCTCTTGAAAACAAATCCGATAAATATGTGGTTGGGGTAAGTGCTTCCCGATTTAATTTTTGATGTAATGATTATTCTGAAGCCAGCTGCCCGTGTTAGTAGTTCATTGACTCCACATGTTCCCTATGAAACTCCAACTAAAAGTTGTATTAACGGAATTAGTGTTGGTTAGGGTTAAAACTTTCATTAAATGCATAGGCACTTCTTTAATCCGTAACCCTTTAATTGAAAGGGTAGGAACAAGTCACTCGAGAGTTAAACCCTATCTAGGCCATTAATGGCCATGGTGTGTGTGAAAGTCGAGTCCATTACCTAACCCTTTGTCCACTCTGGATGCGCCAAGTTTCCTTCATCACATGGCCCGACCCTTCTTTCATACCAGCAACATTTATTCGATATGATAAGGTTTTCATTAGGTTATAGTGGTTTCACTTCTGTAACGAGATGATTCTCAAATAATTTGGCTTTGTGACTCCGTAATCTTAGCGAAGGGAAAGGATGACTGAGAAACGTCTTTGATGGAGGCGATGTCTTTTACTGAAATGCTTCGTAAGATTCACACTATCAATGTAACATTTTGACTGTTAGTTCCCAGTTTCCTTCACTGTGTTGTATCATCATTTGATACTGAGTCTTACAAGACCTCTTCGGGGTTCCATGCAAGAAGTTATTTCTTAGGGGAAATCCATACTGTAATTTCATTTTAGTTTACCGATGTTAGTGAACTATCAGATGGTCATATTTGACAACGATATCTATCATGCTTGGGTATTCCCTGTGTAATGATTGAATATTGTTTCCTTAACCTAGCTCTGTCTACCCACATCTATGAGTTCTTTCGACTATACCCTGCCCTCATCAAAATCCTGTAACCCCACAAAGAAGAATGAATATCCATTCATAAATTTCTTCTGTAGATCCTAAATTAGTGATACCTCTCAAGTTCAGAATTCCTATATCCTGCCAAAGATAAAGATTTTGCGGGCTTTGTTTGGCCTTGGCCGGGGTTTGACCATATGGAGAAGGGTATTTGTTTTACTCTTTGTTTAAATTAATTTTTCTTTTTCTTTAAACAAGTTCCCGTGTTTTAAAGAAAACATCATTCTCATATTATCAGTGTATGGACTATATTTCCTTACGAAATTCATGTTTAATATATTCTCTGTGACTCATCTGTTCCTTTGTATAACTATATTAAAATCGTCCTTTGTTTAATGTTTGCTCGATTCGGTTTCAGAACTCCTGTACATTTATGAAAACACATTTCTTGTAAAACCCATCTCTTCGTACTGGATATTGTAACTAATGATGGGGCCCTGTGTGATGTGAGGGTACCCATCAACTTGATTGCGTTCACTCCTCCCCTTTCGATCTATCGACGGATATCACACGGAGTGGAAGCCAAACTATGGAAAATTGAAAATAAATAAAAGTTTATACCCAATCATTATCTTGTATGTTTGATGAAATTCAATTTTTGAAAATACTTCTATCCTGTGACTAATTTGAATGCTTTGTTTCCCTTGTAGGTCTATGTGGAATATGACGCTGGATTAAATTCGGTCCTCCTCATAAAGGCATTATGGTTTCTAACAAGAGAACTCTTTGAGAGATTTGGAGAAGTCCTTGTGATGTTGATTTATTACTCTGGCGTTCTTGGAATAAGACTGATACCCAATTCATTAGATGTACAATACTTTTTGTTAAATACGGGTTATAATTTTCTTCCTTCTATTGGGGTTTTTCATTGCTAGTCTCTGTGTAGAGATATTCCAGACATATATCTATATTGTGAAAACACGACAGAGGTAGACTATACAGTGATTTGAATTTAATGAAATCTTTACTTGTGTCAATTGTTGATTAACTGCTTTCATTTAAAGTAGGTCTTGTGATTATTATACGTATAGACTCCTGTACGCATACATGGTTATATGCATATCTAATAACTTAAGTTTTCCAGTGTAAACCATTATGTGTCGTTGAAGTCAATGGCTTCTATAGTTTTATTATCTGAACCATGACTATGAGACTGCAATGCTATAAATATATAATATATAATAAGGGGTTCCAGATGTAATGAACCTCAAATTCACCATAATTTTTTTTTTCCTATGACATAATTTGATTTCGTTTAATCTTGGAAATTAAGAGAAGGTAAAATTCATTTCTATCCATAATGTCATTCTTACACCATTCTAGAATACTTTGAACCGAAAAGCTTATCTGGGTAAATTCTTTCCATAATTATATCACTTTCCTTGACTCTCAAACTACTACAACATACTTCTTTGTATATAGGCAATGTCTAAACTCAGGTCGAAGGAACCTTTGATGTTCAGAGAGATAAATCTTATAAGGGATAGAACCTTTGAAGTATTCAAAGGGAGGCAAAGATCAAAATCGTCTCGCAGAGGTCAAGTTCAGGTGGAGAATGCTAAGTCATTTTTGGCTAGAGATCCTTGAGGAGAGTGAACAAATGGTGAGATTTCTTCATGGGAAAGTACTAAAATACCAGAGACTATTGGATCTCGTAGATATGTGGAAAGGTTAAGATTGATCATCTTTTAGCGTTCAGAAGCTCAGGAGGAGTCGCGACTGTTGGATGAGAAGCAACAGGAGTCGTTGATCTCGTGCTTTGAACTTCGCTAATTCAGAGTTTGGGGTTTAAGCAGCAAGGGATTTTGGATTCACTGCATAGAGAACTCCCGATTTGTGAAATCCCTAAAGAATTGGGACCATTGATCTCATGCGAAAAGGGCCAAAAACCCGTTAAGCCCCTTTTAGGCATTTCGGGTCCCGGGAGTTTGAAGGCCTAGAAATGTTTCATCTGGAGTCACAAAGTCCTGAATTGTAAAACCCCAAAATGTGAAAAGGCCAAGACCCGCTAAGCCCCTTTTCGGCATTTCAGGTCCTTTGAGTTCGAAGGCCTAGAAAATTTTCATCCAGAGTCGCGAAATCCCGAATCGCAAAACCCCAAAATGTGAAAAGGCCAAGACCCGTTAAGCCCCTTTTCGGCATTTTGGGTCCCAGGAGTTCGAAGGCCTAGAAATGTTGCATCTGGAGTCATGAAATCCTGAATTGCAAAACCCCAAAATCCCGAACTCTAAAACTCCAAAGTGTTGGGCCCATAGTCCTTTCGCATTTCACAATTTGGCACTTCTTGTTTCAATTTGTTTTCGTATCAAGGGTTTGTAAACCCCGAAATCCCGAACTCCGAAATCCTGAAATCCTAAAATGTTGTGTCCTTAGTCTCTTCGAATTTCATGATTCAGAAAGCAACGTGGTCTTTGTCTTTGTGTTTGACATTTGTAATCGTCGAAACCTAATTGATTTCAGCCTTTCACACCATTTTTTTCTGTAAGGTTTAAACCATTAAACAAAATTCTAAGTTAATTTTTCGGTACAGGTCCTGATTAAACATCTCCGAACTCTTGTCACATCTTTTGCTTACGGTGCATTAAAGTTGCCAAATTTAAAATTGGTCATTCAAATTCGATTCCCTCACACTCTTATTGGGTTTGGAAAAAAGGGGAAAATTTCCCAAGGGTAACCGGGGATTTGATCCCGGTGGTTACAATATAACTTTTGCAGAAATTTCTTCTACAGGATTGTCCTGTTTGTTAGAGTAAAAATAAATATTTGATAATCGATAACCATTCGGTCTCATTATGCCCTAAATTTTAAATACCAGGGTTATTGCCTTGAAGATAGGCCCTGTTTTCCAAATGCTAGATGTTGGATCGACTTATGCTAGATCTAAATACTAAATCATTTTATCTCATTTCAACATTTCTTATAATTATTACCAAGGTGGTTTAAATCTACAATAACGATTATTTAGATTGGATATAATGGTCCAAGTAAAGTTCTGATTCTATTTTTTTATTCTAGAATAATATATGTATATATATGTACTTTCTTCATTATTTAGGCCAAAGGGCTGGTAGGAGTTTTAAATCATGTGTTGTATACACAAAACTATAAGCGAAATAGGTGTAATAGTCGGTCTTCCTACCTCAGCTAAAGATATACTTATACACAGTCTGTTTAATGGAAAAGAAAATGTAGCATAGTTTACAAAACTCAGAATGTTGTTCCCGGCATTATCCATATAGTTAGATTAATGAAATTTCAGCATAATTTCCACTCCCCTTGTGCCAATCTCAGCATTGGTTTCACTCAAAAAACAAAAGAAAAGAAACATAGGAGTGAAACTAATTTAGAGGAGATTTCTTCCAGAATTTAACCATGCATAAATCCTTTTAAATATCACAACTTATAAAAGTCCAATTCTATCGTTCATTCAGATTTAATAATTACATGAAATCAGATATCAAATCATTCAAACAGAAAATGGAAATCATTTCAATTCCGTTTTAACAAATATATCGCATTAGATATAAAATCATTCCAACAAAAAGGGGGTAGAGCAACATATTTGAACCCGATAACGAGAAGACAAAGGGAACAACCACGTTCGTCCCAACCATAGAGCAGGGCAACCAAATCACTTTCCCAGTTCACCCCCTAGCCTGACCATGAATCTATGAGGGCTAACTTGGAAAATCCTCCTCAGTAATGTCCTTCAATTCCAGCAGTTATCCTCTTGCCTCACACTTACTCAACAATGCTCATAACAACAAATAAAAATTCATTTCAGCAGATTCCTCTTGCATCACACTCAATCCATACTATTCATAATAGCAAGAGAGCTCAAAAATCTTTTCCCCAGCATACTTGGTAGCATCCTGCCTCCTCGCATATGCTATATGTCAATTTTTCCCAAGTCTTTTTCCCTCCCTTGGGGGAATTTTTGCAGCTTTCTAAACCCCTAATTTTCAGGGGCTTCTAATGGCCAAATCTCTGATTTGCCACTTATAATAATCATCCCAGAGGTAGTTCCAACTTGTTCCCCATTCATGGACTCATGGTCATCTGATTTTAACATGGTTGTTCCATTTGTCCTCCTGCAATTAATATAAATATTCTATTTTTATACAAGTGTCATAGTCAAATAGTTAGTTGAGTCCAATCAAAACTCTTCCCGACAGTCATAATAATTAATCACAATTATTAAATTCAAAATTTGAAATTTCCATAAATGGAAAAAAATTTCCAAATTTGAATTTACTAAAAATGGAAATAAATTTCCAGCAAAGTTAAATTCGAAAGATATTCTATTTTTGGGGTATATCACATCCTTTCCCCCTTCAGTAAAACATTGTACTCAGTGTTTTTTCCTTTCTTGGAACATGGTTGGATGAGATTTCTGCAAATCTCCTTCCAACTCCCAAGTTGCCTCCTCAGGACTAAAGTGATTCCATTGCACCTTTACCTGAGTGATGGCTCTGTTCCGAAGTGACATTTCTCTCAGGTCTAGAATGCATATGGGTTCCACCAGGAATTCTCCCTATGGTTACACCTGCAGCAAGTCCCAATCAATCCTATGATTAGGGTCATGAATATAATTTTTCAAAAAAGAAACATGAAAAACAATATAAATTCTTAAATTAGCTGGAAGTGCAAGTTGATATGCTACGGGTCTAATTCGAGCTAGTATCTCGAAGGGCCCACAAAACCTGGGTTCCATCTTGGCACAATTCCCTAACTTTAATGAGATTTTTTGAGCTTTGAACTTCAAATAAACATGGTATCCTACCTGAAATTCCAAGAGTCTTCTTTTCTGATCTGCATAGCTCGTATGTCTGTCCTGTGCTTCTTTCAAGTTTTGTTGTACCTTCCTTACCATGTTCTCCATTTCTTTGAGCATCTCTGGTCCAACCATGAGTCTATCAGCCAGGTTATCCCAGCTAATTGGAGTCATACACTTTCTTTTGTACAGTATTTCGAAAGGGCTCATCTTAGCCCAAGTTTGGTACCCATTGTTATATGCAAACTCTACCAAGTGTAGGTAATCTTCCCACTTCTTTTGTTTTGTTCTTACATACATGCAGAGCATATCCTCTATGATTTGGTTTATCCTTTTGGTCCATCCTTCCGTTTGTGGATGATAACTCGTACTGAAATTCAAATTAGTATTTAGCCTTGAAAATAATTCCTTCCAAAAGAGGATGTGAATTTCACGTCTCTATCTGAAATCACCATTTTAGGAATACCATGCAGTCTAAAAATTTCTTTCATGAATATTTCAACAATGTTTATGGCTTTAAAAGTAGACTTTACAGGACTAAAGTGTGCAGACTTACTGAGTTTATCGATTATAACCATGATAGAATCATTCTGTTTCTGAGTTTTAGCCAAACCTGTTATAAAGTCGAAAGATATGGTCTCCCATTTCCATTCTAGTACTGGTAATGGCTGTAATAGGCCGGCTGGATGCTGGTGTTCGGAAATAACTTGCTGACAATCTTGGCACCTAGCCAAGTATTATGTTGTTTCACCTTTAATATAAGGCCAGTAAAACAATTTTCTAAATGTTGTTATCATTTTTTGGTAACCTGGATGACCAGAATACGGTTTCTTATGCACTTCATCCAAAACCGTTAATTTTAACTTTGTTGAATCCAGTATGTAAAGTATGTTTTTAAATCATAATAATCCCTTTTTGTCGATACTTAGATCTGGTTTATCAAAGTCTACGGTACTGTTTTGTAATTCTTCCATCATCTCAGTGTAATTTCCATCGTTAATACCGGTCGTCCTTACCTTTTTCTCCAAATCACTTTCTGCCCTGCTGATATTTACCTCAAATAACCCATGGACTCTTCTGCTTAAAGTGTCTGCTACTTTATTTTCTTTTCCCTTGATATGTCTGACTTCGAAGTCAAATTCGCTCAAGAAGGCTAACCATCTGGCTTGCCATGCATTGAGCTCTTGTTGACTAAACACATATTTCACACCGCTATTACCCGTCAATAGTAGAAATTTCCTTCCCATTATGTAGTGCCACCACATTTTTAATGCATGTATTAACACCGCCAATTCTAAGTCGTGAGTAAGATAATTTCGCTCATATTCCTTTAATTTCTAAGAATCATAACAAATAACGTGTCCTTCCTGAGTTAGGACACCACCTAGTCCCTCTTTACTTGCATCAACACATACCGTGAAGTCTTTATCTGGGTCTGCTACCTTCGAAATGGGTGTTGATGTCAATAATTTTTTATCTAAGATTCCCATGAATGACCAGATATTTTCTACATCCTTAGGTACTGTCCATTCCATAATGACTTTTTTCTTCTCTGAGTCTATGGCAATGCCTTCTGCTAATATTACATGTCCTAGATATTGCATTTATTTTTTATAAAGTCACACTTGTAACATTTGGTGTACAGTTTGTGTTTTCTCAACGATTGTAGCACTATCCTTAAGTGTTCATCATGTTCTTCCTTCATTTTTGAATAGACCAGAATATCTTCAATAAATACCACCACAAACTTGTCTAAGTATTGACTAAAAATATTGTTCATCAGGCACATAAACGTGGCTAGCGCGTTAGTGAGTCCAAAAGCTATGAGTACGGATTCATAGTGTCCATATTTTGTCTGAAAAGGTATTTTGTTTATGTCCTCATATTTTATCCTAATTTGATGATAACCAGATCATAAACATAGTTTTGAAAAGATCTTGGCCCCACCTACTTTATCGAAGAGATCATGTATCCTTGGTAAGGGGTATTTGTTCCTGTGTAGGACATTGGGTGAGGAATTTTGTTGTTAAGACACTCTATGATGTTAAAGTTACCGGTTCAAAACCTACGGGGACAAAAAATCCAACAATGTTAAGGGAGGTGCATCCCGAGGTGATTTTGATAGCTTAGATTGATTTTCATAGGAGGGTTTATTAGCCACAAGTTAGTCCCACATGTCACGGACAAACTAACAAACAAACAAAAAAAATGTATAATGTAACGTATTAATCATTTGATACATTAATGATGTAATGTATTAATTAATTAAAACATTTATACAATATTAATTAATAGAGTCCTAACATATTTATACTATAATAAATAATACATTATTAGAGTAATCCTAAAAAAAATGCATTTCATACAATAATAAATACATTACTAAAGTATTAATGCATTAAAACATTAATAAAGAATTAATACCATGATAAAATTACCTTAATACATTAATATAGTAGTAACACATTTACCTTAATGATGTTAGTAATACATTGTTAAAATATTAATACAATAATAATACATTATTTCATTAATATAATGTAAAAATTAAAGTATTCATACATTAATTTATAATGTAACATGTTAAATTATTAATATATTATTAAAGTATTAATACATTAATTGACAATGACCATGGTTGACTATGGTTGACCATGACCATGGTTAACTTTAGTAGACCTTGGTTAACTTTGTGAAGGAAATTTTGACTATGGTTGATTATGGTTGTACTTCCCCACAGTTGACTGTGGTTGAACATGACCATGGTTGACCGTGGTTGATCAGGTTTTGTTATGGTTGACCATGCCCATGGCTAAACTTTGTTGACCATGTGGATTTGATTATGGTGGGTCTATGTTTCTCACATTGCCACATTCGGTTGTGTACATTACATTGTGGCAATGGGTTGTGTTAGTCCCATTACAACATTTGGAAATTTCTATCAGAATAGGACATCATGATATGTGAGTCACATTGAAATGCGAGGATATGTTTGTCACATAGAAACAAGAGGGGCATGTTCATCACATTGCGACGTACGTTTATGTTTGTCACATTGCGTTGAAATGACTATATTCGTCACATTGGGAGGACATGACTATGTTTGTCACATTACGATGTTACTATGTTTGGTAGATTGGAATGTTACTATGTTCGACACATTGCGACGTTTGGAAATGTTTGACACATTGCAAGTTTGGGATATGTGTGTCATAATGCAATGTGAGACAATGTTCGTCACATTGGGATGAGAGGGCGATGCAGGACTCATTACAATGACCAGAAATGACTATCAGAATGCAACGTCAGGATATGTGCATCACATAGGAACGTGAGGATATGTTCGTCACATTTCGATGACATGGCTATGTTCATCATATTGCAACGACATGGCTATGTTAATCACATTGCACCACTAGTAGTTATGGTATATTGCAACGTTACTATGTTCGACACATTGCAAAGTTGCTATTTTTGGTAGATTGCAACATTACTATGTTTGACACATTTCGATGTTTAGAAATGTTTGTAACATTGCAACGTCAAGATATATGTATTACATTGTAACATGAGGAAATGTTCGTCACATTGTGAATATTGGCGATGTGCAACACATTGTGACCTCTGTTGATGTTCATCACATTGCGACATTACTATTGACATTACGATGATATGGCTATGTTCATCACATTGTGACGTCTGGAAATGTTTGTCGCAATTCAACATTAGGATATGTGCATCACATTGAAATGTGATGATGTCTTTGTCACATTGCGATGAAAGGGTTATGTTCATCACGTTGCGAAGTTCATTTATGTTCATCTCATTGAAACACTAGGGCTATGTTCGTCACATTGCAACATCACGATGTTTGGTAGATTGAAACATTACTATGTCCGACATAGTGTGACGTTTGAAATTTTTTGTCACATTGCAACG
>JZKD02S0000228.1:0-27405 GCA_000966675.3 Picea glauca
ATTCTTTACACGAGTAGTAGTGTCTGAATGTCTGTGCTGGGCGTGCACGGGGGTTAGAGGGGGGGTGCAGGGGTTCGGGGGCAGCGGCCCCGATTTTTTTTTTTCGGGACGACATATTTCTAGGACGACATATTTCCGGGACAACATATTACCGGGACGACATATTTCCGGGACCACATGATATTAGGTGGTTTTTCGGCACATGGTTTTTTGCCAATGGTTTTCTATTTCCGGTTAAGGAATTAGGGTTTTGTACTAATCCAGGTCATTGGCTTAGGGTTTTGGATGCCGTTGGCTCCTATATGTATATTGTATTGTAAACAATGTAACACAATGTATGAATATAATATATGTTGGTTTTTCCCGATTTGGGTTTCCAGGTGAAAAATCTCTGTGTAATGTTTATATTTGCCATTGTATCTTTAAAGTTCTTTTCTAAATATTAGTTTGTAGTAGATATTGTACAAGGTTAGAATTTACACAGACATGACGCTAGAAGTTATATCAGAAAGAGAGTAGGAAGTCACAGGGAACATGGAGAATATGGTGCAAAGCATCAAGAAATTCATAGATTTATACGATAGAAGCACACAAATATGGAAAATTCTATAAGAGAATGAAAAGTTGCAGGAGTTGGAACAAAAAGAAGAAGAAGTCAATGCAACTGCACAGGATTTGAAGCAAAAGAGAAAGGAAATGAACATACAAGAGAGGTTAAGGAGTGCGCAGGAGTTAAAGAACTCGCAGACAAAACTGAAAAATGTACAGGAAGAAAATCATTTGAGGCATGCACAATTGGATACATTACAGGAAGGTGCAGAGAAGATGATGAAAGAGATGGATGTAGCCAAGGGACAGATGGAAAACATCAGGTTGGAAGCTTAAGAAATGATGAAGGAACATATCACAACACAAACTATGGAGTATGTTGCAAAGAAGAGCGCACAGGTGAAGGCTCTAGATAAAGAGATTTCAGAGAGATTTCAGGCATTAGAGAAGTTACTAACAGATGAAAAAAATTCATAATTGGCTCAAGACGATCCACAAGTAAGTGTTGGGGGCCTATTGGCGTAAGATATTTTGGGGAACAATGCAACAATTAATGAATCAGTTGAGAAAGAGACCAGAAAAGGAGCGTGCACTGAATATAAGGAAAAACAACATGTTAGAAGGAAGAAAAGAAACACACGAGGCAATAAAGAAAAAAAACGCATGAAAGAAGAGAGTGAAAGGCAGAAAGAAGGAAAACATGACAAGGAAATGCTTGGATTGTGAATCAACCTCACATAGGAGGTTGTAATGTGGACAAGCCTAATCCACTTAGGGGTAGGGTTTTGGGTCCTTATTGTAAGGGTTTTTACCCATTTTTGGTAGTATAAATATGTAGTGTAAGATCGGAGAAGATGATAGAGAGATTTAAGTTTTATGTGTGGAAATTCTCTAGTTTTGAGTCACAGTTACTAGTTTTGGTCTAAAGTTGTGGAGCTAGGGTTGAATCAATATTTGAGACTTATGAATTGTACTTGAGTGTCAGGTAGAAAGTTGTGGATCTTGGTGCGACATTGGTCAGCTTCATGGAGTATCACTTTACATATTGTAATGCACGCAATGTAGAACCTTGATGAAGATGAATAAATAAGTAGATAATGCCAAATCTTTGTGAATGTAGCCTGTGGGGGGTGAACCATGGTAAAACATGGTGTTTTGGTGTGGAATGTCTCTTTTATGTGGTGCAATGTTTATAATAAATAAATGAATGAATCTAATAGTATTAAAATGCAATGCACACTAGACCAGTTATGTTAATTTATTGTATAATGAATGTTAATGAATTAATGATGGTATGGTAGAATGGTATATCTAATATATCTGAGATAGTGAAGACTGTCTAGCATCCCCATGAGCAACATCCCTTCCATGACAGTAGGAATTTGGGTCATGTAGTCACCCATAAGCCATCTCAGGTGTACTGCACTGTGCACTCTGTGCCCAACATTTCCTTTTGGTTTCCATATGGGCCAATGGTTTGTAGGTTTTTGTTGGAAACCTAAGGTAGAACCCGATTCAACCCAGAAATCCAACAAAAGATGAAAGAGTTCTTTGAACTCAACTTGGGAAGCATGACAATGGATAAATATGAGAAAATATTCTTTGAGCTGTTGAAGCATGTTGACTTCATAAAGGATGAAAAATTCAAAATACAAATGTTTCTAAGTGGGTTACCATATTTATATAGTGACAAGATACAATATGATAGCCCGAAGAATTTGGAGGAAGCCATAAAGAGAGAAAAGCATCTTTATGAGCAGAGTAGAGGAAGGCTAGTTTTCAAAAAAGATTGGAATGACAAGATGAAGGGTAAAAATGATCAAAGGCATAAATGTTTTAAGACATCCTTTTTAAATAACAACACCCAAGCAAATCAACAAGGTCAATGAACCCAAAATGAGCACAATATTGCAGATTCATTTGGGAAAAGGCCAAGATAACATCATGTACATTGTTCAGGATGTGAGGGAAATCACTTATATAGGGACTTCCCTCAAAAAGGATAAATAATGAAGACTTTTCAAAACATTCAGGAGACTGAAACAATGGAAGACATGGGAGGAAACATGCCAAGTATTTATGCATCCTTGGAAAACAAGCAATAGAATATCAGTCCCCCGTGATTGAAGTGAAAGGTAATATTGATAACCATCCCATAACAATTTTAATTGGTTATGGAGCTAGCCATAGTTACATAAACTCTAACATTGATGAAATATTTCACTTGCAAATGAGTAAGCATAAGACATATTGGTTAGTTCAATTATCCACAAAAGTTAATAGAAAGATCAACGAGTTGGTTAAATATTGTCCAATAGACATGAATGGACTTAAAACAAAGGTAGATGTGAGCATCATTCCATTGGGTTCATATTATTGTATGATTGACATGGACTGATTGGAAAAACACCATGATATCCTAGAATGTTACAACAATACAATTACATGTCTTGATGAAGAAGGGAAGCAAGGAAGATTCAAGGAATTCCAAGAGTTGTAGATGTTTGAGAGATTTCAACTATGTAGTTGAAAAAGAGTTTCACGAAGGGATGTCAGATTTTTGCAACCCATATGCAAGAGACAACCAAATATAAAGTGGAAAGCATTGAATACCATACAATATTAAGGGATTTTGAAGATGTTTTTAGGGAAATTCCATGACTTCCACCACAAAGAGACATTGATTTCTCTATTGATTTGGTTCCAAGATCTTCCCCAGGGGCCAAGACACCTTATAGAATGGGCACACCAAAAGTGAAGGAGTTGCAGTTGTAGCTTGAATACTTTTGAATAAGGGGTATATACATCAAAGTGTGTTACCTTGGAAACCCCGGTTCTTTTTGTGAAGAAGAAATATGGAAACTTAAGGTTGTGTATTGATTTCATACAACTAAATAAGGTCACCATAAAGAACAAATATCCTTTTCCAAGAATTGATGATTTGTTTTATCAACTAAAAGGTACAAGAATATTTTTGAAGATTGACTTGAAATCAGGCTATCACTAAGTCAATATTAAGAAAGAATACATCAACAAGACAACATTTAGAACAAGATAAGGGCATTGTGAATTCATGGTAGTACCATTTGGACTATCAAATGCCCCAACTATTTTTATGTGCTTGATGAATGGAGTGTTCATGGAATACCTGAAAAAGTTTGTATTTGTGTTCTCTTGATGATATACTCATCTAGTCTAAGTCAAAATATGACCATGTGGATCATTTAAGCATGTTGTTGCAAGTTTTAAGAGAGCATAATTTGTATTGGTGGAAATATAACTAAGAGGGTGGGGGTGAATCAGTTATGTATATTAGCTTGAAACTTTTCTTGTTATTTTCCGATTCTTTCTAGATTATTATTTAATGTGTTGTTGATAACTTAACATGCATAGATATACAATGATTAATCACATAGAATACACAGAGACACTGGTTTTCCTAAGGAAACCCATAAAGGGTGAAAACCTCTTCTTTTTAGGATGTCAATCAAGCTCCAACTTTCATGTACATCACAGTATTTGAGATCCAACTCAAATATGAGGCTACAACCTCTGATAGCAAGCTACAACTTGCAGAGAGCACCAATTCTCAAATTTCTCTAGCACCAACTAGATGGAAGCACCAACTCCTAGGTTTCTCTAGCACCCACCAGATGGAAGCACCAACTCCCGGAATATCTTCTCACACCAACTAGAATTTAGAGGACTACAATCCTCCCTAGAAGCACCCTACCACCCTGATTGAATATTACAAAAATTTAATTACTTTCTCTATCTATGATATGGAATGTTACAAATCCATGTCTCCTCTGCCTTCTTCAGCTTCTATGCTCTATTCCGCTTCTGCATTGTTTTGCTTATATGCTCTTCTCTTTTTCTTTCTATGCTTGACACTGTATTTTGTTCAACTTCGACTCTTTTTCCTTTTATGTTATGTGATGCATCTGCATGCTCTTCACTGTGCCATTGATCTCCACTTCAGGTATTATGTTGTGTCTCCTCCTACCCACATGCATTACTATCGAAGAAGAATGTGTTGTTCTATGTTCTTCATGTCTTTCTCATGTTGAGTCCTCTGCCCGATCATCATTATAACTCTTCGTCTTTCCTAACAGTTATTCTATATTTGTTCATCATCAGTGGTTTTTATCCAAAGATTCCTTGTCTTCTTTAGCAGTCACAAATATTTGTCTTCTTTGTTAGTTATACCCAGTAATTTTTGGCTTCTATGGATTTTAATCCCCTTCCTTCATGTGACCATTGGCGGTGACCATACGCCTAACTTTTGAGCACTTCACGATCTCGGTCTAGTAAGTGAGAGCTCCTTATTTTGATATGACCTTGGGAAATGATCTCACATGACCACATGATTGTCGGTGTGTCCAAAGGTGGTTTGAGGGCAACCTTCTTTTCTCCCTGCAATTCACTACAGAGCTTCACATGTCCTTTCTCCAAAACCGTGGTTTCGATTGCGGCCTGCCTTCAACATTTTAAAGTTTTCACACCTTCAATCCTTGCAATGCGATGGGACAATCGATATCATGATATTGATGGTGTTCCTGAACTAATGGATCATATCTAACATTCTTAAATCAATGGATGTGATTTACTTTGTGATCCAGGTTGTGGGAGTTTCAAATCTCAAACCCTGCTTTTCTCCATACGACAATCTTCCGGAGTTGATGATTTGCAGACACCTGTTATTTTCAATCAACGATCAGGATCTCCTCAACAAGTCCATCCTTCGAGAATTTAAATTCTCAAAATATCATTTCTTCCGTACATAAAACTTCCGGAGTTGATGATCCACTGATGCATGTCCCTCTCAGATTAACAGTCGATATCTCCTTCGGGTCTCCGGACTTCAGAGATTTCAAATCTCAATTTTAACTTTATCTCTATCACCTTTTTCTGAAGTTGACAATCCATTGAGGCGTGTCCCTCTTGGATCAAAAGTCGAGATCTCCTTCGGGTCTCTTGACTTCTGATATTTCAAATGTCAACTTCACTTCCTTCACTTTCTCCAGGAGTGTTTTTCTCGAACTGTACAGATTTTTGTCATGCGTCCTTCTGGAAACCGATGGCCTGGATCTTATTCAGACCTCAGCTCTTCAATGATCTCATTTACTTCCCAACCAAAAACTCCCAAAGTGATTCACTCCGGAGTTGTGGATCGTGTGCCACCTGTCAGTCTTGACGATGGATGGTCCCTAGTTACTTCGATACTTCAGGACATTGACAAGTCACTACTCCATTTTCCTCTGGAGTGATCACCTACTGAGTAAGTAATAAGTGGTGGAGACCGCTTGATGTTGGTTAATACTTCCAATTACACTATCCTTCTACTATAGTATATTGATGGTCGAGAATGCTCCCGAAGTTATCTTCAGATCGAACGTTTCGTGTCCACTTCGAGACTTTGACATTCGAGAATTCGGGACTTTGGGAAAGTGCTAGTGGTAAAAATCCTGAAGTAAAACTCTCGAAGTGACATAACTTACTTACGTCACTTGATGACATGTCATGAGCCGAGTAGCTGCCATGTGTCACTCAGATTCGTGATTTTCATGTACCTGTAATATTGATTCAACTTGACACTTGTCATTGTGTGATTGTGCCATGTGTCCTTGTTGATGTAGTTTGCTGACATGGTCTACCAAATTGGTTCTCTCTAATCTAACGGTCATCGTATATTATCCATATCCAATGGTCCTTATTAATTTCAAATTTTGTGACTTCAGGTAATTCGACTTTTCAATTTGCTAATTCTTCCGAAGTGAGATTCCTTGAACAATAACCTCCTCGCAACTTTAGACCTGAAATGAATGATGTTCAACGATCATATTATTAGATTGATAGCTCGATCTATATTCAATGCTTATCTTCTAGCTTATCTTTTCCTTCCACTTAGAATGATCCGACGGCTGATGGAGATTCAGATAATCGAATTCTCAGACCTTGTGCCCCGTTTATCCTATCCTTCACTTGATTTGATTAGACGATTGTTGGTCATCTAGATCCTTGATCCAACGACCATTTTTTCTCTCTCTCATGAGCTTATGATCTCTCTAACTTAGAAGGCTTTCTAAGTGTTCAAGGGTCTCGACCTTTTCTCCTTCTGTGAGTCCTGATGACTTTGGGTCTCCTCTGCGGTTCTGGAAACCACTATCTCTTCTAAGATTTATCGTCTTCTATGCTCTCGAGGTTTGGTTTGTTTTTGTTCTTGCCATCAATGATAAGAGCATTCTTCCTGTAAACATGACAACAATATCCCCCTTTGGCATTTATGGAAACCCTGAAAGGATGCACTATTCTGCTTATACCTCCAACTATAGAATACAAACAACACCTTTTTCTCCCCCTTTGACATCAATGCCAAAGAAAACAGAGACTGACTTTGTGATCCCCTTGATCAGATAGACTATTTTATCTTGATAACAGGGTCACACCCAACTTGTGGCGTAGATACTCAAACGAGGCTTTTGCAAGCGGTTTAGTGAAGATATAAAAAATCTAATCTTTGGATAGAATATAATGCAAAGAAACAACAGTGTTGGTTACATGTTCCCTCAATAAGTGATACATGATGGGTATATGCTTGGTCTTGGAATGAAATATAGGATTCTTTGACACACTAATGGCACTAGTATTATCACAATGGATTGGGATCGATGCATTATACTTTACCTCCAAGTCTGCAAGTCTCTGAATCATCCAAAATACTTGGGTATAGAAAGTGACAGCAACAATGTATTTAACCTTTGCAGTCGATAAGGAAATGGAACCTTGCTTCTTGCTCAACTATGATACAAGATAATTTCCTAAGAAGAATGCACCTCCACTCGTGATTTTCCTTTCATCCACGCAGTTAGACCAATCAGCATATGAATAGACTAATAATTGAAAATTATGATTCCTAGGATATCATAGGCCATAGTTCATTGTTCCTTTCAAGTGTCTGAATATTCTTTTGACAGCTAACAAATGACTTTGTTTAGGTGCAGCCTGATACCTTCCTACCACTCCAACAACATACATTATGTATGGACGGGATGTTGTGATGTACAATAGGTTGTCAATCATAGACCTATATGAAATTTGATCAACATCAGGTGGGTCATCATCCTTGATTAACTTGCATCCAGTGACCATAGGTGTGCCCATAGCTGTAGAATCTTCCATTTGAAACCTTTTCAACATTTCTCTTAGATATTTCTCCTGAGAAAGAAATATTCCTCCAGACCTCTAAGTAATTTGCAGACCAAGAAAAAATGGCAGTTCCCCTATCATAGACATTTCAAATTCAGACTGCATGGTAGAAGCAAACCATTGTACCAATGAATCATTATTGCTTCTGAAGATGATGTCATCTACATAGACCAACACAATGAGCAAATCGTTACCCTTTGTTTTGATATATAGCTTGTTGTCAATTGTTCCTCTCCTGAACCCTTTGTCTTGAAGATACTTATCCAGTCTGTAATACCAGGCACGAGGAGCTTGTTTCAATCCATATAAGGCTTTCTTCATCTTGCAGAAAAATTTAGGGTTATCTGACAGTTGGAAACCCTCTAGTTGTTCCATATAGACTTCTTCTTTTCGATCTCCATTTAGAAAAGTTGACTTGACATCCATTTGATATAATTTAAACTATTTATGACAAGAATAGGAAAGAAACATTTTAATAGCTTATAATCTTGTTACGGGCGCAAATGTTTCATCAAAATCTAGTCCTTCTATTTGAGCACATCCTTTGTAGACCAATCTAGTTTTATTTCTTACAATATTTCCTTCCTCATTCATCTTATTTTTGCAGACCCATTTTGATCCTATTAAATTTTTATTTGTTGGCCTAGGAACGAGTTCCCAATTGTCATTCTTTTCAATCTGGTCTAGTTCCTCATTCATTGATTTTAACCAATTTACATCTTTACTAGCTTCATTAAAGTTCTTGAGGTTCCACCATGGATATGAAGGATATATGTAATTTCTTGGTGTCTTTGATTATCCTTTTCCTAGTTTGTACACCTTTGTCTTTCTCACCAATTATCTGACTTTCAGGATGATTCTGTTGAGTAATTATGGAGGAAGGATTTGATGTTGATTGTTGTCCTAGCTCTTCTTGTCTGGGTGTCTCTTCTCCACTTGATTCATCATCTTCTTATGAATATGAGATTTTATGTTCTTCATTTTCATTATTCTCATCATCTTTTTCATCTAGCTTAGTGCTTATTCTCTGTTGATCTTTTACAGGAGCTTCTTCATCAGTTCAAACATTAATAAATCCTACTAATTTATGCATTCTTTTGTTAAATCAATTGTATCCTTTACTGCTCATTGCATATCCTAATAATATACCTTCATCAACTCTACTATCAAGTTTTCCCAGATGAACATCATTATTCTTGATGTAACATTTATTTCCAAATACTTTGAAGTGCTTGATTGATGCAGGTCAACCAAACCACAACTCATATGGAGTTTTATCATTGTTCAGCTTTAGATGTGCTTTGTTTAGAATATGAACAGTCGTGTGAAAAACCTCCACCCAGAAGGTTTTTGAAATGTCCCTTTCACTCATCATAGCCCTCACCATCTGTTGAACTGATATATTTTGGAGTTCTACAACTCCATTTTATTGAGGAGTACCTAGAATAGTATATTCTCTTTTAATTCCATGTCTGTCATAGAATTATTTGAAATATCTTGACATAAATTATCCTCCCCTATCTGAGTGAATTTACTTTAACTTCCTTCCTGACTGATTCTCATCTAACACCTCAAAAATTTTTAACTTCTCAAACGCATTAGATTTTTCTCTCAGAAAGGAAACCCACGTAAGTCTGGAGAAGTCATAAATGACTAGCATAAAGTAATGTTCTCCTCCAATACCTTCCTTTCACGATGGTCCACACAGATTCATATGGACAATTTGAAGTGTTTTCTTTGAATATGTGAAACTCTTTGATTTGAATTGAGCACGAGTCATCTTCCCCATTTGAAAATATTCACATACAAAGTTATTAGGCTTAGATATTCTTGGAAGGTCTTTGAAAACACCTTCATTATTCACTTTGACAATATGACCAAAATTCAGGTGTCCAAGCCTTTTGTTCCATAACCAGCTTTCATCAAGTTTGCTTAAATTTCATTTCTCCTTATCTTCCTTCATAACATATAAATTCTTTTTGGTTCTAACCCATTTTGAAATCAACTCTCATGTGTTTACTGTCTTTATTTTACAATTCTTGGAAATGAAAGTGACTTCACATCCTCTGTCACATATCTGACTAAAACTAAGAAGATTATGCTTTAAACCATCCACAAATAGTACATCTTGAGATTTGTTTCTTCAATTACTTAAGATTACTAGACATTTACCTCTGATCTTTCCTGGAGCATCATTTCCAAAGGTCACACTCCCTGATTTATTTTCTTTGAGTGATAGGAACTTACTTTTGTCACCTGTCATATGATTGGATCAGTCGTTGTCAATATACCAGGGGTATTTTTATCTTTGAGATGACAACACTAATCCACACTTGTTATCTTCATTCTACTTCCAAACCTTGATGTTTTCAGCTCTATGATTTGAATCTGGCTTATAGTTCTTTAAGCGACAGTCTGCAACTTTATGTCCATAATTATGGCAGATGTAACATTATGGTTCATTGAATAAAGGATCATTATGATTGTTATTCTTAATCTGTGTATTTTTTCCAACCATCACATGATTTGCAGTCTATGGTTGTTTTTTACTTGGTTGTCTCATTCTTTGTTGTGGTAGGTATTTATTCCTTGGCTATCTTGATTTCTCATGTCTAAATCTTAAAGAGCAATTTATAGCTTTGTGGCCAAAGTTAGAATAGTAAAAACAATATCCATAGAAACAATCTTTGTACTTGGAAAATGGTTGTCTTCCTTGAGCAGGTTGATTTATTCCATGCTGATGATTTCCTTGAGTAGGGGGTGTATTAATTCTTTGTTCTACATATTCAATTCTGGTATCTTTTCCTTCACTCCTCCTTGGCAATTGATTCTCTTTTTTTGTTTCTGCAGGTTTGTTGTTGTCAATGGTTATAGATTTGACAAACTTGATGGATTCTTTGTTTCTTGGCTTACCACTACTTGATCCCTCTTCATAACCCAAACCATTTTTCAACTTAGAATTCCTTTGTTGATTTAGAATGGAGGTTAATCCTTCTGAGTCTTTAATACTTGTCAAATTCTAATGATATGTTGGCACAAGGGAAGACCCAGGGTTCAATGCTTTGACAACACACTAACAAAACTTTAACTACCAGCCCTTTCGGCAACACCTGCAAAGCAGATGAAGTCTCACTTGAGGTAGAGGCAGGGGTGGTTGCGGGACTCAGATGTTTGTAGCCTTAGCTGGGACATAGATATGTGATTGTAACACCTCAACAGAGAACTTAGCAGGTATAGTTCATTGATATTCATCCCTAGCTTATAGNGGCTGTGGGAGTTTCAAATATCAAATCCTTCTTTTCTCCATACGACAATCTTCCAGAGTTGATGATCTGCAGACACCTATTATTTTCAATCAACGATCAGGATCTCCTCAACAAGTCCATCCTTCAAGAATTTCAATTCTCAAAATATCATTTCTTCCGTACATCAAACTTCCGGAGTTGATGATCCACTGATGCATGTCCCTCTCAGATTAACAGTCGATATCTCCTTCGGGTCTCCGAACTTCGGAGATTTCAAATCTCAATTTTAACTTTATCTCTATCACCTTTTTCTGAAGTTGACAATCCATTGAGGCGTGTCCCTCTTGGATCAAAATTCGAGATCTCCTTCGGGTCTCCTGACTTATGATATTTCAAATGTCAACTTCACTTCCTTCACTTTCTCCAGGAGTGTTTTTCTCGAACTGTACAGATTTTTGTCATGCGTCCTTCTGGAAACCGACGGCCTGGATATTATTCAGACCTCAGCTCTTCAATGATCTCATTTACTTCCCAACCAAAAACTCCCAAAGTGATTCGCTCCGGAGTTGTGGATCGTGTGCCACCTGTCAGTCTTGATGATGGATGGTCCCTAGTTACTTCGATACTTCAGGACATTGACAAGTCACTACTCCATTTTCCTCTAGAGTGATCACCTACTGAGTAAGTAATAAGTGGTGGAGACCACTTGATGTTGGTTAATACTTCCAATTACATTATCCTTCTACTATAGTATATTGATGGTCGAGAATGATCCCGAAGTGATCTTCAGATCGGACGTTTCGTGTCCACTTCGAGACTTTGACATTCGAGAATTCGGGACTTTGGGAAAGTGCGAGTGGTAAAAATCCTTAAGTAAAACTCTTGAAGTGACATAACTTACTTACGTCACTTGATGACGTGTCATGAGCCGAGTAGCTGCCATGTGTCACTCAGATTCGTGATTTGCATGTACCTGAAATATTGATTCAACTTGACACTTGTCATTGTGTGATTGTGCCATGTGTCCTTGTTGACGTAGTCTGCTGACATGGTCTACCAAATTGGTTCTCTCTAATCTAACGGTCATCGTATATTATCCATATCCAATGGTCCTTATTAATTTCAAATTTTGTGACTTCAGGTAATTCGACTTTTCAATTTGCTAATTCTTCCGAAGTGAGATTCCTTGAACAATAACCTCCTCGCAACTTTAGACCTGAAATGAATGATGTTCAACGATCATATTATTAGATTGATAGCTCGATCTATATTCAATGCTTATCTTCTAGCTTATCTTTTCCTTCCACTTAGAATGATCCGACGGCTGATGGAGATTCAGATAATCGAATTCTCAGACCTTGTGCCCCGTTTATCCTATCCTTCACTTGATTTGATTAGACGATTGTTGGTCATCTAGATCCTTGATCCAACGACCATTTTTTCTCTCTCTCATGAGCTTATGATCTCTCTAACTTAGAAGGCTTTCTAAGTGTTCAAGGGTCTCGACCTTTTCTCCTTCTGTGAGTCCTGATGACTTTGGGTCTCCTCTGCGGTTCTGGAAACCACTATCTCTTCTAAGATTTATCGTCTTCTATGCTCTCGAGGTTTGGTTTGTTTTTGTTCTTGCCATCAATGATAAGAGCATTCTTCCTGTAAACATGACAACAATATCCCCCTTTGGCATTTATGGAAACCCTGAAAGGATGCACTATTCTGCTTATACCTCCAACTATAGAATACAAACAACACCTTTTTCTCCCCCTTTGACATCAATGCCAAAGAAAACAGAGACTGACTTTGTGATCCCCTTGATCAGATAGACTATTTTATCTTGATAACAGGGTCACACCCAACTTGTGGCGTAGATACTCAAACGAGGCTTTTGCAAGCGGTTTAGTGAAGATATAAAAAATCTAATCTTTGGATAGAATATAATGCAAAGAAACAACAGTGTTGGTTACATGTTCCCTCAATAAGTGATACATGATGGGTATATGCTTGGTCTTGGAATGAAATATAGGATTCTTTGACACACTAATGGCACTAGTATTATCACAATGGATTGGGATCGATGCATTATACTTTACCTCCAAGTCTGCAAGTCTCTGAATCATCCAAAATACTTGGGTATAGAAAGTGACAGCAACAATGTATTTAACCTTTGCAGTCGATAAGGAAATGGAACCTTGCTTCTTGCTCAACTATGATACAAGATAATTTCCTAAGAAGAATGCACCTCCACTCGTGATTTTCCTTTCATCCACGCAGTTAGACCAATCAGCATATGAATAGACTAATAATTGAAAATTATGATTCCTAGGATATCATAGGCCATAGTTCATTGTTCCTTTCAAGTGTCTGAATATTCTTTTGACAGCTAACAAATGACTTTGTTTAGGTGCAGCCTGATACCTTCCTACCACTCCAACAACATACATTATGTATGGACGGGATGTTGTGATGTACAATAGGTTGTCAATCATAGACCTATATGAAATTTGATCAACATCAGGTGGGTCATCATCCTTGATTAACTTGCATCCAGTGACCATAGGTGTGCCCATAGCTGTAGAATCTTCCATTTGAAACCTTTTCAACATTTCTCTTAGATATTTCTCCTGAGAAAGAAATATTCCTCCAGACCTCTAAGTAATTTGCAGACCAAGAAAAAATGGCAGTTCCCCTATCATAGACATTTCAAATTCAGACTGCATGGTAGAAGCAAACCATTGTACCAATGAATCATTATTGCTTCTGAAGATGATGTCATCTACATAGACCAACACAATGAGCAAATCGTTACCCTTTGTTTTGATATATAGCTTGTTGTCAATTGTTCCTCTCCTGAACCCTTTGTCTTGAAGATACTTATCCAGTCTGTAATACCAGGCACGAGGAGCTTGTTTCAATCCATATAAGGCTTTCTTCATCTTGCAGAAAAATTTAGGGTTATCTGACAGTTGGAAACCCTCTAGTTGTTCCATATAGACTTCTTCTTTTCGATCTCCATTTAGAAAAGTTGACTTGACATCCATTTGATATAATTTAAACTATTTATGACAAGAATAGGAAAGAAACATTTTAATAGCTTATAATCTTGTTACGGGCGCAAATGTTTCATCAAAATCTAGTCCTTCTATTTGAGCACATCCTTTGTAGACCAATCTAGTTTTATTTCTTACAATATTTCCTTCCTCATTCATCTTATTTTTGCAGACCCATTTTGATCCTATTAAATTTTTATTTGTTGGCCTAGGAACGAGTTCCCAATTGTCATTCTTTTCAATCTGGTCTAGTTCCTCATTCATTGATTTTAACCAATTTACATCTTTACTAGCTTCATTAAAGTTCTTGAGGTTCCACCATGGATATGAAGGATATATGTAATTTCTTGGTGTCTTTGATTATCCTTTTCCTAGTTTGTACACCTTTGTCTTTCTCACCAATTATCTGACTTTCAGGATGATTCTGTTGAGTAATTATGGAGGAAGGATTTGATGTTGATTGTTGTCCTAGCTCTTCTTGTCTGGGTGTCTCTTCTCCACTTGATTCATCATCTTCTTATGAATATGAGATTTTATGTTCTTCATTTTCATTATTCTCATCATCTTTTTCATCTAGCTTAGTGCTTATTCTCTGTTGATCTTTTACAGGAGCTTCTTCATCAGTTCAAACATTAATAAATCCTACTAATTTATGCATTCTTTTGTTAAATCAATTGTATCCTTTACTGCTCATTGCATATCCTAATAATATACCTTCATCAACTCTACTATCAAGTTTTCCCAGATGAACATCATTATTCTTGATGTAACATTTATTTCCAAATACTTTGAAGTGCTTGATTGATGCAGGTCAACCAAACCACAACTCATATGGAGTTTTATCATTGTTCAGCTTTAGATGTGCTTTGTTTAGAATATGAACAGTCGTGTGAAAAACCTCCACCCAGAAGGTTTTTGAAATGTCCCTTTCACTCATCATAGCCCTCACCATCTGTTGAACTGATATATTTTGGAGTTCTACAACTCCATTTTATTGAGGAGTACCTAGAATAGTATATTCTCTTTTAATTCCATGTCTGTCATAGAATTATTTGAAATATCTTGACATAAATTATCCTCCCCTATCTGAGTGAATTTACTTTAACTTCCTTCCTGACTGATTCTCATCTAACACCTCAAAAATTTTTAACTTCTCAAACGCATTAGATTTTTCTCTCAGAAAGGAAACCCACGTAAGTCTGGAGAAGTCATAAATGACTAGCATAAAGTAATGTTCTCCTCCAATACCTTCCTTTCACGATGGTCCACACAGATTCATATGGACAATTTGAAGTGTTTTCTTTGAATATGTGAAACTCTTTGATTTGAATTGAGCACGAGTCATCTTCCCCATTTGAAAATATTCACATACAAAGTTATTAGGCTTAGATATTCTTGGAAGGTCTTTGAAAACACCTTCATTATTCACTTTGACAATATGACCAAAATTCAGGTGTCCAAGCCTTTTGTTCCATAACCAGCTTTCATCAAGTTTGCTTAAATTTCATTTCTCCTTATCTTCCTTCATAACATATAAATTCTTTTTGGTTCTAACCCATTTTGAAATCAACTCTCATGTGTTTACTGTCTTTATTTTACAATTCTTGGAAATGAAAGTGACTTCACATCCTCTGTCACATATCTGACTAAAACTAAGAAGATTATGCTTTAAACCATCCACAAATAGTACATCTTGAGATTTGTTTCTTCAATTACTTAAGATTACTAGACATTTACCTCTGATCTTTCCTGGAGCATCATTTCCAAAGGTCACACTCCCTGATTTATTTTCTTTGAGTGATAGGAACTTACTTTTGTCACCTGTCATATGATTGGATCAGTCGTTGTCAATATACCAGGGGTATTTTTATCTTTGAGATGACAACACTAATCCACACTTGTTATCTTCATTCTACTTCCAAACCTTGATGTTTTCAGCTCTATGATTTGAATCTGGCTTATAGTTCTTTAAGCGACAGTCTGCAACTTTATGTCCATAATTATGGCAGATGTAACATTATGGTTCATTGAATAAAGGATCATTATGATTGTTATTCTTAATCTGTGTATTTTTTCCAACCATCACATGATTTGCAGTCTATGGTTGTTTTTTACTTGGTTGTCTCATTCTTTGTTGTGGTAGGTATTTATTCCTTGGCTATCTTGATTTCTCATGTCTAAATCTTAAAGAGCAATTTATAGCTTTGTGGCCAAAGTTAGAATAGTAAAAACAATATCCATAGAAACAATCTTTGTACTTGGAAAATGGTTGTCTTCCTTGAGCAGGTTGATTTATTCCATGCTGATGATTTCCTTGAGTAGGGGGTGTATTAATTCTTTGTTCTACATATTCAATTCTGGTATCTTTTCCTTCACTCCTCCTTGGCAATTGATTCTCTTTTTTTGTTTCTGCAGGTTTGTTGTTGTCAATGGTTATAGATTTGACAAACTTGATGGATTCTTTGTTTCTTGGCTTACCACTACTTGATCCCTCTTCATAACCCAAACCATTTTTCAACTTAGAATTCCTTTGTTGATTTAGAATGGAGGTTAATCCTTCTGAGTCTTTAATACTTGTCAAATTCTAATGATATGTTGGCACAAGGGAAGACCCAGGGTTCAATGCTTTGACAACACACTAACAAAACTTTAACTACCAGCCCTTTCGGCAACACCTGCAAAGCAGATGAAGTCTCACTTGAGGTAGAGGCAGGGGTGGTTGCGGGACTCAGATGTTTGTAGCCTTAGCTGGGACATAGATATGTGATTGTAACACCTCAACAGAGAACTTAGCAGGTATAGTTCATTGATATTCATCCCTAGCTTATAGMATAGACAACCCTAACAACATATCAGTGTAGTATTCACACAGATCCAATATATTCAAGCACTAAGCACATCAACATAGACTATCTCTACAATTCATTCACATTATTCAACACTAAGCTATTATATTATATTCTTCTAAGCGTATATCATTGCACTAAGAATTTAATCACATAAAAAAGAGAATAACCATAAAGCACAAAGTAGCCACAACACAGGATATACGTGGTTCACCCCTAGCCTAGGGCTACGTCCACCAACTCTTATTCTCTTTTATTATTTTCTGTCAATCAACTACATGCACAGAGCCTCAAAATCCTACTCTGCATAGGATAGGAGATCCACAAACACTTCACTGAGATAGGTCATAGCACAAAGCCTTTACATAGTCTCTTACAGTTACTTGCACTTAGCTCTACAATTTCCCAACATAGCATGCACAAATCATTTACAATCTATACTTAGCACTTAGCACGGTACCAAAACCCTTCTTCTTCTTACATCACCTAGAATTTTATTTATACATTACAAAAAGGGCCTAAACATGGGTAAACCCATGGGGAGACATCCCCATACCCGTTACATAAGCCCAAAACCCAAAATTCCATAAAAAGGGGTCGAGAGCCCACGATCTCTACTTTGACTTGCGCTCTGCCTTCGACATCTTGTCGAAGTCCAAAAATTGGTCAAACATGACCAATGATCCTCAAAACTTGGTTAAGGGCCAAAAGACCCCCAACACTCACCTGTGACTCATCCCGAGTCACTCTGATCTGGGTAGATCTACCTCAAAATCCTTGAGTTTCTTTGACCTTTTGTTATGCCACGACCTCCTGCTCGACAAACTCTTGGATAACTTTTTCGTTGACAGGTCCCTCTAAGCATTGTTCAACTGCAGTGACGACTTGCTCCAATTCTACTCCTCGACCTTCAATCTCYGCGAACARTTGTCAAGCCTTGTCATGTATTGGTTGGAGCTTCYGAGTCACTTCCATAACTTTTCTCTGAATGGTGTGGACCTSTTGTTGAGCAGTGTGTTATTCTTGGGATTACTTCATCCTTTTGACTKCTGGCAGGGGCTTCAACTACGCCTGTATTATTTCTTCTTCCTTCTTTGCCTCCTGGAGCTGTGACTCCAGTGMMTTCAATTCARGATCCTCAGTGAGTCACTCATATGTTTGGGCACTACGATCACTTAGTTKTTTATATTCCATGGTGAGGGMCTTGATTCTCTCAACTGGGCTTCRAGTAGTTTCTTCTCTTTGATCTCGCACATCCTGCAGAGTGTTGGGAACTATTTGTAGCTCTAGATCTGTGATTCTCTGTTGAAGTTGTTGGATAGATTCCACAAGCTATGCTACTTGATGTTCTACTGGTTCATCCACCTTTTTCTCTAAGCCCATCACAGAGCGAAGTGCTCTCCTAAATGCTTCCTTGACTATGAGATGCTCTACGATCAAATGCTCTTTCTCTTGTTGGATTTGCGCTTTCTCCTCTTCAAACTTTGTTTGAAGAGCAACCTTCTCCTATTGCACAACTCAGTGTTTCTCTATGACTACTTCTTGTACTTGCTTTAGGGCCTCTGTGGCATGTTCTCTTTCTAGATATGCGCGATGAAGGTGAGCTTTGGTCGCATAATCTAGTCTATGGATTTGGGCATGCTCATCTCCCAACTATGGTTTTTCTAATGGAGGGGGCACAATGGATACCACACAGATGGATTGAAGGGCTTATTGTACCCCTCTGAGTTCTACCTCAAGTCTATAGTACATTTCCTCCTGCTTGAATTTATGTTTTTGTAATATGTCCTGTGAGGCGTCTGATATAGTTGCGATGATGAATTCGAAGTCATCAACCATGAGAACAGTTTGCATCATAGTTTTACTATCTTTGGATTTCTTTCGGGAAGTAGGTTTTGTGAGGGAAACCTTTATTTTCTTGGAGGGATCAGTCTCATCAATAGGATTCCTAGGCGATGTTACTTCACCTTGCTTTTTTTGATCTTCTTTGTTATTGGTCCCTTCTCTATTTAATTCATCATCACCTCCTTGTCCAGGTGATTCTGAAGCAGTTTCATCTGATGCATTGCTCAGGTTTTGTACCTCTTCACTCTTCGTCCTTGTACTGGTTCCAGGTGTGTCATGTTATTCATGACTGACCTCTGAGTTGCCAATTAGTTTGGGATCAGACATTTATATGGGTTCAGCTGGGAGAAGGAGCTCTATAGACCAATCCTTAATTATCTCTTTGAGGTCCTCCTCTTTGAGCTTATAGTATGACTGAAGCTCTTCCTTATGCTCGTCTATGCGTGCAGTGATATAAATGAAGTGTCGATCTGCATGGAACTTCATGAGAGGTATGAACCAGTGTAGGGTGTTCAACGTCATGTGAGGGATAGCCCCAATATCTCTCTTCAACTGGAGATAGTACGTGTAGAATACTGCATTCGACTATCATTGGTTTCCCATATCGCTCGAGTACCAGATCATAGTGAACTTTGTAGCGAGCAGCTCGAATGGGTCAATGTCCGGGAAGGTCTCACCTTCTGGAATCTCCCAAGAAGTAAACCCTATGAGGATCATGATCTAGCTAAAGTGGAACTCATAGCCCTAATCCTAAGCTTCACGACAATCCAATTCCAGCTGGTTGACTAGGTAATTCGCCCAGTTCATCTGGAGTCCTTCTACATATTTCCCGGAGAGGTCAACAAGGAATCCTATGGCCTGTGTAGGTCTTATCTTTCTCACAAGCTTTCCTGCGATCAGCTGGCATGCCAGATGCACTGTGCCATTCTAGATGGAAGCTACCTTGTAGCCTCACATCCCTTTTTCTACATCACCATATGTGTATTCGATCCTCTATTCCAGTGCACGATCTGTAGCCTTCCTTGGGTAGAAGTCTTGTGGGTCGAGTCCCCGCATTCTCAATCCGATGATCCTATTGATAAACGTTGGATCAATTGTGATGTGTTTTTCTAGCCATAGGTATCCACCATGGTAACATGATAGCAGGAGCTTAATGCACGCTTAAACCTCCCGGTGCCTTCCAAAATGTGGAATCTTCATTACATTCAGAATGGTGGACTGCGCGAGGTTCATAGTCCATGGTTGGGGGATTATCCTTGAGTTCTTCCCCTTCGTCCTATTCAAATACTTGTAAGGAGCGAGGAAGTCATAGTTCTTGCAGTCCCCTAGGTTGAAGTCGTTGAATTTTAATGTCGTGATCTTATCCTATTGTGTTATAACTGCACGTATCCCCTTCGTGAGGTACGCAGTAACCATGGTGTAATCAAATTCCCTCGAGACACTGTCACGACTCACCGTGCCAGCCAATAGTGGGATGTAGTCGGGCAGGATAGTCAGGATTAAATTTTGGGTTTCCAAGTCATCTCGTTGCTTGGTTCTCTTCTTTGTTGTAGCTTGGGATGGTCTGAATCCATGAGCAGTCGACAGAGAGGCTTTCACTCCTCTCATCGATGAAGCTTGAGCTCCAATGAACATCACCTTCTCATCCATAAGGTCAATTAGAACTTATTCGATGACTTTCTCTGGGGCGCTGACCTCGTTCGACATGCACACTCAGATCGGATAACTCAGGTGGATGAATGAGTGTTTAGAGAAATAGAACAGGTGTTTATTTCACTAAGCACAATGCGGTAGCAATGATTTGGCTATGATATGAATAAAAAAATTCTTTTCAGTGAAACAGTTGATGCAATAAGTAGATAACAGTGTAAAAGATCTCTCCAACGGACGATAGGCCTTCATCAATGCGGTTATGTCTGTTGCGGTGTAGTACCAATGGTATGATGGTGAGATTTCTGGCCATAACTATTGAATAAACCATTCGAGGCATCGGTCTAACGGTCATAATGCCTCCAATGGTTATATTGCTCCTTCATGGAAAAGTGCCATTTGGAATTGTTTTGATATCTCGGCGAAGTTCCAGTTTTTCAAACCTTTCTTCTCTGAAGTCCCTTCCGGAACATTCTGCAACTTTTCTATCTTTGCTCTCTTCTTATTGAGATTTCTATCCTTCTTCCCTATGATCTTCATCTCAGTATTCCTCTTTCCATTTTGGTTCTTATCTCCTTTTGGCATAGTAGCTTCACACTGTTGAGATTCTTTCATAGGGTTAGAGAGTAATACTCCTTCTCTGTCTGGGGTAGGTGCTTCACTCTTCTGTGAGTCATCTTGTGTTCTTTCAACATCCAAGTTTCATCTTAAAATTATTCTCTTTATAAACCTTCCCGTGTTAGTGATTCTCTTCATCGTCATATGTATGATCCTTTCTTTTTTGAGGACACTTAATGCAAAATGACCTATCTTACCATAGTTGAAACATTTTTAGGGCAGTTTACCTTTGTATTTGTCTGATCCTTTCTTCAATTTTCTCACAAAATTTGCTTCAATCTCATCTATATTGGAGTCTATGTTTTTCTCTACTTTAAAAGATGCCTCTCTTGTATTGGATTTACCTTTGGTGATTCTCATTTCATAAGAAGTTAGGGTTCCAAGAATTTGAACTCGTGTCAATGTTTTGAGATCAGTTATTTCCTCTATAGCAGAGACCTTTGAGTTAAATCTATCAGGAAGAGATCTTAATATTTTCTGGACTAGAAAAGATTCAGTTATCATTTGACCTAGGCCTTTCATAGTGTTGACAAGTTATTCTATATGTAAGAAGTACTTAATTATAGTTTCATCTTCATCCATATTTAACTGCTCAAATTTTAGTCTGCGAGTTTGAAGTTTTGCGTCTTTCACCTTTTCATTACCTTCATAACTACTTATCTTCTTGTCCCACATAACTTTTGTTGAAACACAGTGCATGACTTTGAAAAACTTGGCTTCAACAAGTCCACTAAGGATGGAAATCATTTCTTTTGCATTAAATCTAAACTCCAAATTATCATCTTTTGAGGACAAGACTACAGGCTTCACATATCCCATTTCAACGACATCCCAAACATCAGCACCCAGAGACATTAAATGTGTTCTCATCCTTATTTTCCAGAAGCAAAAGTTTTTTCCATAAAATAGAGGGGGTCTATTTTTTGAACTTCCATCATGACTAGTCATGTTCAAGATTAAGGATATACCTTTGATCAAAGGCACTGGCTCTGATACCAATTGTTGGAAATACAACTGAGAGGGGGGGGGGTGAATCAGTTATGTATATAATCTTGAAACGTTTCTTATTATTTTTTTATTCTTTCTAGGTTATTATTTAATGTGTTGTTGATAATTTAACATGCATAGATATACAATGATCAATCACACAGGATACATAGAGACACTAGTTTTCTTGAGGAAACCCATAAAGAGTGAAAACCTCTTCTTCTTAGGATGTCAATCAATCTCCAACTTTCATGTACATCACAGTATTTGAGCTCCAACTCAAATATGAGGCTACAACCTCTAATAGCAAGCTACAACTTGTAGAGATAACTAACTCTCATATTTCTCTAGCACCAACTCTCAAGTTTCTCTAGCACCCACTAGATGGAAGCACCAACTCCCGAAATATATTCTAGCACCAACTAGAATTTAGAGGACTGCAATCCTCCCTAGCACCATCCTACCACCCTAATTGAATCTTACAAAAATTTACTTACTTGATTTGTCTTTGATATGGTCTATTATAGCTCTATGTCTCCTCTGCCTTCTTCAACTTCAATGCTCTGTTCTTCTTCTGCATCATTCTTCTTCTATGCTCTACTCTTTTTCTTTCTATGCTCAACATTGTATTTTGTTCATCTTCTCTTCTGTATTTTATGTTTTGTGATGCATCTGCATGCTCTTCACTACTCCATTGATCTCCAATTCAAGTACTATGTTGTGTCTCCTCCTACCCACATGCATTATATAGAAGAAGCATGCATTGTTCTCTATTTTGCATGTCTTTCTCATGTCGAGTCCTCTCCCTGACCATCATTCAAACTCTTCATCTTCCCTAACGGTTATTCTAGATCTTTTCATCATGAATGGTTGTTATCCAAATATTCCTTGTCTTCGATGGAAGTCACAACTCTTCGTCTTCTCTATCAGTTACAACCATTCATTTTTGGCTTCTTTGGCTTATGATCCCCTTCCTTCACATGACCATCGGCAGTGACCATACGCCTAACTTCTGAGCTCTTCGCGATCTCGGTCTAATGAGTGCTAGATCCTTCTTTTGATATGAACTTGGGTGATGATCTCATGTGACCACGCAATTGCAGGCACGCCCAAAGGTGGTTTGAGGGAAACCCTCTTTTCAACCTGCAATTCACTACAGAGCTCCATGTGTCCTTTCTCCAAAACCATGGTTTCGATTGCAACCCACCTTCAACATTTTAAAGGTCATGCACCTTTAATCCCAACAATGTGATGGGACCATCGATCTCACTATATTGACGATGTTCAGGAACTGATGGATCAGATCTAACCTTATTAAATCAATGACTATGATTTACTTCATGATCCGGGATCTGGGAGTTTCAAATCTCAAACCCTTCTTTTCTCCGTACGCCAATCTTTCGGAGTTGATGATCTGCGGACACCTGTTATTTTCAATAGATGATCAATATCTCCTCCACAAGTTCAGCCTTCAGGACTTTCAATTCTCAAACTCTCATTTCTTTCGCGCATCAATATTCTAGAGTTGATGATCCACTGACATGTGTCCCTCTCGGATTAATGATCAATATCTCCTTCGGGTCTTCGTACTTTAGAGATTTCAAATCTAAATTTTAAATTTATCTCTATCACCTTTTTCCAGAGATGAAAATCCATTGACGTGTGTCCCTCTTGGATCAACAATCGATATCTCTTTCAGGTCTCTAGAATTTGAAGATTTAAAATCTCAATTTCTCTTACTTTACTTTCTCCTAGAGTGTTTTTCTCGAACTGCATAGATTTCTGCCATGCGTCCTTATAGAAACCGATGGCTTGGATCTTCTTTGGCCCTCGAGTCTTTGGCGATCTCATTTCCTTCCCAACCACAAATTCCCGAAGTTATTTTCTCTGGAGTTGTGGATCGTGCACCACCTGTCAATCTTGACAATGGACGATCCCTGCTTACTTTGAGACTTCGAGACTTTGACAAGTCACTGCTCCATTTTCCTCTGGAGTGATCACCTGCTAAGTAATTCATAAGTGGTGGAGACCTCTTGTTGTCAGTTAATAATTCCACTTACACTATCCTTCCACTGTAGTAGATCAATGGTCGAGATTTCTCCCAAAGTGATCTCCAGATCAAACGTTTAGTGTCCACTTCAGGACTTTGAGAAAGTGCTAGTGGTAAAACTCCCGAAGTAAAACTCTCAGAGTGACGTAACTTACTTTCATCACTTGATGACATATCATGAGCCAAGTAGCTACCACGTGTCACTTAGATTCATGATTTGCACGAACCTAAAATGTCGATTCAACTTGACATTTGTCATTGTTTGATTATGCCATGTGTCCTTGCTGACGTAGTCTGCTGACATGGTCTGCCAACTTGGTTCTCTCTGATCTAATGGTCATCGTATATTCTCTAGATTTGATGGTCCTTATTCATTTTTTTTTCGGGACTTCAGGTAATTCGACATTTCAAGTCGTCAATTCTTCAGAAGTGAGATTCCTTGAACAATAACCTCCTCGCAACTTTAGACCCGAAATGAATGATGTTCATTGATCATGTTCTTAGATTGATGGCTCGATCTATCTTCGGTTCTACTCTTCTATCTTATCGTGTCCTTGCACTTAGAATGATTTGACGACTAACAGAGATTCGGATAATCGAATTCTCAAACCTTGGGCCCCTTTTATCCTATCCTTCACTTGATTTGATAGGATGATTGTTGGTCATCTGGATCGTTGATCCAATGGCCATTGTCACTCTCTCTCCTAAGCTTCTGATCTCTCTAACTTAGAAGGTTTTCTAAGTGTTCAAGGGTCTCAATATTTGCTCCTTCTACGAGTCTTGATGACTTTGGGTCTCGTCCGCGCTTCTAGAAATTGCTATCTCTTTTGAGCTTTCTCATCTTCTATGCTCTCAAGTTTTGGTTCATTATTGTTCTTGCCATCAATTACAAGAACAGTCTTCCTGTAAACATGCCAACAATATGCTAATATAAGTAAGCACATCTTTTATCAAAATAAGATTCACTACTTAGGGCATATCATTTCAAAAGATAGGATAACAGTGGATCCTAAGAATATAGAGGCCATTAGAGGATGGTCAGGGCTAAGAAATGTCACACAGGTCAAATCAATCATGGGTATTTCCAGTTATTACTAAATATTCATAAAATTATTCTCAAATATTGTGATCCCAATCACTTCCTTGCAAAAGAAGGGAGTGAAATTTGAATGGACTCTCAAGTGTGAAGATAGTATTCAATGGTTGAAAGACATATTGGAAAGTGCGCCAATATTGAAGATTGTAGATCCAGATGAATTTTTTTTGTGTGCACTTATACATGCAAGGAAGGGATCGGTGAAGTTCTCAGTAAAAATTACTATGTGGTATGCTTTGAGTCTAGAAAATTAAAGGTGCATGATAGGAATTATGCTACCCATGACTTGGAATTAGTAGCAATTCTACATGCATTAAAAATGTGGAGACATTGCCTCATGGAAACAAAATTTGTATTAAGTAAAAAACCACTGTGGTTTGAATAATTTTTTTGTACAACCCACATTAAATGTTGGACAAACAAGATGGCTTAAGTTCCTTAATGAGTATAAATTTGAAATTAAACGTATAAAAGGAAATAAAAATCAAGTGGTTGGTGCACTTAGTAGGAGACCACATGAAGTGCATGTTGCAACCATCAACATGTGTAGAACTGATCTAAGAGATAAAATCATTGAAGAAACAAATCTAGATCAACAATATTCAAAATCAAAAGAAACATTACAACAAGAAAATTTACAACAAAAATTTGTTTTTTATGAGTTGAAAGAAGATGGAGTTCTCATGTACAAAGACAAAGTATATGTGCCAAATTCTTATGAGTTGAAAGGCAATGCTAAGGGAAATTCATAATGTTCCATATGTTGGACACCTTGGATATCAGAAGACAATTGTAGCTATAATAATCCAATACTTTAGGCCAGGAATGAAGAAATAATTGGCTAATTACATAGTCAGATGTCTAGAGTTCCAAAGTGAAGACTGAGCATAGACATGCAGCAGGGTTGTTACAACCATTTCCCATTCTAGAGTGGAAGTGGGAAGTTTCCACAGTGGATTTTCTCATAACAATGAAGAAAAATGATTCCATCATGGTGGTGGTGGATAAATTAACTAAAGAAACACAATTTATTCCAATGAAGACGACACCTAAGGTAACAAATATTGCATAAATATATATGAAAGAAGTTGCTAGGCTATATGGAGTGCCTAAGAAAATAGTTTCAAATGGGGATCCAAATTTTACTTCCAATTTTTGGAAGGGGTTGTTCAAAGGCTTTGGGACAAATTTAAATCTGAGTACATCACATCACCTAGAGTCACATGGGAAAACATAGAGGACTAACAAAATAATTGAGGACATGCTCAGAATGTATGTGATGGATCAAACATCAAAGTGGGAGGATTATATCAATTTAGTGGAATTTTCTTACAATAATGAGTATCATGCCTCATTAAAAATGAGTTTGTTTGAAACATTGTATGGAAGAAAAGTGTAACACACCAGTGAGTTGGGATAATCCAACAAACATAGCATTTGTTGGGCCAGATTTGTTGAAGGAAATGGAAAATTAGGTGGAAACGATTAAGTAGAATTTAAAGGCTACCCAAGATAGACAAAAACATTATGTAGATAAGAATAGAGTGTTTAGATATTTTAAAGTGGGAGAACATGTGTTGATAAAAGTGAAGGTGAAAAAAAGTTAACTAAGATTAGGAATTGCCTAAAGTTGGGAGAAAGATATTGTGGACCTTTTGAAATATTAGAAAAGATATGGCCAATTACATATATGCTAGCATTTTTTGCATTCATGAGAGTGCATAATGTATTTCATGTATAATTATTAAAGAAATATGTGCCTGACCCTAACCACATAATTGATTGGAATGTGATCTAGGTGGAGCACGAAGGGGATTCCTGGGTGGAACCGGTACGCATCCTCGACCGAAAAATTCAAAGTGCTCAAGAAAATCCATAGGGATGGTAAAGGTTCAAAGGATATGTTAAGGTCCTGGGATCATGAAGAAAACATGTGGGAAGAACACCCACAATTTTTTGTCAAATTTCAAGAAAATAGAATGCAAGACTCCATTTTGAGCAACTACAATTCCAGAACCACATATGCAAGTCCTAGAGAAATGCACTGGGGGGGGGGGGGATGATAAAAAAATGGAGAATTACTTAGGTTATCCCTGATAAATGAATGGAACATTACTTGGGTTATCCCTAATAAGAAAATGGTGCATTCCTTGGGTCAGTGGGTTGAGAGGAACAAGAGATTATGGTTGGAACTGTTGTTGGAGATGTATTGCAGAATTTTATTTTTTATTATATATATATATATATATATATATATATATATATA
>JZKD02S0000250.1:16965-27404 GCA_000966675.3 Picea glauca
AATGAATAACATTGAAATTGCTTTTTTCGTTGGAAAAAAAAGTAAGAGTATTTTAACATAAAAGAATTAGAACCTAGATACATCAAGAACCAAAATAATGATTAACGCATATGACGAGTCCTCGGTACCAACATAAATACGATAACATTATTCTCCCTTTCTCCATTGATTAGTTTGAGTAATCTTGAAACATATAAAAAAATTGCAATACATTAAAAAGAACAGGGTTTCATCTATGGTCGCATCACTCAAATATATTGAATGATTCCCTCGATATCAAAGAGAGAAGTGTTTTTTAATGTATTGGAAAATATTTGTTATGGAATATGAATTTGCATTTGTTTTTAAAGGAGTTTTTAACATGCTGAATGAATGCTAAAATATGGATTTTGTTTGTATAATGAGGTTCTTTCTAAGATTGACTAATTGTCTGAGGTGACTATGCATGAGAGGTCTCATGGGAGCCTATAATCATGTTTTATTCCCAATCTGTTGAATGGAAAGTTCTCAAGATGAGAAAATATTCACTTTGGGGGTTGTTGGGAGGCGTCACTTGTGTACTTAGGATGCGAGCTGAAGATTTGGGGATTTGGGGTTAAATATTCTCAGACAATGCCAAGAAGGAAAAGAGTATGCTTTCTTTGAATCGCCATGTACCCATGTTCGAGTTCCCTGCTTAAACCATGAGAGAACCTTAGTCATAGATCTAGTGTGGAGAGTTGATCCTTCCTGTTCGTCGGAGATCTGAGTATCAGAAGTAGCCTTTCAGAAGGAGCACCGCTTAGAAAAACCCATAAAAATTGTCACATTAGACTCCTTGACAGTAGTGTTCTAGGTCGACAAGAGTTGTCGATTCACTGGGAGCTCAAACCGATGAGATCTGGACCATATATCTCATTGTAGATTGTTCTTCTAGGCTTGTTGAAATGCAGTGTTCGGAAGGATCCATAGAGAATGCATGGAAGGAACTTCTGATAGAGAGATCCTGAAAATGAAAGTCGGAATGGATTAGAACTATCACACACCCGACCCCTAAGTACCTTTTTTAGGGATAGGGTGTAAATTTTTCACTTTTCTCAATTCATCTTGAATCCTTGTAACTAGGATTACATCATCTTCAATTCGACGAGGGTTCTTCAACGAAAATAAATTTTTCCAGATTTGAGATCTGGATTGAAAGTTAAGGTCTTTTATAGTTCTTTAGGCCTTCATCGATTGGGGTCTCTCACCTCCATGGGGCACCCACGTGGCTCCCTGTCACCCAAAATTCCACACCATCATAGCATACAAGGACTCACCCAACCCAAGGTTGACACTTGTCCAACTCTTATAGACCTATCAAATTAATTAATAATTATCATAATAAATTCTTGCTCTTTCTCTATTAATATTTTATTTAATCCCTATTAGGGATAATTAATCTTCATTAAAATTAATTAACCCCATAAATTCCATTTTTACTTGGCCTAAATTACCACTCCAATTAAACCAAGGATTACTCCCCTTTTTCCTTGGAAATCCAACATTTTGGGATGGATTGGTGTTAATTATTATATTAAAGCCCCGTCTCATTAACTCATACTAATTAGTTTTAAATTAATTATATTATAATATAATTAAAAAATTTAACTTGTACTTAGGTTCATTAATAGCAAGTACTATGTAAATATCCAGACTTCGGCGTATTTACTCTACATTCTCTTATGCGCATGCCCAAAATTCCTAAACGTCGAAGTTTTGAAGAGGGTCCCACTTATATTGTAATGAAAATATCATTTAATTATATTAGATTACAATATAATGAATTTCATTAAATACTTATTATAATTAATTTCATTGGTTTAATTACATTAAATATAATATAATGTAATTAATTATATTTAATGTCCATGCAAACATTGGAATGGGGAAAGGTAGGTCCGGGCATTTGGCCATTTTATCTCATGCACTCTATCACCCCAAACAGAGTCCAAACGTCTCGAACTCTTGGAGTATCAAACTCTTGAAGGGGTCTATACTTATATGTGTTACGCATTAAATGATAATTTTAAAAAGGAAATGGATTGGCCTCATCCACGTGTAAGTATTTTAATAAAATGTTAGTATTATATATTATATTATATTATATTACACCCGTTTGAAAATTGGGCCTAGGTTTATTAAATCCCCAATATTATATTTAATATTGGAATGAGAGAAAACTCTCTAAGCCAACTCCTTCATCTCTTCAACACACTCTCCATTCTCAAACCTCCCGGAGCCCTAGAGTCTCAGAGTCCTGAAGGGGTCCCACTTGTATTATGTCATGATACCAATACAATTAATTATCTTGGATTATAATATAAGAAATTGCAATAAGTGTTCATTATAATCAATTACATTAATATGATCATATTAAATGTAATATAATATAATCTATTATATTTAATATCTATGCAACATTGGTACAGAAAACATAGAGTTCATGCCTTCGGTGATTTTAGCTCGTTAGTTCCATCACCCCAAACATCTCGAATCCCCAAAGTCCCAAAGACCACAATATGGTTAAAGAATTTAATCAAGGGTTGTTTCATGGTGTTCTTTGACATTAGAATAGTATTAAATTATAATTTCTCTTGGTCTCAGGTATTTTATTCTCTAGGAATGTTATCCTCCATTTTCCAAAACAATAATAATAATAATAATAACAATATATTTCCATAGCCTTGCCCGGTTTTATTACCAGGAAATTTTAAATGGACTTGTTTTCTCTTACGGGAAAATAATACAAAAGAAACATAATTTCGGAGTCTTTATAAAACGATTTGAAATTTCTCCATTTTGGAATTGAATTCATATTTAAATTTTTCTTCTCTTGGTAAAGCAGTAGATTTTCTCCTTTTACTTTGATTTACTTTTCTTACCCAAAATTTAAGGAAATTAGTCTTAAAGAAACGAATTTTCTCTACAGTAAATTTTACATTTCTACCCAAAATTACAGACTACCACAATTATAAGGATTCTTCCCAAATTTATAAGATTTTAACACAAGCTTAGTATAAATGTTTATTAATTCCCAAATGAAATCAAAAGGGATTTTATATTTTGATTCAAGTAGGAAGGGTCATGTTTGTTTCCAAATTATTCTTCCTTACTACCTATTTATAATGATTTTTGCATTTTTGAATATTTGGGTTGTTTCCCTAAAGTGCAAACCCAGATTTGATATACTCTAAGTTTTTTGTAATAAGGCTTGAGGACAAACTAAAATAGAACACTAATATGTAGAAATAAATCTCTCTCTCCTTTCAAATTTTCCTGTAGAGATTATAACTATTTAATTGTCCCCACTATAATAGAAAATGGACTGTAATGCTAAATCAACATTAATGCTCTCACCCATAAGTCTTATTTTAACACACAGGTAGTCAATAAGTGAGGAGGTAAGTCAAATGGGATTCAACCGAAACATTTTCACATTCACACCTAAATTTTCAAGGTGCTTTTAACAGGAAAATGAACTTATATTTCTATAAAAAAATAATCTATAATTATCTATGAGATTAACATTGTGAGGATTTTGGAAAAATATACTTATCTAGAACCCAGAAAGTGATGCAACTGCTAAAATGGATTCCCTTTTCCACCCAACCGTATGTGATGTCCTGTTCCCAAGAGTAGGCGAGCAGGGAGTGACTTAGTAGTCTATTTTTTTTCATAGACTATAGTCATGCACAAACAAGGAACAAGAGGAGAAATAAGGGTGATTTTGGAACATCTCACTCTTGCACGCACTGAGAAGACGCAGTCTTTGAGGAAACTTGCATGCAAGTGATCCAGGTCATTATACTATTGGTTGTCGTGATTATGATTATGAGATATTATGGATTTGATGATATGTTATTTTTGTTGTATTTACATCGACAGGTGTTATTGACTAGGTTCTCCTGAGTGTGTAGGAATATGGACATTAGAGGATGTCGAGGCATCGATGAAACTCCTTGTACTCTAGATTGATTCAGGGAGTGGATTGATAGGGTTTGAATGTTATTGATGTGACATATGTACATATGACTAGATATTATGATGTTGATTGTTATAGCTGAGATGTTTCGTTGATGGATGCAGGCTGATGATAGCTTGCCGACCAGACTCACATTTGGAGTAAAGGGGTCACGCATGACAACCAGAGAAATTGAGGGAGAGGTGTGGAAGTAGCCCTGCCATAGCCTACTAGCTCTCTCGCTGTGACTTGAACTGTAGGTTAATGATTACCTAGTTTGAGAACACCCACGATGTCGTGAGGGAATACTGTGACAATCACTCACGATGAATCTAAGGGGCACGCAATAAGGTAGGGTCCTTATTCCTTAGAGGCTCTTAGTCTCCCACAAGATCACATGGCGTAGTATTGAATCCAGATGTTTAACGTCTACCAAATTCATTCAAGAGGCAACTGACACCCTTGGAGCATGTAGTGCATCTTGAAGGGCATGTCATGCAATAAAAAAGAAAGAGGAAAGGGGCACCCTTGGAGAACATAGTGCATCCTAAAGGGCATGTCATAGTTTTAACTCAGGTAAATTAATAAACCTAATACCTAAAAAATTGTGCCTCCTTAGGACCTAGTCAGCCTTAAATAGATAATGGTATTAGTAAAGTTTAAAAACTAATTGTTCCCTTAAAAACTATCTCCCAGCCTAGTGAAATTAAAATTGTTGGTCGTCTACCAAGGTTTGAGGAAACGTTGGTCGTGTTTGACCATTTTTGGGAATTCGACAGGTTGGTCGAAGAAGGAGCGCCCAAGCGAAGTGGAGATCACGGGATATCAACCATTTTTATGGGCTTTTTGGGATTTTAGGGTTGATGTAATGGGTATGGGATGTCGCCCCATGGTTTTACCCATGCTTAGGCCTTTTTGTAATGTATAAATAAGTAGCTAAGTGATGTAATAAGTAGTAATTGTAGTTGGCTTAGTGCATGACTAATTGGATTTGTGCAAGAAGACGTGTTAAGGCTTGCAGAGCAAAGTGTAAGCGATTGTAAGAGGCTTTGTGTTATACAGGAGTTGGCTTTATGCCTGGACTTAATTCGGGGAAGGAGGATTTGGTGAGGTGCACGCAAACCTCCTGTCCTTTGTGGAGTTGGATCTGTGGCTTAGTTCATGTAAGAAGATTGAAGGAGACTAATAAATAAGAAGAAGAAGTTGGTGGACGTATATCCTGGGGTTTTTTGCTTTGTGCAATGTTGTTCATGATGTTTATGTACCTATTTTCTTAGTGCACTGTTCTTGATGTGTGATAGGTAGATCCATTGATGATTAGAGCTTTATATTTGAAGAAATGCTAGATCTTCTCTGATGTTATGTGTTAAATGATTAGATGTGCTTGATTACTACTACGTTGATCTGTAATAAGGGTGAATCTATGATGTGAATAAGAATCATAACTTAATGCATATCATTGGCTAAGTGCTATGTTAAGTGTTATAATCACAGATTTGTGTCCCAGCTAGGTTGTAGACACTTGAGTCTTGCAACCCCCCTTGCCTCTACCTCAGGTGAGACTTCATCTGCTTCACAGGTGTTGTCGAAAGGTCTAGTAGTTAGGGTCTGTGCATTGTTGAAGCATTGAACATTGGGTCTGCCCCTATGCCAACAAAATCCTAGGTCTAAGCAGAACTTGTGAACAAAGAAAAACTAAGTAGACATGTAACAAGAAGGGAGGGGTAAGAAATTCAAACTTTAATTATTAAAGTAAAAATTAAAATGGAGGATTAAATTTATTAAAAGCGTAAATGGTTGTTTTTGTCTAAACTTGCTAATTCTGATTTTAGTTAAAAGAAAAATGGGGAAACTTAAAGAAAAAGGGGAATGTCTAACTTAGTAAGGAATCTAGCCTTTGGAACTTTCTATTTATGAACTCAACTAGGATTTAAGAAAGACATAATTCATTTAAGAAATGTAAGGGAATAAAGGGACATCGAGGAGCATTTTTAGGAACGCTTTTAGGTGGGTGAGGGAAATAGGCATATTTGATTAATTAATAAATGGATTTTATGGTGAAACTAGGGGATCAGGCAACATGTGTACAGGGAGGCTTTTCCTAATTATATAAATGAAAAAGGAATCTAATGAGGTTTTGGGAAACCAATCACTTGAAAACTCTATAAAAAGGATGCGGAGGAGGAGTACGGATCACGTCTAGTTTGCGTAAAGTTACGCCACCAGAATTTTATCTTGACTAAATTTTCTCTTGTGAGAGTTGGGATGCCTAGCTCGGATAACGAGTGGTAGCTCGACCTTGCGAGGTGAGCTGGGTGCTATCATTCTATGTTATTGTGTGTGTGGCCCCTTTGTGGCTCAAGGGGCTCAGGGGGAAGAGGAGTACCCCTAGTGTTTCCTAAGAGGTATCGGTGAGGTCTCAGTAGTCGGAAAGAAGTACTTGGATAGAGCGTGAGTAGGAATCAGACGGATTGCTAGCGTGGGATAGCGACTTCTGGTTATTCGTCATCAGTTACAGGTACACAAGCACGATTGTTTTGTAAAATAATAAAAGAAAAATTTTGGTTTAATTTTTGTACATGAATATCTATTGGCGAATGTTGAAGTTGATTTTGGACAACAATGGTGAAATGTAATTCAAATAATTGTATTTCCAACTTAGAATTAAAATTGTGGCAATGAATTAGTTTCAGTATTCCCTTATTGTTTAATTAAAAATGTTTGTTGATATGAATTTCTTGTTTGAACATCTATTGTTAGATACGTCGAAACATTTTCATTAATATCTATCTTAAAATCGTTGAGCATAGGATCCCATCCTTGCATGCGATTCCTTTAAAATATTTTGATGGGATTTTTATGGACTGTATTTTGTTTTTCCTTCTAGAGTTGTTTGATCTTTTTGCGGCCAGAGCAAGCACCGCCTCCCACCTTTTTACTAGCGCAAATTAAGGTGAATTTGGAATTTCTGGGCCAAATCTTACGCATGTGCATCTTGCCCTTGTAGTCATTGTTGCGTTGTAACTGATCCTTAATGGCAGTGACGCTCTCCCTTGAATTGATGTTTTGAATTTCGGATTTTTGTTTCCTTGGATTTTTTTTATAGCGTATTTACTTCTTTTTTAATGAGTGTTGTGATGACAGTTGCGATTAAAACTACAATCAACCTATTTCAATTTTTTTTTCCTATTTAATTTTTCCTTCAAAGCTTGTTTATTTTCAGTCTTCCTTCTGCTCCTTAAGAATCGTATATCTAGAGGAAAGTTTGATTGTAGTTGGCACTTGCTTGTGATTTCAGATAATCCTATACCTCACACTGACACTGTCCATGCTATTTGTAGCCAGTGACTCAGTGTGTTTGACGTGTGTTGAATATTGAAAACGTCAACGTAATTTCGCCTGAAAAGTGTTGCTAAAACATATTATTATATAAGACTAAATAATGTTAGTAGGTGGGACCCCCTTGAAATTTTGAAAATCAAGGTTAAGCCTGGAGTGGAGGACAGGTGGCATCGGGATTCGGAGATCAGAGATCCCAGAGGTGTGAGTTCTACGTTGTTCGAACTCACGAATTCCGATTTCCCAATTGGTAAGGGAGATCAGTGGAGAGTTACTGTGGGTAAAGAATTTCCGATAGGGAATTAGAGGAGAATTTACGCTCTTCGGGCCAAAGTCAGAGAAGGTCCTGGTGATCGCGGACGTGCCCAGGTGACGTCTGCACCAGAGTGGTATCAGAGCGGGATTGGCTCGTGTTTTCTGTAGCAGAGGGAGACATGATTCACCATGCCACCCAGAAGAGAGAGGCAGTCACCTGACCCAGAAGATAGGGAGGTGCGAAGAAGAGGTAGACCGACAGGAAATCCAAAAATGGAGAGGCAAATGCGAGATCTCTGACCAAGGCTCGAGGAGATGGAGACATCACAGAGACGCGGAGTTGGTGCAGGGGATCTTAGTGATTCTGAAGTAGAAGAGGAAGTTGGACATGACGAAGAGGTCACAGCAGAGGATGCATCAACCGAGCGGTTGATAAAAGCCATTTCCAGGATGAGTTCCAAGACCAAAATGGACATTCTAGTCTACGAGGGGAGTCTAGATGCAGAAGAGCTGTTGGATTGGATTCGAGCTCTTGACACCTACTTCGATTATGAAGACATCGAAGAGGATAAAAAGGTCAGGCATGCTGTCATGAAATTGAAAGGACATACATCATTATGGTGGGACGAGCTTCAGGCAGATAGACGTTCCAAAGGCAAACAGAAAATTAAAAGCTGGGATCGAATGATTGCAAAAATGAAGGAAAAATTCATCCCAAGGGATTATCAAATCACATTGTTCAGGCGAATAAAGAACCTGAGACAGAAGCTGATGACGGTAAAAGATTATACCGAGGAGTTTTACAAGCTAAACATTAGAGCAGGTCATCGGGAGAGCGATGATGAGAAGGTGGCGAGATATCTGAATGGTCTGAGATACGACATTTAGGATGAGTTAAGCATGGTCACTATCAGAACTGTTGAGGATGCTTACCAGATGGCTCTGAAAGCTGAGGAGAAGCTGAGTTGAAAGAAAGGTCAGCAAGGGCGAGGCAGAATTCAGCCCAGAGATAAGGCAGTTGCCCAAGATAAATATCAAAATCCCAAGGAGGAATGGAAGAAACCTCAGGGTAAGATTGAAATAGGTGGGACCTCACAACGAGGACAACCACATGTTGAACAAAAAGGATAGCAAAATGATCAGTGAGGATATTATGCTGACACAAATACTTTTCCTCATACCAGAGGTAGAGGAAGAGGCCGAGGTGGCGTTATCACATGTTTTACATGTGGGAAGAATGGGCACAGGTCATTTGAGTGTCCAGAGAAGAAGAAGGATAGCGGAGAAGCTCACATCGCTGAAGCGCAGAGGCGTGATGTTGAAAATGAAAACACCAAAGCTGTAAGGTCACTGACGGTGCATAAAGTCCTTTTGACACCCGAGAAGGAGGTGGAGGAGACAGCTCAGAGAATCCAACTGTTCAGAACCGCATGCAAGACCAAGGGCTGGAAATGTAAGGTCATTGTGGACAGAGGAAGCACCGACAATCTTGTTTCAACCGAGATGGTGGAAAAACTGGAGATGGAGACGACTGATCACCCGAGTCCATACAAAGTTTCATGGCTACAAAAGGGACATCAGGTGAGTGTCACTAAACAATGTTTAGTTGAATTCAAGATAGGTGGGTATAATGATAAGATTTTATGTGATGTTATTCCCATGGATGTATGTCATTTATTGCTGGGTAGACCATGGAAATATGACCGAAATGTAGTTCATGATGGGAGAATGAACACATATACCCTGGAGAAGGATGGGAGTACACACAGATTGCTTCCGATAAAAGATAAGGAGGTGAAACTGGAAGTGAACAACACAATACTTCTCATGAGTGGGAAAGAACTTCTCACAGAGATGGAGAAGAAGGAAGATCCACAATTCTTTGTGGTCAGGAAGCCGAGAATTGTTCTGACTAACACAAGAGTGGACGACTTTCCAGATGAGATTCAGGAACTATTGGAAGAGTTCGCTGATATCATAGTGGACGAACTACCTCATTCGTTGCCACCGATGAGAAGTGTAAGTCACCACATAGACCTCATACCAGGGGCCAGTTTACCGAATAAAGATGCGTATAGGTTGACGCCGCAGGAGAATGAGGAGGTCAAGAATCAGGTCCAAGATTTGTTGGACAAAGGATTGGTCAGAGAAAGCCTGAGTCCATGTGTTGTTTCGACAGTGCTTAGTCCGAAGAAAGACAGAGGCTGGAGAATGTGCACCGATTCAAGAGCGATCAACAAAATAACCATCAGGTACAGATTTCCACTACCGAGAATGGATGATCTGATGGATTGCCTGAGTGGGGCAAATTATTTTTCAAAGATTGATCTGAAGAGCAGATATCACCAGATTAGCATGAGGGAAGTTGATGAATGGAAGACAGCATTCAAGACAAATGAAGGTTTGTACGAATGGCTAGTCATGTCGTTTGGTTTGACAAACACGCCGAGCACATTCATGAGGCTGATGAATGAAGTCCTAAGGGAATTCATCGGAAAATTTATTGTCGTGTAGCTGGATGATATACTGATTTTCAGTAAGACAAAGGTTGAACACTTGAAGCATTTGGCTATTGTGATGAGGAAGCTACAACAGGAGAAGTTGTTGATCAATATGAAGAAATCTTCATTTATGAAGACAGAGCTCATTTATTTGGGTTTTGTGATTTCAGCAAATGATTGGAAGATGGATCCAAGTAAGGTAGAAGTGATTAAGAATTGGCCATCACCGAGAAATATTTTCGAGGTGAGAAGTTTCCATAGTTTGGCTAGTTTCTACCGAAAGTTCATTAGGAATTTAAGTGGAATTAGCGCAGCAATGATGGATACGGTGAAGAAGCGGCATAAGACTTTTCATTGGACAG
>JZKD02S0000295.1:17200-27403 GCA_000966675.3 Picea glauca
GGTCTTCTTACATCCGCCTTATTCTATTTTATTGAAAGGTCTTATTAATATTGACCTTTATTACATCCGAATACATTAATCTACCTATGTGCGGGTTAGGACCTTAACAACAACGGTCGACGGAGTTGAAATCCGTTGGTAGTTCTCAAGAGTGTGTTTCTCCAGAAAGAGGATAGAACGATGATGCCCATCGTCCCAAGGGGTGTCCTCCATGATGGACATGATCATCCAGTCATTCGGAAAAATAACACGAAAAGGATCGGGAGACAACTCATCAAGAGAAGGGGTAGAAGGTGTTGTCGATTGAATGGCCTGATAGGCGGACTCAACCGGACTTAACAACATTACGTCGCCGAAACGAATATGATCTCCAGGTTCAGGGACTATCCAAGGGTCGTGAGACGCAGGAAGTTCGTGAGGCAAAATGGAGATCATGTTGATGGAAGCAATGGACGAGCATGGAAAATCGGGCGGTGGAATGGGAAAAGTACCCATTAACGAGGAGTCCTTGAGAAGGCCTACACCGACGTTCTCATAACTCGGCGGGGTTTTAGAAATAAATGGTACGTTGCCAGTACGGGTATCGGAGTTGAAGAAGGCAAGTTGGTCGACGATAATAACCCTTCCTTGATGAGGGAAATATACTACATAGAAAAGTGTCGACACAATGGCGCGCATGGAATCGATCCAGTTGTAGCCAAGTAGAAGATTATAATCAAGAGGAGCGTCAAATACCTCCACTTTGACTCGGACCGCTTTGCCTTCTAATGTGATGGGCAACAAAGGAAGAACACTGTAGGGCTTAAAACCAGAGCCATTGAAGGCTTTAAGAGTGTTATGGGATTCATTCAAAGAAGGAGAGCTAATGGCTTTCCAGCAAGCAAGAGACATGACACATGTCGAGGTGCCCTCGTCGATAACAGTTCAACAAATGTTCTTGTCAGAGACAACAAGTTGTATCTGGAACACGAGTTGAGGGGGTAACCTTGGAATGTGATCTTCCAAGTCAAAGAATATTAAATTCATATCCGTTAGGTCAATTCCACTGATAGATTTCAACAGTGCCTTTCGTTGTGCGGGACAAGTTTGAAGGACTTCAAGGGCTGACATCACAGAAGGTGCTTGGGCCAGATCTTCAACAATGTTGTAGTTCTGGGTTGCACGAGCATGAGGATTGAAAGCCAATTTCTGAATGAACCCTTAGGGGGGGGGGTCGCAGAACTGTGTCGAGGCTCGAGCGTTCGAAATGAAGAGGACTGTTTGTAGGTGGAGTTGTGGGAGAGGGTTGTACCAAGGAAGGGGGTAAATCGTCAACCTTCTCCATAGATGGAGAATAATCTTTGGCTCGAGTGGTGAGTGCAACGTTGTTCTGCTTAGAATCACCAGTACACATCAAAACATAAGAAGTGGTAGAAGATGAGGGTCGTTCATGGATGACCAACTGAGCATGTTGTTCAGACGGGAAAGGTTGGCACAAGACAGTCGGTGCAGGTAGTTTCGGGGCTCTCTGAAGGAACTTAGTAACCTCAGCATGTTGTTGACAATCCTTCATGTAGTGATCATCGCCACAGATAAGGAAAGGGTATCGTGGTTTGCGCTTATCCCGATCATCAAAAGGGTTATTTTTAGTTTTATCTGCTTGAGGATTATTTTTTCCCTCTTTATTCTTGCCTCTTCCCTTTTTAGATTTATTTTTACCGGCTGAGGTATATTGAATGGCATTTACCTCAGAAGTTTTGTCGGTAGGAGTGGCAAGAGACGGAGAATTTTGAACATTAGAAGAAGCAAATTTAGGGTTTGTGCTTGAAACAGAATGTGATTGGGATTGGGCAGTACCAATCACACCATCAGCCGCATGCGAGGCACTTGGGGTAGTTGAAGTGCTGGAAGTATTAGGACGAGGTAATTCAGGTAGTAAATCGTAAAGGGTTCTTGTTTGTGAATAAACAAGGTCAAGATGTTGAGCATGAATTATAGCCTGCTCTTCCGTGACTACGCCACCCATAGAAATTCCCTTACCGATTTTGTTCACAAATGATTTTGTAAACCATTCTACCAGTAACTGATCAAGGAGCTCAAGTTTAATGAGACGTCATATCCTTCGCCACTCATGGATGTGATCAGATATATGAGTGCCTTTAGTATGTTTGAAGGAAGTCAAAATCTCAGTGTCCGTATCATAACGGATCGGTAACTGGTAATGCGTAAGGAAAGACATAGCTAGGGTGTTGAAGTCAGAGAAGAAACTATGTGGAAATTCGATATACCACTTTGCAACAGAACCAGTAAGGGTTCGTTGAAAAAGACGTAAATGAATAGAGTCATCCATCAATGGGTTGGATGAACACCATAGGTGAAAAGTCATAACGTGATTGTTTGGGTCCTCTCCCACTTTGCCATCGAATTTAGGAATGTCTGAGGGAAGCTTGGCTGGTATAGTAGGCCATTAGGGAGAGTGACGAATAGGATCATTTAAAATCCTTGACAAATCTGGAAGATCCAAAGTGGCAAGAAAGGGTAACTGTCAATTCACCTGCGAGTACTGGTGGCTTTGGGGAGGAAGCCTTGTCGGCAAACTAGTAGGACTATAAGCAGTCTGCAGATAATGTGAAGATCCAGGCATATTCGGTGGTGGTTGGACAGGATAGTAGCTCATCGGATTATACCCTAAAACAGAGGCTTGAGTTTGAGCAGTTTCCCCCCAAATGGGATTAAATGAAACGGGATATGGTTGGCCCATACTAGGGGGTGTTACGGACGCAGTGGAAAACTGCTGCCCCCCAGACATTTGAGGAGGATTTTGTATCAACTGATTCCAATACTGGGCCAAGGATGGAGGTATGTTTTTCCCATAAGGTGGAGTGGCTCCTCCCATTAAAGGTGGTGTACCAATTGAAGGAAATGTTCCAATTGACATTTTCCAACTGAGAGGGGGTTGAGTTATACTACCTTGATGAGATTGTCCACCAACCGGAAACTGATAAGTTGGAGTGAATGAAGGAATAGTGCCACTAGGATTAGGATTTCCAGTAGAAGACAAAGAAGGTCCTCCAAAAGGAAATTGAGGGAGTGTTGGAACAAAACCGGAAAGAAAGTGCCCAGAAGAAGAAGGACCACTAGGAGAGCTGGACGGAGTTTGCACAGGAGTAAGAATGGAAGCATTCAACGCACGGTATCCAGGTGGTAGTGTCGGATTGACATTGGGCATTCGCGGTGTGTTGATAGGAGCAAGACTAACCGTAGTAAAACCGGTTGGAACACTTGAAGTAGTTGAGAGATGGGCCATTTCGGCAGGGACGGTAAAGTGATAAGCGGTAGTCAACGGTACTGTCTCTGGGCTAGAGATTTCAGAAATCGTAGGTGGATTGATTTCAGAAACCACAGGGGAACCTGGATCGAAAAGGTCTCGTCGGAAAACACCTATAGACCAAAAAATATCTTGGCCTTCTATACCGGGAAAGGGTCCAACTGGTGATCCAGAAGATGTAACAACTAATTCTCCGTAAGAATTCAGTCGCATAAATGGTCACTCAGAATCAATGTGACGTCGAAATTCCTCTCGAGTATTAGTAATTCGAAAACATTCTAGAGAGTCAGTTTGTTCCACTTGTGGTGTGGTGAATACTGGGACTTCACTCTCCCGAGGAGAGCCTCCAGGTGTGCTTGTGGGCAAGGGTTGAGAACCTTCCAGATGCTCTGGAGATAAACCCTACATTCTACGTGAACGACGGGGAGGAGCTATTGTAAGAGAGCAGCAGACTTCACAAAGAAAATCCTATGGTCAACTTCTAGAAACAAACAACAAGCGCTAGTAAACATAAATCTAGGAAACAACACCAAGAAAACAAGACCTTCTAATTTCGAAGCCACTAGTTGGTGATGAAATCCAATGTCGCAACAACGAGACGAGAAGGGGCTTGGCTAGGGTGGAAAAGTTACGTTGATGACCTTCTTAACAGACTTACACCCTGGTGCAAGCTCCCACACATAATCATGGGTATACCCTCCAAGGAGCCCGAGTGAGTTTGGTCAACGTCAATTCTAGGTACCGACAAGACTTTCCCCTCCACAGTCACCTCGGGTAAGAACCTAGAAATATAGGCCACTAAGGTCACCACCAACAACAATAAAGCCTGGGGGAACAGTCAACAGTCTGATCCACATGCAAGGGCAGGGTATCTAGCCCGAAATCAACTCAAAAGGCTTCCACTCATCATTGTGGGTATACCTCCGAGTGATCCACGTAATACATGCAATCTCTACACTGACACCAACAAAGCAGGGTGAGTAACTTTATCGATATCAATGTGACCTCGTGCTTGACCCTTGTGTGAGAAGGGCTTCCCAGGACAAAATATTGCAAATGGAATTTAACACTCCCTAACACAAGATGCTATTGTGTGTTTTGTGCTTTTGGAGAGTGTATCTCTCTTCCTACTCCAAAGCACTAGCCTAACTAAATGTTGGTGTAATAGAGCCCTAGAAAAGAGTTACTAGATAAATTTTATGATTACACAGTGTTATTAAGAGTTGTTGTTTACTCAAAGGAAATGGAGGTGAAACTTATGTTGTATGATTCTGACCCAACAATGCAAGGATGAGAATGAAATGTATCACTTTTTGTTCAATGAATCCTATGTATGGGAGAGAGAAAAAATTTTCCAGATCAACCTTGAACTACAATGAAAAATTTCCTTTAAAATGCAAATGCAATAAATCACACATCAAAGGACAATTCTCTATTGTGTCTTTTTCAATAACTTCAACAATCTTAATAATTTGATTTTCAATGTTTCCAAAAATGAAAATGATTTTTTGAAAGAAAAACTTTTGTTCACTTTTCAAAAAGGACCCTCACTATGCCAATGAGAGTACAGAAAATCAAAAACCAAATGAATCAAGAAATGATAAGAAACCCAATCCACTCTTTCAATGAAAACAAAAATAAAAAGCAAACCAATGTAGTCTTTTCAAGTGAAAAAGAAAAATGATCTTTCAAACAAAGAAAATGATAAATACCAAGAAACTCAACTTTCTACTGATCACCGGTCCTCAATGAATCAAACACACTCAGATTCTAAAATCATAGAGTATGGTGTTTCCAAGAAAAGTCAAGACAAAAATGATAAGAAGAGCCTTGCAATCCTAAGACTGTTCATGCACACAAACGAAGACAAGAAAGACATCAATCAATGGTCCAAGAAACTCTTATGAGGCACCTTGACTGATCTGGGCAATTGAAGATGCCAAAACTCAAATCCGATTTTTTGAAAAATTGAGTTCGCAGGCTGGCAATGCTACACAGTGCGAGAATTAGGCATTCTCGCAGGTGGCCTTTGAGAAAGGTGTGTGAACCTCGCATTGAACCTTAAAGGTAGAGTGTGACCCCTACCAATTCATGTAGGCTATAGTGAAGTACAGTGCGAGAATGTCTGAACATAGTCAAAATTTTGGAAAATGAAGCAAAATTTGAAAAAGCCTCTGGACCCAGAGGGTCTATTAGGATATCCTGAAGACTTAGAGATTGATAAGACGGGAGAAAAGTAAAACCAGATAAAATGGCCACAGAAAAACACCAAAATCCACAAAGAAAATGGAATGATCCCCAGTGGAGTCGTCAATTTTGTTATTGGACTAATCTGTAGGTGCGGACACAAACTGATCTCCCTAGATCCACCTGGATCTAGAACAAAACAGGACAAGACATGACTCTTTCCCTAAGTTTTGACTATTGAATTGACTAGGAGGAAAGAACAAGTAACATACCTTATTATCACTTCCTAGGGTCTTTGTTTCTCCTGCTTCACTCCAGTGCTCTCATGAAGTCAAGACCAAGACAACACAAACCAACCAAAGTGAAGATAGCACAATATATTCGACAGTCAACCTATGTGTATGATCAAGGAATTACACAATAATGTGGAAATAGAATTATGGGAAAGGGACATGCCACTGTATCATATTAATGGAAAGTAAATATTACAACCTGAGACTTGATGTTGCAAACTTCCTTTCGATGGCTCTTGGCTCTGACACACACACTTGCTCAATCCTTGTATGAAGAAGATTAAATCCTCTTGGTAGACTTGCTAGGGTCTCCAAGCTGTTGTTCAAGCTTCAGTCCTTCACACAATTCTTTTCACCAATTCTCTAATGAATCTTTCTTAACCTTTTCCATGAGAATTCCCTCAATATATAGGAGAGAATGAATTAGTTACTTGGATAAGAATGATCCCAAAATATGAGGGAATCTAGTACTAGGATAACCATTCGAATGCCAACCCATCCTTCTAGAAGATTCCCTTCTAGAAACATCAAGAATTCATCTTTTTCCATGATTTAGGAAGAGTTCGCACCCTAGCAGTTCAACACAGTGTGAGAAGTTCGCACCCTGGCTTAAGGCATCCTGTGAGAATCAGGCATTCTCGCAACCAAATATACTAGCAGCCTGCGAACCTTCTTCAAAAATGAGTTTTCTGGGAAGAGATGAAAGTAACTTTTCTCAGGAGAAAGTTTTAATGAAGAGCCTGAGTACACCATCATCAATACATCATCATGCGTAACACACACAAGAAAAATGGAAAGAGGCGAGTGGCACCCTTGGAGCACGTAGTGCGTCCTGAAGGGAACTTCGCACAAGGGAAACAGAATGGGGCGAGTGGCACCCTTGGAGCATCTAGTGCATCCTGAAGGGAACGTCACATTGTTAAATAATAAATGAAAACCTATATGGCCTTAGAATGAATACTGTGATGAGAAAGATTTAAAACAAATTCCCTAATAAAAGGTCGCCCAGCCTAGGGAATTAAAGTCTAGGTCTAAGTGATACTTGTGATAAAAATAAAAATATATATTTATATAACAATAAAAATAAAAATAAATAACTAATAATGATAATCATCATTAATCATGTGACAAGAAAGGGGTAAGCAATTCATTAATTTATAAAAATCTTTTGGGGGATAAAAATAAAAAGGGGGAAAAGGGGGGAATAATTGTGTTGTCACTTATGCTAATTAGAAATTTATTAATTAAAAAGGAAAAGGGGGAAAATTTAATGTTCTACACCTACCAATTTGAGTTTTAAATAAAAAGGGAAAGAGGGAAATCTAAAAGAATTAGGAAACTAGGAAAAAGAGGGAAACATAAAAAGAAAGGGGAAACACAAGGAAAAAGAAGAAAGACTAACTTAGTAAGGTATCTAGCATTTAAGAACTTTCGAAATTAAACTCAACTAGTAAATTAGTAAGAGGGTAAGTCATTATTTCGTGTAAGGGAATTTGGGGACACCTAGGAGAGATTCTAGGAATGCTTTTAGGTGGGTGAGGAAAATAGGAGTAATTAATTAATGAAATCAATTTATGGTGCAATGAAGGAGATGGGTGACACATGTACAGGGAGGATTATTATGAATTAAATTATTGAACAATAAATTAAAAGGGATTTTTGGGAAAGTAAATGATTTAGAAAATATATATAAAGGAGGGAGGAAAAGGATGGTGGATCTCTTCTGTTATGTGTAATGTTACGTTGCAGAATTTTAGACTTGACTGACTTAGCTTGTGGGAGTTGGGATACCCAGGTCGGTGAGGAGTGGTAGCTCAGCCTTGTGAGGTGAGTTGTGAGCTAGTTGATTCTCTAGTTAGTGTCTGTGATGCCTTTGTGGCTCGGGGGGATAAGGGGGAAGAAGAGTACCCCTACCGTTGGCTGGGAGGTAGAGGTGAAGTCTCATCGATCGGAAAGCGGGAGCTGCACGAAGCACACGGGAAAATAACTCAGAGTGGGCAACTTGGGCTACGATACGATTCCTTTATTTTTGCATGGTAGATTATTAGTATACTTATGCTTTTAGTTTTGTATTTTTAATTGGGTAAAGAAAATGATTGACTTAGTGTTTTAGTTGATCACTGAATCCCCCCCATAGCCTTAAGCTCAATGTTGATTTATTCCCTTGGCTTTGATCCCTACATGTTGAGAATTCCCTTTGGTTTTTTATTTTTGTGAAGTTTTGCGCTTTTCGTCTTTTCCCTAGCTCTTCAATCCACGCCTGAGTAGTTGGCCAGTAGTTGAATCGATGTTTGTCATTTCGGTGCACAGCGATGTATAGATTCAAATGCCCTACTTTTTGGTGCATGGATGAGGAGTGAAGGATGTGTTTCACAGTCATCTACCCATGTTGATTGTTCTTGTTGATTATGGTCATTGCGCTTCTGGTGAACGATTATCCTGTGCCTTGTTCTTCTTCGTTCCCTGCATTTTACTTCTGCACTTTAATTTATTTGAGAATGATTTTAGCCTATGTTTGTCCTCTTGTTGACAACCCTTACCTTTTGTTTGGACTGTGATTTTTTCCTATGCATTTAATTTATGTGAAGGCTATTTTGCCCTGCGCTTCTCTTACATCTGGCTTGCGTTCTCCCTCTGCAATATTTAATACCTTGAAAGTAATTTACCTTGTGAAGTTAACGATTATTTTTGTTGCTGCGTTGGAAAGATTTAAGGTTTGGTAGTTATCAAATGGTTGAGTTATTCTTTTACTCTTACATTACCAGCGATCGTGTTTATGTTATTTTCTTGACATTGATTTTTTTTTTTTAAAGCAATGAATTACATTGAAGGACAGCAAGATACTATGTCATGTTAGTACAGTTTGAATGCAAAACAATTGTATTCTCAGCTGATAATTAGCGAATTTATATTGGCAGTTTATTAATGATTGGGTAGCGACCCGTTATAACATATTTTTACATGTCATTTACTTCTTACCCCGTCAATCCGCGACGTTTCACACTACCTAAATTTGTGATCTTTTACTTGCGAATTTTCCCTTGTTTATACATTTACAGACTATGATTTTGTTCTTTTATTGACATCTATTTTATGTTAAACTCAGTGTTTTGTTATGATGACAAAAGCGTTTAAGGGTCGAGGCGTTTGTAATTTTTTAAATGACATATCGGAGTGATTTATATTCCTTATGACAATAAATGTAATCAATGGAAATATTTTTGGCAGCGATCTCATTCACATAATGTATAGTGTAGAGAATCACATTTACACAACAATGTCTATTCATCCTAGTTATGGATCTTATTGATTACCCAAGAATGTCATAGGATTTATCTTTATACTTTTAATAGTTAATCAGTAGATTTGTCAAGATACAAGATGGATTTATCATATGGATAATCTAAAAATTGATAATCGCTCTTGAGTAGGCATTTGGTCTACTGGTATGATTCTCTCTCCGGGAGCGAGAGGTCCCGAATAATCTCTAATTAATTATCTGAAAATGATGATCCTTGATGAACTTAATCCGTAATCAAGTCAAGGTGTATAATTTGATGATCTCTCTTGTGCCTTGGAGTTGATTGTTATTGATGAGTTTGTGCATGATTACCTATGCACCATTTTACTTATGGATTGGGATTGATGGATTGATGAGTAGGGTGAGGTGTTTAGTGCGCCTATTTTAGGATTTTGTGTCAGTGTTGGTTGCGTTGTTGAATATTATTAATGTCCATTCGCGTACGGGATGGCATGTCAAACTTGTTTTTCTAGATTGTGATGTTTTTCTAGACACTTAAGAACAAAAAAAATTTACCTTTTGTGTCGCTTGTTGTCATAACAGCAGGGACATTTCATAATTAATTAATTACTCTTATTTCCCTCACCCACCTAAAAGAATTCCTAGAATCGCTCCTAGGTGTCCCGAAATTCCCTTACACAAAATAATGAACTACCTCCTTACTAATTTACTAGTTGAGTTTAATTTAGAAAGTTCTTAAATGCTAAATACCATACTAAGTTAGTCTTTCTGCTTTTTCCTTGTGTTTCACCTTTCTTTTTATGTTTTCCTCTTTTTCCTAGTTTCCTAATTCTTTTAGATTTCCCTCTTTCCCTTTTTATTTAAAACTCAAATTGGCAGGTGTAGAACATTAAATTTTCCCCCTTTTACTTTTTAATTAATAAATTTTTAATTACCATAAGTGACAAAACAATTATTTCCCCTTTTTCCCCCTTTTTATTTTTATCCCCAAAAGATTTTTATAAATTAGTGAATTGCCTTCCCCTTTCTCGTCACATGATTAATGATGATTATCATTATTAGTTATTTATTTTTATTGTTATTGTTATATAAATATATATTTTTATTTTTATCACAAGTATCACTTAGACCTAGACTTTGATTTCCTAGGCTGG
>JZKD02S0000317.1:0-12564 GCA_000966675.3 Picea glauca
TAGAAAAAAAGTTATAGAGAAAATGTCAAGGTGTCTCAGATGTAGCAGTGAAACCCCAAGACCTTGAGCTTTGATACCATATGTTAAGAACCAAATATCAATATAGCATAGAAAACCCTCAGAAAAAGTACTCAACGCCTTGAAAAAAAGATAATTTCATATAATAAGCCTCTTCGAGGGGGCAACCTCCTTTTACCCCACTTAAATGTTCAAGTACAAGATGATTTAAAATGAAAATGTCTCCTTGATATATATAAGAGACTAGGAGGTATAATTACAACTAATGACCTAAAGCCGACATAAATAAAATAACATTACTAATCTAATATGCCCCAATTAAAGGGTAATGAGCCAATATTAAGGCTTAACAAAAAAGACATAGTTAATGGTCAATTAGTAGAGAAACTAAACTTGAAAATTCTTATAATTTATTTGTATGAATCATTACTCAAAAAAAATGACAATCATACAATTTTGATTAAAATATTAAATACAAAATAAAAAATGAAAGTGTTAAACAATATTGTTAATTAAACTTGAAGTTCAAATCTTATAACTTCTTAATTTTTTTTATTTTTTTTTTCTAATTCACAAAACTTACTACAATGTTATAAATTTTCTCCTTTGCCAAATGATTCAAACCCTATACTAAATACAAACTGACTACAAAATTATAAATTTTCTCCTTTACCAAATGATTCATAGCCTCTGCTAAATAAATGATTCATACCTATGCTAAATAGAATTATAAATTTCCACTCATACTAGAAGGTGTGGCTTATAAGTTTCCACCTTTACGAAAAGTTAAAAGGTTTAAGAATAATTAAATTGATTGGTAGTGTTGATTCATACCTATGCTAAATAGAATTATAAATTTCCACTCATACCAGAAGATGTGGCTTATAAGTTTCCACCTTTACGAAAAGTTAAAAGGTTTAAGAATAATTAAATTGATTGGTAGTGTTGATTCATACCTATGCTAAATAGAATTATAAATTTCCACTCATACGAGAAGGTGTGGCTTATAAGTTTCCACCTTTACGAAAAGTTAAAAGGCTTAAGATTAATTAAATTGATTGGTAGTGTTGTGAATTGGCACAAAACACTAACATGTCACTTCACTTGCATCCTTCGAGAATTTAATTTTGTATTATATTTGAAGTTTCTTATGTTATCTTTTCAAACATGTATTTTTACTTGAAAATGTGATCTTTTACATTAGAAAATGTTTAAGTTAATATCCTAATATTAATTGTTACTTTTTTATAATATAATATAGGGGAGTAAGGGTGGAGTAGGGAATAATAGAAAATATATGAGGGTGGGGTGGAATGAAGGTGGGGAATAATAGAGAAAACATATTGGATGGTGTGGTGTGGTGTGGGGTGGGTTGGAGGGAATAATAGAGAAAACATAATAGAATAGGAAGTGGAGGGAATAATAGAAAACATATTATGTTTTCTCTATTATTCTCCCCATCCTATCCCACCCTAATATGTTTTCTCTATTATTCCCCCACCCTTATTAGACTCTCTATTATTCACCCCACCCCACCCCACCCCACCCGACCCAATATGTTTTAATATGTTTTTCTATTATTCCCTCACTCCCATCCCACCTCACCCAATATGTTTTCTTTATTATTTTCTCCACCCTGTATTATGTTCTCTATTATTCCCCAACTTCACCTTGATGTTTTCCCTATTATTCCCCAACCCACCCTACCCTACCCTACCCTACCCCACCCTACCCTCATATATTATTCACACTTATGATAATAAATTTAAATGAATTTAAGGAGCATAAAGAGTTATCGGTAGCACAGAGAAGCAGCCAGCGATCAATGCACGAAATATAAAAGTAATGTCCGCAACTCCGAAGAATTCGGACTTCATCCTCCTCCCCAATACACCCCAAACAGATTGCACATGAAGATGGATTAGTGTTACTTGCATGATCTAATAATCTTCTTAAACACCCGTACTTGGCTTTGGGCACCGCTCTGAGCATCCTGGAGCGGAGTGACAGATTACTCATCTTGTTTGGATTAATTTTGGAGTTGTTGCTATTAACATAAAGGAGTAAGTTAATTTGGGAGTAATATTAACGTAAAGGAGTGAGTTAATTTGGGAGTAATTTTATTTATTGAGTTCTGTTTTTTAGGCAAAAAAATAGACTTGAATTTGGCCAAATTTACAGAAAGTTAGAGTTTGAATGGATCAATGTTTCATGCATTTTAAACTCTTATCTTAAAGTTTTTATTTTTTTTAACTTTTTTAAATAAATCCGGTTACTCACAAATGGATCAAAGTTCTAAATTGACCCAAAATTTAAAAACGTAAAACCTATTCGGTAGAAAGATTACTCAAATGGTAATATCAATATGAAGGAAGTCCAACAGCATGGAAAATCCCACAAGCAATGCAAACAGTCCGTTGAGAAACTGTAAAGCAGGGAGGACATGCTCGTTCAATCCCTCCATGACATGCATGCCAGTTTCCAGGACATGTGTACCCGCTGCCAAATCCTGGAAAGCCATCACACTCCAAACAATTAACCCGGTACCCATGTAAAACGCATAGATTACCATAGACTCCAAAGTTGGGTTTAATTTGGTAAACGCGCTCATCCCATTCAGCATAGGCTGCGTTAAACCCTCAAACTTGATTTTCACAGAATCCAAAGAATGAAAGAGAACATTTCGTTCTGAGAGAGGAGGCTCAGCCTGTGTCATGTATAATAATATATGAAATGCAGGCTTATTTATATATTCTTCTCCCCGGTACTTCTTCCAGCATACAGTTGTAGATATTCGTAATATTTCGTAATATTGAAGAAACTATGAAATTATGGATCATTGGACGGTGTCCAGCTGGTAGAAAGAACTGCTGCCTGCCGACGTGATTGCTTTTTATGAATGATTTGGGATTTTTTTCAAATCTGCAAATTACTTTTCATTTTTTTTCTTTCTGCCCGCGATCCCGCGTCTATGCGTTCATTTCTTTTCTTTCTGCCCTGCACGCGATTTGGGGTTATTTATCTGTGCTCAGTGACGCAGTAACAAAGCCCTTATTTATCTGTGCTCAGTGACTCAGTAACAAAGCCCTGCTGCAAGTTTAACACCCACAGGATTGTGCTCTGCTTTCAGAATGCACAACAGAACTCATGTCTAGACATTTAATGGAAATTTCAATTGTTTTTCTTACAAATAAAAATAGAAAAAATTGTTTGGAAATTTAATAGAAATTTCAATTGTTTTTCTTAAGACTAAAATAGAAGAAATTGATTACAATCACATGAATACAAAGAATACAAACATGCTATGAATCCTTGTTTTTATCATTTATTGTATAAATTCCTTTTATTATAATATGATCAATAGATACATCCTTCATGGCCAGACTAAAACTGGTTCACTGCGTTGTTCCTCTGTCTAATATACAGTCTTTTTTTATCCTTTTGTGTGGCCATCTGAACTACTTCAATCGGCCCAGTGAATCTAAAGTGAAGAACAACCCCTCCTTTTGTCTATTTGTTTCTATCCTTTGAGAAGATGAATAGTCATGGTGGTTTACTGTCCAACAATTGCCCCAATTCGAAATTCGTTCCCTCTTCTTTCATCAGAGATTGTCATTTGGCGTTCAATCTTCATGAGACATGTGAACTGAAATTGGAATCAGAATGTTGAGTAGCAGCATAAAAGTCCGACCATAATTCTTGTAGCTTGGAGTTGCAACATAGAATCTTGTAGGGCAGAGTTGCAGCATATAATCCTGCAGCCTGAAGTTGCAGCATAGAATCCTGTAGTGAGGAGTTGCAACATAAAATCCTATAGGGCAGAGTTGCAACATAATCCTGCAGCCTGAAGTTGCAGCATAGAATCCTGTAGTGTGGAGTTGCAACATAAAATCCTATAGGGCAGAGTTGCAACATAATCCTGCAGCCTGAAGTTGCAGCATAGAATCTTGTAGCGTGGAGTCGCAGCATAGAAATTATAGCGTTTGCATAGAAGTTATAGCATTGTCATTGGCCATTTGGGAACAAGCAGTGTCAGTTGTAACAAGGAGTCACAGAATGAGCCATTTGTAACAAGGAGTCGCAGCATGATTTCCAGAGTAGAGTTGCAGCCATCAACCATCCTTATTCGTCCTAAATTAACTTGTACAGAATTGAAATGTTTTTGGATGATGCAAATTTCCTGAAACCAAGGATGCTCATGCATCACTACTCCGAACTGGGTGAACTATGAACCATGGATTTTCCCTTAATTTGTTCCACTCATTGAACCACCTCTGCTGCTAACCATATCAAAATTCACCAAGCTATTAGATTTTCCGTTAATTTGTTTCACTGGTTGAGCCACCTATATTGCTAACCAATCAAATTTCACAAAACTATTGGCTATTCGAATCGAACCATATCAAATTTCACGGAACTATTAGCTATTCGAATCGAACCATGTCTAATTTCACTAAACTATTGGCTATTCCAATCGAATTATTGGATTTTGGTATTTTTCTCCCAGGCAGAATTTGGTAACTATGGTTGAAACGCAGTGAAAACATAATATTTGAATTTTTTTAAAAGACAAATCTCTTATAATCCAATTTGAAGAGGCGATTCACTGAATTTCTTATCAAACAAGAACCTTTTTATCACGATTTAATTGTAAGTAGTTTATGTATTTACCTTATTCCTCAGATTTAAACTTATCTATCTTCTTTTTATCATCATGATTTTGCTCCTTCAGACCAACCATGACTAATTATTAGCTCGTTACAGGATAGAATCAAATCAAACAATAACCCAATTATTATATTGCTCATGATAGAATCGATTTTTCTTTTAGTGGATTTGGTTTATATTATATTGTTGACAGAATCAAACTAAACCATGACAAATTATTATATTGTTTATTTGTGATAGAATCAAAATTTCTTATAGCAGTTGATTCGCTCGACAGGGGAGGAGTAGGTTGACTGGGCTTATCAATTGTTAACGTTTCAGTAGACGTGCAAGATAATTAGTTTTAAATGTTTAAATGTTGTCCCGATGTTTTCTTTCTTCTAAAACAAATCCAATATTTGGCAATAGTGCAAGATTTTTAGTATTTTTAAATGTTTAGATCTTATCTCGATGTTTTCTTTTTCACAAGCATCACAAGCATGAATGTGAGGACTCTTGGATCTGTATGAATCATCATAACCTTATTGCGTTTCAAACAAAGGCGTATTTTATACAAATAATTTATGTGCCTAAAAAAAAAATAAACCCCTGTTGATTGCCGATTAAGCAAAATCAGGCACCAAAAACAGGGGAGGAAACGCCTCCATTTCTCAGGATTTGCGTCTCTGATCGACTAGAACTTGTAATCTGGCGATGTAATTTACTGTACTTCTGATGATTGGAGGCCACTGCTAATTATAGTGGCTCTGCACAAAGGACACGAAGAATTATTGACAGTACATGGAAGAAGCCAGCGATCGATACAGGAAATATGAAAATAATGTCTGCAGTTGGGAAGAATGCGAATTCCATCCTCCTCCCCAAAACACCCCAAACAGATTGCACAAGACGATGCAGATGAATCATTCCCATTTAAATCATCATCGGATCTTCTTAAACGCCCGTACTTGCCTTTGGGCAGCGCTCCGATCATCTTGGAGCGGTGGTACAATATAGTACTCATCTTGTTTGAATTGATCCTGGAGAGTCTACTGTTGACAATAATGTTAGTGGTGATATTAAGCCAGCCCAGCACTATGGAGAAAACCATAAGCAATCCAAGAATTCCGTTGAGACCAGGTAATGCAGAAAGAACACGCTTATTCAATCCTTCCATCAAATCTATGAGGGCTTCAAAGATCTGAGTCCCCACTGCAAAATCCAGGAGAACCATTACAATCCACATCAGAAATCTGGCACACATGCAAGCCGCATAGATTACTATCCCGAAGATTACCATGGACGCCAAGGCTGGGTTTAATTTGGAAAACGCGTTCACCCCAGTCATCATACCCGCTGCTAAACGCTCAAACTTGCTTTTAGCACGATCTAAATAGTGAAAAAGAGCCTGGACCTTTAGAACTGAAAGCGGAGGTTCTTCCCGTGCCCGTGCTAGCGCCAGTACCAGTGCCAGTGCCATGAAAATAGCTGAGTATTACTATGAACTCGACTGTAACAATTCCTGCACTTGTAATAGCAGCGAATTCTTCCAGGGGACCTCCGCAATTCCTGCGGATTAACAAATTAAATTGGATATCTCCTAATATTGAACCCCTGTCTCTCTTATATTGCGTTTCTGAGAATTATCTATGATCGAACCAAGCGATTTCAGATCAGTTATATAAGATTCATAGAATCCGGTACAGAAACTCGGTCTTCCTCAATTACGAAAGCAGAAGGTATATCAGAAATTTCCTGTCTGCTTTTGGCCGTCAAGCCGCGGGTCAACAGGCGGCTGCTGCATAATAAAAATGTGGTTTTTTCTGTCAGTAGGTGGGTGTAGGGTATAGTAGATTCTGGTGCAAGAACTGCCGTGTAAAATTGCGTATTCTAAAGAAATAATCGCATATTTCGCATRCTTCCACGTAGATATGAAACAATGACGTGTTCGCGAATTCATATTCTAACATTGAATCAAGTATCTGTCATGTCACGTTTTATAGATTCATTGACCTCTCAGAATTTATTTCATATGCCACGTACTTTGTATAAGGCCCGATCTTGGTAGGAGCTCTACTTTTATTGGTTTAAGACTAGCATAGCGAKTCAAAATCGTGGYTGATGAATGTTGAAAGGSGTGRAYAGAAAATGAGCKTTTATTAKGYMGTATACCTATTGGAGATGGRCAYAATTAATCACCTKTTAATCTAAAATTYTAATRTGATGGTTAACAATTGAAGATGYTGGCATATTCTTAGTCRTCCTCCCAAATCAATGAATGTGATTTACTCTTCATAACTTCCTTGTATTTTTGAATGCATCAGTTAATGTGTTTACTTTTTAACATTTACCTAATCATATTAAGAAATTACTRTACCACCATATGATTGYCAYKTTTAACTAATTAACCTTTGGAATTACTACATTTAATTTTTGGATTTTCTCAGCKCTWTGTGCGTTTCAGTTGTCCGTGTCTTTTTGTCCATGTGTTTCATATTGGATCGCCSAGCYGTCTTATTTTGGCGTTCACTAGCCACTTTGCGGTTGTCTTATTTTGGCTTTCACCAGCCACTTTGCGGCTGTGCTAGTAGCTAGTACAGTSAAAGTGTTAAATYCAAAGTTTAATCATTTAAATGTGGCAATCATATAGTGCTACAATAATTTCTTAATATGATTAGGTAAATGTTAAAAGGTAAACARGTTAACTGATGCATTCAAAAATRCAAGGAAGTTATRAAGAGGAAATCACATTCATTGATTTGGGAGGACACTAAGAATATGCCAGCATCTTCAATTGTTAACCATCAAATTAGAATTTTAAATTAAAAGGTGATTAATTATGCTCATTGTYAATAGGTGTAAGCCTTTCTACTTAATAAAAAAAATATTCAAAAATACTARTAGAAATTGAGACTTTTGRYGTGGATTTATWTTTTAGCTTATAATTTTTCTTTRTTTTCAAAATTCAARATTTCTTAACTCATTCAAAATCYTAAAATTCCTAAAATATTWAAAAATTGAATTATATTTAAATTATATATTTTTTTCTATTTTACYAGATTTTAATAATGATAGTTRTTTTTCAAATTATTTTAAATAATTTATAGAATATAATATGGTTTTGGAGTATGAATTAAAATTGTTTTTGCTTTTATTTGGTTAAGARTTTATTTTTCTCAAATATAAAGAAATATGTTAATCATACAAAACTCACTGAAAGTTYCCTTAYTAAATTATATTTAAATTRTATATTTTTTCTATTTTACCAGATTTTAATAATGATAGTTRTTTTTCAAATTATTTTAAATAATTTATAGAATATARTATGGTTTTGGAGTATGACTTAAAATTGTTTTTGCTTTCATTTGGTTAAGAGTTTATTTTTCTCAGATATAAAGAAATATGTTAACCATACAAAACTCACTGAAAGTTTCCTTACTAATCACCATCAGGTCATTTCATGTGGTATGATTTTCYTTGAATAAAGATGATRAGTAAACCAACTCAATAGCARCGAATATRTTAACATAMTAAATTATAATAAATTTTCCCAATATARTAAAAAAATTCATATAATACACCATATTTAWTTAAAAACATTTTATTRATTTCTTTATCCACAMAATTTTTTCCCTTAAAAATATAAAACTTTTTAAAAAWTAATTTTAATATTCCGAAKAAAAAATTAAAATTAAAAWATATTTTTATTKACAGCATTTTTAAAATTATATATTAMAACCAAAATATTCATAATAGAGCAAGCATATGTCATTACCTATGTCATTACACAAATATTCATAATTGAGCAAACGTATGGCATTACGTATGTCATTACAAGTTCATAAAATTATATTTTACAAGTTCATAACTTATGCCACGTTTTAAGCGGCCCACGGGAATTGAAAAAAGTAACTCATATATACATATATATAGTTTAACACTTTATAATATTTAATATTATAATAACCTGGGAATTTCTATGAATTAGTAAATTTTTTTGGACATTTGTTTTAAGTGAAAATTGTTAGATTGATAGATTTGAGTTATTATTTTTATATAATGGTAATGTTTTAAAAAAAATTCAATATTTAAATCTATTTTAATATTTAAAATTTTTATTTAAATCTATTTTAATATTTAAAAATAAATTTGAATAACAAAAAATAATAATTTGTATAAATTTATATAATTCTATTCTTATCAAAAACTAATAAAAAATTGTTAAATTCATAAATTTGAATTTATAATACAACCAGACAACATATTTATGAAATTATGAACACCTTATAATATTTTTATTATAATATTTATGATTATAATTATTTAATTCTTTATAAGATAGCACGACACTTTTTTCTATCCCATTGTTGTATGAGTGTGTATGGATAAGGCTTTGTCTCGTGTATGGCACATATTACAACGTCTAAGTTATTCATAGAGTTTGATGGTACGGTTCACTCAATGTTATGGTGTTTGTGTATCGTCTTTTGTATGCACACTTGTAGTTGTGTGTATGTGTAATTGTATTCATAAAATCTTGTGTTGTGTAAAGTTTGGATTTGGATGAATGATATGTAATTTTGTATCATGGATTTATGAATTGTTTTACGAAAATTTTCTTTTCCTAATTTTTGGTTGTGGTATAGTTTTGTTTTAATTATAATGATTTTACTAATTTACATTTTCAATTAAAGTATGCATTTTTACTAATGCATATTTACTTAACGTTTATCTATAATATTATCTTAAGTTATAGTATGTTTAATGTTAGATGTATAATTAAGTTTCAATAGGTATATTTTAATTTTAAAACATTTTAATGATATTCATATTTAGTTAATATTTCAATATTTAGTTAACACAAAGCAAAGTAAGAAACATAGTATTCATTCAAGTAAAACAACTACAATACAACAAGGCAATACCTAAAGCGAATATCTTAACTTTATTTATATGAAGAATGTTACAATGTATAACATAGAAGAGTGCTCAATTACCAACTCATTTACAATGATCTGTAAAATGTAGTGGATATTCCACTAGAATAGTTTGTAACAACATATCTTATAATATTATGAAATCTTAAATTATGCAATTTATTCCATAGATCCCAGATTAATTATTATTATCTTATTGCTCATATTTATGAAAATAACTGAATACAAAAATGAAAGAATGAGAAAATGAACACACCATTCACAAAAGTGAACACAAGATGTATCTTGGGAAACCCAATATGGGAGAAAACCCATCTAGAAGATGAGGCCTATACTCTGCTCTCTTTTCTTCGGTTGTGAAGTGCAAATACAAAGAAAGGGGCACTCACTATGGAGTTGACTATGAATTTGTGGCCCGAATGTCTACTATAGACTCTTCTTCCTACATGTGTTATGCTCTCAAATCCCACTCCTTTGATGTTTTTCTCAATTATGGAACAAGTATAATGCAAAAGAATGGAACCCCTTCTCTTCCTAGCGGCCCGATATTTAACATAGCTCGATAGCCATCTAGGGTTAGGGTTTTTTCATCTTCAACCCTCAATTAGTGATAAGGTTTTTGACCTTCTAGAATATTTTTTGAAAGTTCACATGTGGGTAACCCCACATTTGTGAGTAATGGGGGTGGACATAAAACCATTGATACCATGGTGATCAACAAGGTAGGTCAACTTGAGGGGGAATAACTTCTGCATACGAGCTCTAATTGAGAAAAATTTTGCACCGTTGAAAATCTCTCAATGTGTAGAATAGCATCAATGGGTTGCAATCTTGCTCACAATGTTTTGACCCCCAAAAAATGTCGTTTGATGCCTAAAAAATGGTTATGGAAGGTTTCAAACTCCAAATCTACAAATTGGGGCCTACCACTAAAATGGGCCCTACAGGCCAATTCCTCCAATTTTTCCACCCATAAAGTACCAAGATAGATGAAAAATTATATAATGATCCAATATGGATCATACCTCCTCATTTTGTGAATCTTTTGGTCTCCAAAAGCTTTTACTGAATGAGGTGAGGAAATTTTTCCTATACCTTCTCCCTGGAGACGATTTTTGCTTGCCTAGAAATTGTCCTCTCAACCCATGATCCAGATTTTATGAGCAGAACAAAATGAATACAGATTATTAATAGGTGCTTAACACAAAATAACAGAGATACAGTAAAATTGGTTTTCTATTCAATAACAAAATAAGTTGAAGCTGTAAAATGCAACGGAAACAAGCTTGTTGGAATGGTGGCGGCTTATCTCTGAGAAGAGATGTGACGGTTGCACGCATTCGTAAGAAGAAAATTACAATGAGGCTTTGAAGGCATTTTTATAATAAACAATAATTCCAAAAACCCTAGACATCCAAAAACCTAACCCTAGGAGATGAAGCACCAAAAGTCATGTGGGCCCCGTTTGGGTAAGTTAGTACATCAACTTCCCGGGGTCGTAACTTTTGCATACGATCTTTGTTTTAGGCATGTGATAGCCCATTGGAAAGGTATCATCGAGGAGATTCATCTTGGGGGCTCAATCACGCCTTCAGCTATCATTGAAGAGCTCGATCCTGAAAAAACCTCATTTAGTCCCTCAAAATGGCCCTAGAAGTTAAAACTGCTAAAAATAGTAAATTGTCAAAATTGTTAGAAAACTATTTTGAGCCAGTTGGAAAAGGTGGGTGGCCACCAATATCCATATGGATCAATCCTCCCTCTTAGGAATCAATGGTATCCATTGCGTTGAGGTCCCCCATCAGATGAGGAAATTTCTGCTCAATTTGGCCCCGGGTGAGCCACTTGCCTTGGTGCAGGAGCTGCCCTCCTTTGATGACTCGATAAAGATGGATCCTTTGTTGTTGAGTGCCCTTGATATTTGTGTCCACAATCTGATCATTGGATGCATGTTGTATCCAGTCAGGATTGAGCTCTATTGGTGTCAGTTGTTCTGCTACTTCTGAGGTGTCCAATAATGGTGGGAAATAAGGGCGAAGGAGATCCACGTTGAACACTGGGTGCAGGCCAAGGAAGGGAGGGATGTTGAGCTCAAAAGAATTATCCCCCATGGCCTTAGTGATAGTGTACGGCCCATAACAGAGTGGGTGAAGCTTCTGATAGGGTCCTATAAGGCGTTATTTCTGCAAGTGCAACCAAACTTTGTCACCAACCTGAAACTTATGTGGCACTCGATGTTGATCATGATGCTATTTGTACTTGCATTGGACTTCTGTAAGATATCCTGAACTTGTTGATGGATGTGTTGGATCTGCTCAATGAACCAGGTGGCTTTGTCAGCTTCAGTTGGAGAAGGAGATGAGTCAGTCGAGGTGACCGCAAGGGGAAGTGCAACATATATGGGACCCAATGGTTGGAATTCCAACCCTACCTGAAAGGGGCTATGGTTGGTTGAGCTATGCAGGGCTCGGTTGTAGCTATGTTGGACATAGGGAAGGCTCTCATCCCATGTGTGAGGGTGATTTGAATTATACATGTGAAGGATATGCATAATCATTCGATTTACAACCTCGGTTTGGCCATCTGTCTGGGGGTGGAAGGTCATGGATTTGGTGAGCCTGGTGTCCAACAGTGACCAGAGGCTTGACCAGAATGTGATGAGAAATTGACTATCCCGATCTGAGACAATGTTTTGTGGAATTCCAAAATGTACCCAAATGTGTTCAAAGAAGAGCTTGGCAGTGGCCTCTGTTGTGATGCTCTTCTTGCAGGCAACTAGAATCACCATCTTAGAAAAGTGATCAACAACCACAAAAACACAATGATTTCCCCGCTTGGTGGACGGGAGGCCCGACATGTAGTCCATTGAGATGGATTCCCATGGCTTGCCAGGAGTAGGAAAAGGGGTGTACAGGCCATGTTTCTTAGTGGTCGGTTTGGCAATAGTGCAGGTTGTGCAGGA
>JZKD02S0000317.1:12574-27402 GCA_000966675.3 Picea glauca
TTTGAATAATGGGTTCAATACTTCATCAAATAATATCTTGGTTGATTTCTCATTTTCATAAAATCATTTGGTGATATTAATTAATTAAATTCTTTTTTCATTTTGCATCTCATAACAATTATTAAAATAAAAAAGAATTATCTATCATTTGTTTGATTTTGTTAAAAAACAAAATTAATATTTTTCTCTTCTCCGTTAACTTGAAGCTTCTAGAATTTTAATATCATATTTGGAAGGAAATTATAAACATTGTTTGTTTAGAACTTATAGTTAGTTTAAATTCATTTTTTATTTTATTGTTTTAGATTTTGTTTTATTCACAATTTTTAGGTTATTAATTTAGGTTTATTTTTGTTTCACATGTTTCTATTATCAAATATTTGATACGGATATGATCATGGATTGACTTTATTATCCAAATACGTTCAATATGATTGATCCAAAAATAATATTGGATTGCTGCAAATAATTTTATGAGCAACAATAGATAAAATTTGGAAAGGTGTCAAGATCAAATAGACGATTTTGCAGGACTGATTGTAGCCAAACCGTGAGGAATTTGAAGAAACGGTTGAAAACTCAGAACCCAAATGGACCCATTTACCTTCCTCCTAGAAATTTTCTCAAAAACATGCACGATTTGAGAGATATTGATGTCTCTTTACGAGGAAAATTTTAGGTGGCAAAAATTATTAGTGACGCCCAGACTGTTCACTCATTGTATAAATATATGAGAAAGTTCAGAACCATTGAGATCCAAGAATTGGTGAGGAGGATTTTTATCCTTTCTCTTTTGTATATTATTTTTTTTGTAAACATTTTTCTTTTCAAATGGAGTAATGGATGGTTTAAATCTTTGGGAGAATGGACAAGTATTTTCAAACAAGAATATGGAATTCCATGTTTCTTAATGGATTTTGTCCTATGAGTAAAATGGTTTTATTTTCATTATAATATCTTCATATTCTTTGAGTAATTCATTATGCATTGATTTAAATTAGCTTTAGTCTATTTTATCAATACATGGTTAATTGTTATCATTTATGTATTATTTTTTTCAATCTTTAAGAGTCTATTATCTTAAAAATTCTTCCAGGACTACAATATGGGCATGTGATTTTGAGAAAGAATATGAGAAAGCAATTCATGTTTGAATTTAGAAATGTGTGATGCTTATTTCATTTTGTTCTTTCATTACTGTTGTATTATGATAATGTTATTATGGTTGATTTTAGCTTTAGCTTGTCATCATATGGTGTTTTCATACTGTTAAATGTTATATGTTGTCCATAATTTCTTATTCCATTTTTTATGTGTGATCAATCGATCATTTGATTATTGTGGAATTTATTTCTAATTTTAAATGATGAATAATATCAATACTCAGAATTGAGTTTTGTTTCGTTCTTAAATATTGATTATCTTAAGATCACATGATTTTTAATTAGTTGTTTTCCTGTTGTTATTAATTTACTCCAATATCAAATACTTCTTTGAATGTATTCTGGAAGTTCTAGTATTGTTCTGTTATAGGTTTCCCTTAACAACAGTACATGCAGGAGATCATACAACACAAAAAGATAATACCAGTTTTGTTGATCAACTACATGTTATTCTGTGTGTTATTTAGTTAAGTTATTTATGAATGAAACAATGATTACATTAATTAGCTTTGACTGTTTTTGTGTCACTATTTCAATCATATTCATTTAGTATTTATTTGTTTAATATCTTTAAAAAAAAGAAAAAAAAGAAGTGTTGTTCATATTTGATTCATAAACTTTATCAAACAATCATTTTCGCAAGATTTCATGCAAACCTTGTAAACTGTATATAAAATGTTCATAATCATTTGTATATTCACATTCTTAGATAAATATTTGTAATTATTGTGTCGATTGTTAGAATCTTTTATTTATTTAGTTTATTTCATTTTTCTATCTTTAGGACCCTAGTTGGCCAAGGGAGCCATTAAACCCGTCAGGATAGGTTACACCAAACGGTTTGGGTTATTTAGACAACCTCAGACCGGATCTATTCTTCCAGTTGATGGCAAGTCAAATTTTCTCGTCGACACTATGTCGGTCGACCGATAGCTTCTAAGTCGACTGTCAGGTCTAGTCGACAGGGTTGACTATCCCCTACAACATCGCCCCCCACCTCAATTCCTTGCTCGTCCTGAGTAAGTGGGGGTCATACAATTTTTTATTTTTTTATTTTTTTTATATATTTTGATTACAATATTAAACTATGGATAAGTTTGAGATGAAGAGAGAAATAGAAGCGTGTAAGAAGAAGATACAAAATATTTATATGATTGACTGAATTAAGGTACTATTGTCGACTATGTTGTTGTCCCTGGTTCTCTACCACTAATCAACTCAACTGCTTCTCGAATGTGTGGTGTTCCTGTGTTTTTGAGGATATCCTTTGCCTATGAGTAGGTTTCTTCCTAGGTACCATTACGAACTTTTGACTTCCTAATACTCTATTTTGGCGTCATCATTGGTTTGGTTTCCCAGTCATTTCTTCTCACATTGGAGTGTTTCTTGGAAGGTTTTTTCCAAATTTTATTTCTGCATCTAGTGGAAGAAACACTGACTGTTTCTACCTTCACCAATGGGTTGAAGAAACCCCAGAGGAGTCCATGTTCCTTTATATTAAGGGTAAATTCTTCTTTTCATGTCTGGGCCAAGATGTCTGACCTGCTTTTGAATTTTGGAAACCTAATCCAGGAGGGTCGTCAACTGCTAACACAGTCCAACTCATGGTTTTTTCTCTAGTATTTAGCTTTCTACAGAGTGAATTTTCTCCTTACTTGGATTTGTTATATAGAGTTTAGGTTCATGATAATGAAGCTAGTTCGAACTGGTAGCAGAATTTCCCTGCAGGAGGCTCGAATTCCCCAGATTGCGAAGTACATGAAAAATGAGGTCTTTACTTATTCGAATCATGTTGTTATGAATGCAACCGCTTTGATGTACAATAGTATATATGGCTTATAGTAAATGGGTAGTTCCTGAATGTGCATGGTGCCTTTTTCATGTTGATATCCCTACGGTTGTTGAATAGATGCTCGTGCAACATCCCTCGTGTGATAATCCTGATGATTCTTTCATGAACGTTGTGTGTGATAAGGAAATACGTAGGTGGTTGTGGCATACTTTTTGTTATGATGTAGATCATTTTTAATTATGTTATTATTATCTGTATTTTCCTGTCATGGATTGAATGTATTTATTTTGTTGGTGTCGACATCTCTTCAACTAGCTATTTTTCAGGTTCGACCTCTAAGTCTCAATTGTTGATACTTGGTCGACATGTGAGTTGACCAACGAGAATTCTTGATCCATCTTTATTACTACATTTACTTATTTGATCTTAGTGATGGATTTCTTGTTCGTTCATTTTGCTAATTTTTATTGAGTTTGAATGGTGTCATATTTTGTCATGCCAATCATGTTCTTTTTATTTTTGTTCATATGATCTTCGCTCGCCTGATCTATGCTCACTTGAACCACGCTCACTTGCACATTGACTAATACTTTTGCTTGATTCTTTTCTTATTATTATTTTTCTTAAGTCGGTCGATGGTGTAGAATGTCAAGAATATATTCTACTACTTCATCTCGGGCTTGACCAAGGGCTACTTTCTCTCTCCATTTTATTTTATTGTTTCTTTCCTTTAGTGTTATGGATATTCTTTAAATAGTTTAGCTTTTCATTTTTTATACATGAATTTGTTTAACTGTTTTTTTGTTTATTAATTTTTAAGCAAGGTTTATTTCTTATAAGTATGATTAGTTAGTTTAATCGATTCCTGTTGGCAACTCCCTGCTATACTTTTCCAACGGGGTTATTTTCTTTTATGGATGCCCCAATAAAATTCTAAATGGATGCCCCAATAATATTCTAAGTTGGACTGCTCCAGTTGGTCGAATTTATTCCACCACATAAGGCCCCAACCATGTTGTTTCCAATTTATTGGGTTTTCCTTTTATATGACTTTCATATAGTAATACTAAGTCTCCCTCTTTTATATCTTTTTTCTTTAAGTGACGGTCATGCCATGCTTTTTGTTGTTGCTTCTGAACCTCTTGGTGATGGATTGATATTAGCCTCTCTTATTCCAACTTGTTCAATTGGTATATTTGGCCGTTCATGTTTTTTCTCTTGTCAAATTTTTCTATAGTTGCGACCCTGTCAGAATTAGTCGAAAATTGTAGCAGAATAAAGACTTCCTAGCCATAGAATAGCTTGAATGGAGTCTGCTCAGTCGATATTTTGAAATCTGATCTATAAACCTAGAGGATTGCAGGAATCTTATCATCTCAGTCATATTTATTTATGGCACAGATCTTTGTAAGTCCTGTTAGAACATAAAATTGTCAGGGTCTCGTGAGTCTGTGTTTTCTACCTAGGTTTGTAATTTTCCTTGTTTCTCTCCTTTTTGCAGACTCGATTGTAATTTATCCTTTTGACTGATGGTTTTCAACTATTCATCTTCACCCGTTTGATATACTTGTTTTTCCTTAGCAATTTGTTTGAGAAATATCGTCTCTTAGCCTTCATGTTTTCCCTAAGATTGATCACCCCTATTTTTGCCTCTGCCACTGATACTTTTTTTTTCCCGAGCCCTTAGCCAATCATCTGAGTAATGGTTCATAGGCTGCGGTCATGGCCACCAAGTGAAACACTTGAAGCAGTTTGATGTGGACTCAAATCAAGTGAGCGAGCAAGATCAGATCGATGACGATTAGGTGATCGAGATCCTGCAGTTGCACGAAATATAGCGCCAGAGGTTTGAAATCGCAAGGTCAATTCTAGATGCTAGTGCTGCGAAGGACACATGGTGCGCAATTAGTGTTTTGTGTTCTGCGATATGGAGCGGTCAAAGAGAAAGTCATTAGAACTCACGAAATGAGAAATCATGATAAGATCGTAGTCGTTGATCAAAGAAGAGAGATGGACCGTTGGATCAGTTTTTCACGATTTCACGAGTTGGGAAAGTAAGAGGGAAGAGTTTTGAAGATTCTCAAAGTGCGATGTCCCGAAGTACCGATTTCATCTAAACCGTCCGATCAAAGGGGACACGTGTCACCTGATCCGAGCATTGTGATTTCGTGACTCGAAAGTTTGAGTATAGAATGCAGTATGCGTTCACGAAATGCGAAATCGCAACATGCCTAAGATAAACATGAGGTCATGGCCCAAGGTCACACGGGGCGAGGGAAAGAGCTATGCCGAGAAACAAAGCACCCGATTCAGTTGTTGAGAAATGTTTGCATGGCCTCGAGGCGACATAATTGACTCAAAGGAGTCGTGATCTTTCTTGGAACATTCATGGGTGTCAGGCATCGCCCTAATCCCTATGAAAGCATTTAATGAAAATGGGGAAGGTGGCTGAAACCTCGCTTCACCACATAAATGGAAAACATGAAAATCTGGCTGTGGAGGGTAGACTGTTAGCTGAAATTTCCCTTGTCATGAATTTTCCTATGAAGCCCATACCAATCTGATCTTGCCTTTGATAGAAGAATACAAGTGAAGTCTGACAGAAGAAGATGAATATGCCAAGCCTTGAATGCATGACCAAAGTGTGTTTCCATAGGGAGAAAGTTTCTTTGAGTATATATACTCAGTTTTCATATTTTGTAATGGTCGATGGTAGAGAAAAGCTCCTGATTTGTAAAGTTTTAATGAACACTCTGGTTCTCTGGTTATGCTTTGTAATCTGTGATTTATTGTTTAATGAAAGTCAGCTTTATTTCTCCCTCTTGTTTCCCTCCGATACTGAAAGAGTTTATGATTGACTAATTCACTTGAATTATTGTGACTGCATTCTGATGAAAGTTTGATTATAATGTTGTTATAATTTCTTTCAGTTCCTTTGAAATTTGAATTCAAGAAGACCTTGTGTTTAAGTTTTTCTTCCTTAGGCTGCTGGAAAGCCCGATGTTCACGGTGGACCTCTACATTTTTCGCTGAATTCTTCCTCCCACTCACCCTTACTACAACCTACTCATTGAATTTAAACTAGACCTCACCTTCTTGTGCATATTAGTCCAGTCTTCTGAGTTAAGACGATATTTTCTTGAGATTGCACCCATTTGACCCTTTTTATAACTAACCCGTGACACAAAATACCAATGGGTATCAAGCTTACCTCTGCAACAATCCATAGGTGACTTCTAGTGCTAACATTTCTGGCACCGTTGTCGGGGATGAAATTGAAGATTTTCCCTGGGATTGAACGACAAAGCTTACTAGTTCTGAAGGTGCATCAGAACTTAGTGCATTAAATATTGCGACTGTGCACCTGGCGACTCCACTGTGGTGACTCCATTGATGTGAATCCACTGGTGACTCCATTGTTTCATTTGTGGCTTCTAGAGGCAGACACATGAGGTCTACTCCACAACTGCCTCTAGCGACTCTTGAAGTCGACCCAGAGAAAATTGTCAAAAGAAGAAAGACCCTTCAAGAAGGTACTCCAGCCACTGAACCAGGCATTTCTGATAATTTTCACCATCCTCCTATAGCAAATCCAATAGTTATTTCTCATTTTCCTGTTACACCCTCAGTTGGAGTTTCTAGAATTTTAAATTTTGGGAGTGTTCCTGTTGAGTTTTCCCCTCCTGGTCTAGGATTGGAGGGAGAAATCCTTGTCACTCCTCTCTCCCCTAAAGTTGTACCATTTTTTAGGCCTAGGACCATAGAATATTTTCCCACTCCAAGATATACGACCCCTCCTCCTGTTAGAGTTACTGGTTTTACAGAAAGGGAAACTCCTGTTCCTGCAAGCCTTGTAGCCTTTTCTTCAAATCCTCTGTTTTTTCCCTTTCCTCCCGAAAGCTCAGTTCCAATATCCCCTACTCAAACCCCTTCCACTCCTATTTCTCCTCCACCTATTATACCTATGGCAAGAATCATTCCCCCTAGAAACAAAATGGATGCCATAGTGGCTGCAAGATATGCCCCTCTAGTCCTACCTTAGTCCATGAACGCTCTTCCTCTTGGAGATTACCTAAAGTATATGCCTAAGTTCACAGGAGAGGAAGACATAAAAGCCAAAGAACACCTTGCTTCCTTCTATAGTTATGAAGACAATCTGAACATTGAGAATGAATATGTCTAGATGAGAGTCTTTGTCCAGTGCCTTGGTGGTGAGGTTAGGAAATGGTTTAGGGAATTGACCTCTGGATCCATTGATGGGATTGAAGCCTTAGATGATGTTTTCTTGAGGCAATGGGGGGATAAAAAGGACTTCATGTATTATATCATAGAGTTTCGGTTCCTGAAGAGAAAAGAGGGAGAATTTGTTTCCGACTTCTCCAAAATATTCAACAAAATGTACAATAAAATCCCTGCTGAGATAAATCCTACATAAGCCTCTACCAAAATCACTTATGCTAGTGCTTTTGACCTCGATTTATGCCTCCTGTTAAGAGAAAGAAGAGCTACCTCCTTGGCTCTTATTCAAGATGCAACCCTGGAAGTAGAATCCAATGTGTTAGCAGTTGATAGACTTAGAAATAAAGCTGACATAGATAGAGGAAGGGGGAGATCTAAGGCCTCAACCTCTAGTTCTTATGCATCTCACCCTCAAGTAGATTAATTGACCAAGATGATAAAGTCCCTATCTGCAGAAATGGAGAGGATGAAATTTGAAGGGAAGCAAGGTTATAAGAATGTCCAAAATGTTGATAATAGAGCCAACTTCAGAAGACCAAACAATGCCTCCCAAATACTCCCGAGAGAGCCTAGAAACAAAGAGAGGGATGATCAAAAAATCCAAACACCCCTCCAAAATAACCTAGTTGCTGATGAAAAGAGGGAAGAAGAAGAGCTTGACCCTGAAATTCATTGCATTGGAGACACCTCCCCTTTTCCCCATTTAACTCAATCCGCATACAAGGAGTCCCTTATGGACAGTCAAATAAATGAGTTGAGTAAGGGGGAGAAGGCAATAGTGGTCCCAACAAATAGAACCTCTGGTCTAAGAAGAAAGAAGAGAATTTCGAAGTCCCTGTTCCATCTCCCAGAGCAGAGAAGCTTGCTAAAGATGCAGAAAACAACAACAAAGAAAAGAAATCTTATAACCCCTCACTGATACCCAAAGACCCTGTCCTAGAAGTGAGAGAGGTTTTGAATCCCCTTTCCTCTTTTATTTTTGAGCATGAAATTCAAATGATCAGAATCCATGTGCCGCTTTCAGAGCTAATTAAGCATGAAGATTTCAAAAAATCCCTCTCCAAGCTGTTGCAGTCTGAGCCATCTTGCCATTCCACAGACTTAGTAAATNTTTATCAAACAATCATTTTCGCAAGATTTCATGCAAACCTTGTAAACTGTATATAAAATGTTCATAATCATTTGTATATTCACATTCTTAGATAAATATTTGTAATTATTGTGTCGATTGTTAGAATCTTTTATTTATTTAGTTTATTTCATTTTTCTATCTTTAGGACCCTAGTTGGCCAAGGGAGCCATTAAACCCGTCAGGATAGGTTACACCAAACGGTTTGGGTTATTTAGACAACCTCAGACCGGATCTATTCTTCCAGTTGATGGCAAGTCAAATTTTCTCGTCGACACTATGTCGGTCGACCGATAGCTTCTAAGTCGACTGTCAGGTCTAGTCGACAGGGTTGACTATCCCCTACAACATCGCCCCCCACCTCAATTCCTTGCTCGTCCTGAGTAAGTGGGGGTCATACAATTTTTTATTTTTTTATTTTTTTTATATATTTTGATTACAATATTAAACTATGGATAAGTTTGAGATGAAGAGAGAAATAGAAGCGTGTAAGAAGAAGATACAAAATATTTATATGATTGACTGAATTAAGGTACTATTGTCGACTATGTTGTTGTCCCTGGTTCTCTACCACTAATCAACTCAACTGCTTCTCGAATGTGTGGTGTTCCTGTGTTTTTGAGGATATCCTTTGCCTATGAGTAGGTTTCTTCCTAGGTACCATTACGAACTTTTGACTTCCTAATACTCTATTTTGGCGTCATCATTGGTTTGGTTTCCCAGTCATTTCTTCTCACATTGGAGTGTTTCTTGGAAGGTTTTTTCCAAATTTTATTTCTGCATCTAGTGGAAGAAACACTGACTGTTTCTACCTTCACCAATGGGTTGAAGAAACCCCAGAGGAGTCCATGTTCCTTTATATTAAGGGTAAATTCTTCTTTTCATGTCTGGGCCAAGATGTCTGACCTGCTTTTGAATTTTGGAAACCTAATCCAGGAGGGTCGTCAACTGCTAACACAGTCCAACTCATGGTTTTTTCTCTAGTATTTAGCTTTCTACAGAGTGAATTTTCTCCTTACTTGGATTTGTTATATAGAGTTTAGGTTCATGATAATGAAGCTAGTTCGAACTGGTAGCAGAATTTCCCTGCAGGAGGCTCGAATTCCCCAGATTGCGAAGTACATGAAAAATGAGGTCTTTACTTATTCGAATCATGTTGTTATGAATGCAACCGCTTTGATGTACAATAGTATATATGGCTTATAGTAAATGGGTAGTTCCTGAATGTGCATGGTGCCTTTTTCATGTTGATATCCCTACGGTTGTTGAATAGATGCTCGTGCAACATCCCTCGTGTGATAATCCTGATGATTCTTTCATGAACGTTGTGTGTGATAAGGAAATACGTAGGTGGTTGTGGCATACTTTTTGTTATGATGTAGATCATTTTTAATTATGTTATTATTATCTGTATTTTCCTGTCATGGATTGAATGTATTTATTTTGTTGGTGTCGACATCTCTTCAACTAGCTATTTTTCAGGTTCGACCTCTAAGTCTCAATTGTTGATACTTGGTCGACATGTGAGTTGACCAACGAGAATTCTTGATCCATCTTTATTACTACATTTACTTATTTGATCTTAGTGATGGATTTCTTGTTCGTTCATTTTGCTAATTTTTATTGAGTTTGAATGGTGTCATATTTTGTCATGCCAATCATGTTCTTTTTATTTTTGTTCATATGATCTTCGCTCGCCTGATCTATGCTCACTTGAACCACGCTCACTTGCACATTGACTAATACTTTTGCTTGATTCTTTTCTTATTATTATTTTTCTTAAGTCGGTCGATGGTGTAGAATGTCAAGAATATATTCTACTACTTCATCTCGGGCTTGACCAAGGGCTACTTTCTCTCTCCATTTTATTTTATTGTTTCTTTCCTTTAGTGTTATGGATATTCTTTAAATAGTTTAGCTTTTCATTTTTTATACATGAATTTGTTTAACTGTTTTTTTGTTTATTAATTTTTAAGCAAGGTTTATTTCTTATAAGTATGATTAGTTAGTTTAATCGATTCCTGTTGGCAACTCCCTGCTATACTTTTCCAACGGGGTTATTTTCTTTTATGGATGCCCCAATAAAATTCTAAATGGATGCCCCAATAATATTCTAAGTTGGACTGCTCCAGTTGGTCGAATTTATTCCACCACATAAGGCCCCAACCATGTTGTTTCCAATTTATTGGGTTTTCCTTTTATATGACTTTCATATAGTAATACTAAGTCTCCCTCTTTTATATCTTTTTTCTTTAAGTGACGGTCATGCCATGCTTTTTGTTGTTGCTTCTGAACCTCTTGGTGATGGATTGATATTAGCCTCTCTTATTCCAACTTGTTCAATTGGTATATTTGGCCGTTCATGTTTTTTCTCTTGTCAAATTTTTCTATAGTTGCGACCCTGTCAGAATTAGTCGAAAATTGTAGCAGAATAAAGACTTCCTAGCCATAGAATAGCTTGAATGGAGTCTGCTCAGTCGATATTTTGAAATCTGATCTATAAACCTAGAGGATTGCAGGAATCTTATCATCTCAGTCATATTTATTTATGGCACAGATCTTTGTAAGTCCTGTTAGAACATAAAATTGTCAGGGTCTCGTGAGTCTGTGTTTTCTACCTAGGTTTGTAATTTTCCTTGTTTCTCTCCTTTTTGCAGACTCGATTGTAATTTATCCTTTTGACTGATGGTTTTCAACTATTCATCTTCACCCGTTTGATATACTTGTTTTTCCTTAGCAATTTGTTTGAGAAATATCGTCTCTTAGCCTTCATGTTTTCCCTAAGATTGATCACCCCTATTTTTGCCTCTGCCACTGATACTTTTTTTTTCCCGAGCCCTTAGCCAATCATCTGAGTAATGGTTCATAGGCTGCGGTCATGGCCACCAAGTGAAACACTTGAAGCAGTTTGATGTGGACTCAAATCAAGTGAGCGAGCAAGATCAGATCGATGACGATTAGGTGATCGAGATCCTGCAGTTGCACGAAATATAGCGCCAGAGGTTTGAAATCGCAAGGTCAATTCTAGCTGCTAGTGCTGCGAAGGACACATGGTGCGCAATTAGTGTTTTGTGTTCTGCGATATGGAGCGGTCAAAGAGAAATTCATTAGAACTCGCGAAATGCAAAATCATGATAAGATCATAGTCGTTGATCAAAGAAGAGAGATGGACCGTTGGATCAGTTTTTCGTGATTTCACGAGTTGGGAAAGTAAGAGGGAAGAGTTTTGAAGATTCTCAAAGTGCGATGTCCCGAAGTACCGATTTCATCTGAACTGTCCGATCAAAGGGGACACGTGTCACCTGATCCGAGCGTCGCGATTTCGTGACTCGAAAGTTTGAGTATAAAATGCAGTATGAGTTCGCGAAATGCGAAATCGCAACATGCCTAAGATAAACATGAGGTCATGGCCCAAGGTCACATGGGGCGAGGGAAAGAGCTACGCCGAGAAACAAAGCACCCGATTCAGTCATTGAGAAATGTTTGCATGGCCTCGAGGCGACAGAATTGACTCAAAGGAGTCGTGATCTTTCCTGGAACATTCATGGGTGTCAGGCATCGCCCTAGTCCCTATGAAAGCATTTAATGAAAATGGGGAAGGTGGCTGAAACCTCGCTTCACCACATAAATGGAAAACATGAAAATCTGGCTGTGGAGGGCAGACTGTTAGCTGAAATTTCCCTTGTCATGAATTTTCCTATGAAGCCCATACCAATCTGATCTTGCGTCTGACAGAAGAATACAAGTGAAGTCTAACAGAAGAAGATGAATATGCCAAGCCTTGAATGCATGACCAAAGTGTGTTTCCATAGGGAGAAAGTTTCTTTGAGTATATATACTCAGTTTTCATATTTTGTAATGGTCGATGGTAGAGAAAAGCTCCTGATTTGTAAAGTTTTAATGAACACTCTGGTTCTCTGGTTATGCTTTGTAATCTGTGATTTATTGTTTAATGAAAGTCAGCTTTATTTCTCCCTCTTGTTTCCCTCCGATACTGAAAGAGTTTATGATTGACTAATTCACTTGAATTATTGTGACTGCATTCTGATGAAAGTTTGATTATAATGTTGTTATAATTTCTTTCAGTTCCTTTGAAATTTGAATTCAAGAAGACCTTGTGTTTAAGTTTTTCTTCCTTAGGCTGCTGGAAAGCCCGATGTTCACGGTGGACCTCTACATTTTTCGCTGAATTCTTCCTCCCACTCACCCTTACTACAACCTACTCATTGAATTTAAACTAGACCTCACCTTCTTGTGCATATTAGTCCAGTCTTCTGAGTTAAGACGATATTTTCTTGAGATTGCACCCATTTGACCCTTTTTATAACTAACCCGTGACACAAAATACCAATGGGTATCAAGCTTACCTCTGCAACAATCCATAGGTGACTTCTAGTGCTAACATTTCTGGCACCGTTGTCGGGGATGAAATTGAAGATTTTCCCTGGGATTGAACGACAAAGCTTACTAGTTCTGAAGGTGCATCAGAACTTAGTGCATTAAATATTGCGACTGTGCACCTGGCGACTCCACTGTGGTGACTCCATTGATGTGAATCCACTGGTGACTCCATTGTTTCATTTGTGGCTTCTAGAGGCAGACACATGAGGTCTACTCCACAACTGCCTCTAGCGACTCTTGAAGTCGACCCAGAGAAAATTGTCAAAAGAAGAAAGACCCTTCAAGAAGGTACTCCAGCCACTGAACCAGGCATTTCTGATAATTTTCACCATCCTCCTATAGCAAATCCAATAGTTATTTCTCATTTTCCTGTTACACCCTCAGTTGGAGTTTCTAGAATTTTAAATTTTGGGAGTGTTCCTGTTGAGTTTTCCCCTCCTGGTCTAGGATTGGAGGGAGAAATCCTTGTCACTCCTCTCTCCCCTAAAGTTGTACCATTTTTTAGGCCTAGGACCATAGAATATTTTCCCACTCCAAGATATACGACCCCTCCTCCTGTTAGAGTTACTGGTTTTACAGAAAGGGAAACTCCTGTTCCTGCAAGCCTTGTAGCCTTTTCTTCAAATCCTCTGTTTTTTCCCTTTCCTCCCGAAAGCTCAGTTCCAATATCCCCTACTCAAACCCCTTCCACTCCTATTTCTCCTCCACCTATTATACCTATGGCAAGAATCATTCCCCCTAGAAACAAAATGGATGCCATAGTGGCTGCAAGATATGCCCCTCTAGTCCTACCTTAGTCCATGAACGCTCTTCCTCTTGGAGATTACCTAAAGTATATGCCTAAGTTCACAGGAGAGGAAGACATAAAAGCCAAAGAACACCTTGCTTCCTTCTATAGTTATGAAGACAATCTGAACATTGAGAATGAATATGTCTAGATGAGAGTCTTTGTCCAGTGCCTTGGTGGTGAGGTTAGGAAATGGTTTAGGGAATTGACCTCTGGATCCATTGATGGGATTGAAGCCTTAGATGATGTTTTCTTGAGGCAATGGGGGGATAAAAAGGACTTCATGTATTATATCATAGAGTTTCGGTTCCTGAAGAGAAAAGAGGGAGAATTTGTTTCCGACTTCTCCAAAATATTCAACAAAATGTACAATAAAATCCCTGCTGAGATAAATCCTACATAAGCCTCTACCAAAATCACTTATGCTAGTGCTTTTGACCTCGATTTATGCCTCCTGTTAAGAGAAAGAAGAGCTACCTCCTTGGCTCTTATTCAAGATGCAACCCTGGAAGTAGAATCCAATGTGTTAGCAGTTGATAGACTTAGAAATAAAGCTGACATAGATAGAGGAAGGGGGAGATCTAAGGCCTCAACCTCTAGTTCTTATGCATCTCACCCTCAAGTAGATTAATTGACCAAGATGATAAAGTCCCTATCTGCAGAAATGGAGAGGATGAAATTTGAAGGGAAGCAAGGTTATAAGAATGTCCAAAATGTTGATAATAGAGCCAACTTCAGAAGACCAAACAATGCCTCCCAAATACTCCCGAGAGAGCCTAGAAACAAAGAGAGGGATGATCAAAAAATCCAAACACCCCTCCAAAATAACCTAGTTGCTGATGAAAAGAGGGAAGAAGAAGAGCTTGACCCTGAAATTCATTGCATTGGAGACACCTCCCCTTTTCCCCATTTAACTCAATCCGCATACAAGGAGTCCCTTATGGACAGTCAAATAAATGAGTTGAGTAAGGGGGAGAAGGCAATAGTGGTCCCAACAAATAGAACCTCTGGTCTAAGAAGAAAGAAGAGAATTTCGAAGTCCCTGTTCCATCTCCCAGAGCAGAGAAGCTTGCTAAAGATGCAGAAAACAACAACAAAGAAAAGAAATCTTATAACCCCTCACTGATACCCAAAGACCCTGTCCTAGAAGTGAGAGAGGTTTTGAATCCCCTTTCCTCTTTTATTTTTGAGCATGAAATTCAAATGATCAGAATCCATGTGCCGCTTTCAGAGCTAATTAAGCATGAAGATTTCAAAAAATCCCTCTCCAAGCTGTTGCAGTCTGAGCCATCTTGCCATTCCACAGACTTAGTAAAT
>JZKD02S0000339.1:30209-43066 GCA_000966675.3 Picea glauca
GAATAGGAGGAATAATAGGAAATATATGTATAATGGGATTTTTTAAGCCTATCCTCATATAGCAAAGTCAAATTGGAGGTTTTTGACTTTAAAGGAGTTGTTCAACCATTTGTCTGGTCTTTCAGTGCTTTGGTAGAAAATAGGTAAACAATTTTTTTTAATATGATTAAATTATTATCTCAACTACAATTTAAATTGAAATTGAAATTGAAATTGAAATTGAAATTGATTTAACAATGATGTTGAAATTACAATATTGAATTAATAACATTGTAGTTTGGGGATTACTGCCATTCAACAATAATTAGACCTGAAAATTTGGCTAACTCGGAGCCCAAGGAAATTTTGAATGTAAAGCAACTACATTGATATGGAAGAACGTGAATTCGTCACATTAGTAAGCGATATGATATGGTAGCCAATGAACGAAGCACATACACATTAAGTATCCGTCATGATTGCACGGAGAATTCGTGTATATATACCTCAATCTCCCTGCATTATGGAAATTAAGCTGCGTCTCCCAATGAAAATCATTTTTATGAACACGTGTAGCAGAATTACTGCGGCCTCTTATATACTTTAATTCATAACATTAATCACTACAAACACGAGAAAATGCTGTTGGATACTCATTATATATATATATATATATATATATAGATATATATTCAGAATATTAAAAAATGCAGCGGGAACGTTGCTCGGAAAACTGGCCAGCGGCTCCAGGGAATTGCCGGGAAAACCGCTGGTAATAGACGAAAACAACAGTGTTGTCGCTGTCAGCCAAATTTCTCGAAGTTGCACCGAACGCACGTGGGCATGGAATACTTTTTTCAACTGTAAATTTTTAAATTAATTAAATTTTCTTAATTCGCATGCGCAATAATTGGTCCATGTAGAATTAGACAAAGAAATAGCTGTAGAGTTTAATATATATTTCTAGTCATTTAAAATAAAATAATGGTAAGAAAAATTGGTATTTATTTTCTGAATTAAATAATAATAACGGAATTATAAATCTCAATTATTAAATTATTAATTATTAACATTGCCTTTTCACTAGAACCCTAGATTGCATCAAAGGGAGATTTGTTTTTCCACCTTCTCGAATAGTCAAACCTAGTCAGATTTGATATATTTATTAGGCTTAAGTTAAACCCTAAATATTTTAAACCTTCATCGAGACCATGATGTTGAAAGGGGAAAGCGTCCTTTAAATCAGACGAAAGATCATCACAAACATTAGCTGGGTATAAAGTTGATTTAAGGACGCTTACCTCCATCCCGGTCGCTTTGATAAAGAGTAGTAGAATATCCTTAAGGGAACGGGAGTCCCTTCCATAAGCCGAGACAAAGCAAAACACATTGTCTGCAATAACTAAGTGTGACAGGGCAAGTTTCCTTCCTATCTTAATGCTTAGCAATGTCCTTCTTTTTGCATCTTCTATCACCCAACTCAGCCTCTCTACTACAAGGAGGAAGAGATATGGAGAAATAGGGCAACCTTGTTTCATACTTCTATGGGCTTTGAAGAAGGTCGAGGTAGACCAATTGATTAACACAACAAAATTTGCAGATGATACATAACTCATTATCCACCAGACCAGATGGAGTAGAAGAATGTGGAGGTATAACCATGACACTTTGTCAAATTCTTTTGAGGGATCAATTTTAAGGACCATTACAGGAATATGCCCAGACTTGGTGGAGTGAATGCCCTCTTGAGCAGCCCCGATAGCTTCATGAATTTGCCTACTTTCCAAAAACATTTAAATTGGCATCTACTGGCTTCAATTCCAAAAGGAATGCTAGACAAAATTCAGAAATCTTGTTTCAATTTTCTATCGTAGGGAAGCTCTGATTACAAGGGATCACATTGGGTTAGTTGGAAGAAGCTTTTAGTACCTAAGGCTTGGGATGGTTGGGGATTAAAGGACATTTTCTTCTTCAAGCGTGCCCTGGCAACAAAATTCTTATGGAATGTTCTCACCAAACATAACATGTGGAAGTAAATATTGATTTAAAAGTAAATAGTTCCCAACACTATAATTGATTGGGTTAGGAAAGAGAATAAAAGTATCCATAATGTCTCAAATCATTGGAAGGCACTTACTTTGGCCTTTCAAGGGACTTCCTAGCCTAGAAGGTATGTAATGGTTCTGAAGTTCGAACTCTGTGTAGGAAGAGATGATATTATGGGGTGTAATCTTAACATATTTCTGTCATATAGTATTGTGTAGCAGCTTCAGGACTTGGGGAGTGCCAATTTAAATTCGATTTCAAATCCTAAGGCTACTACCCCCTCACAACAAGGGTGGGCCTTAGTCGAAGACCTTGGTTTGGTTGAGGCAAATGTGTCTTCCCGGAACACTTCAATCGTCGACTAAACCAAGTTTGATATCAGACTAAACCCAAGGAGGGACTCCCTAGTTTGGGTGTTCAACGAGTTTGGAGGAAACTACTCGACAAAGCTATGGTATTGGGATTTGATTGATCAAGTTGTGGAGGATCCATACTAGTGGTAGATGAAGTTATGGAAGACCACAAACCCTACCAAATCCAAGTTGCTTATGTGGCTAGCTCCTAAAGGAAAGGTGTTGACTTGGAACCAACTATTAAAAAAAGGGATGGTGAGTCCTGGGATTTACTTACTGCGTGGGGAGAGTGATGAAACTAATGAACATATTTTCCTTCACTGTCATTATAACTCTTCTCAAGTCTAGGTTAATTTGGAAAAGCTCATAGGTATTCAATCCCTTTGGCAGGGTCTTACTTTGAATAATTGCCTGCAGAAGTGGTATATAGTAAGGGGACTAAAAAAGTAAAGGGCATTTCCATACCTAGCTCTCTGGGGGAATTTGGCTCGCTCGAAATAGTGCCACCTTCCAGGAAAAAAATTTCCCTCTTTTAGAATTATGCACAGGTTTGGTCGCTCATGCGTTTTTTCACTTCCAATGACATTCAAAAGGAACCCATGGTTCCTAAGGTCTTGCACTTGGACTGATCCAAACCCTAGGCCTATTTTGATGGTGCTTGTAGGGGTTTGGACTCGATGGTGGGTTTGGTTTTTTCTCTCTAACTTTCAAACTCCCATGTCTTCCAGTTCAAAGCTAACTAAGGAAGAGGTTCCAACAATGTGGGTAAGCTAAACTCTATATTTTTTCTTATTAAATTTGCTTTACAAAATCATGTTACTTTTATTCATATAATGGGAGACTCATTGCTATCAATCCATTGGATGAAAGGACTTGTGCAAATTGTTAGTAATTCTCTACAACCACTGGCTTTCGAGCTAAAAACACTAGCTACATTTTCCCAGTAGGTCGACTTTGAGCATATAAATAGAGAGCAAAATATGGAAGCCAACGACCTCTGAAACCGGTTTAGTCCTGGAGGAGAATACATTCATTCTGGAAAAATATAACAATGGCTCTCTTATTAATAGAATGATAGATGTCCTTGCAGTGTTTTAATTCTCAAAGATTTTTGGACGAATGTAACTTTATAAATCTTGTCTTCCATATGTCTCAGTTCTGTTAAGAGATCAACACCTATTTGTTGGTCTAGTCTTTTGTTTTTGAAAGAGCTACATCTCTCTATAAGGTTTGTCCATGATCATGACATCTTTTGTACTGAAAAAATTGGATGCCTGAGAAGTTTTGAATCACAGTTTTTTGTTTGTAGTGTTGTCCACACGTGAAGAATGTATTTTGGTTCATCTCAAATAAAAATACAAATTTTTCCTTGGAAAAAAAAATCAATTATTAGCATTGTCATCAATTGGGTTTAGCTCGGACCATTGTAAAGAATGATTGCTATCCTCCACACCCAAGACCAATTCCTGCAAGTAACATGTTGAGTTCTTAATGAGTATATTATTGTAATGGATTCAAGTCACGTTGTTGATTGACTTTATAACATAGAAAAAAAAACAATTAACATTATAAAATTGAATTATATTAAAATATTCTAAAATATTAAATCTATTTTTATATTAAAAATGATTAAGAATCCAAATTATAATTTTAATAAAAAAAAGTTACGATGTTTATAATAATAATAAAATTTAAAAGCATAAGAAGTTTATCCTTTCATTTCTATAATATTACATAAAGATTTAAATATAAAAGTACCCCAATTCCATGGACTCCCTTTTTCTATGTAACAAGTCAGGCTAGCCCACTTGCCAATAAACCTATTTACGTTTGGATTGGTTATTGTGTGACGAAGGTTTGGGCCCTATGATTCGTTAGGCCATGACATTGAGCATCTTATGGCCAATGAGCCCCTCTTGCCATTCCTTTGGGCCCGCCAAATTTAGCGAATTCATCATGCTTTATAAGCCTCCCTGGTCTTATTCTAGTTCTAGATAGATGCTAGCATTTTTTTATGTACACATGAAGAGAGCGCATGATTTATTAATTATGTTTTGTAAATGTCATGTGAAAGCTAGGCTGCAACCACTTGTAAAGTCTATTGTTGGTAGGCCTTTTATGATGTTGATGAGTGCACTTTTATTGTTTATAATTATTAAGTATTATATAATATATAGTCGATCACAATAAGTAGTTATTGATTTTTTTTTTTTTAATGATATAATGATAGAGATATTGAGATTGATTTTGATTTATGGAATTTTTGAGAAAAGTTATAAGGATTAATTGGGTTATTTTAATGTTTAGTTTTTATGATTTAAGAGATTGGAGAGAAGCTTCCCTAAATCTCCATATTTTGGTGAGTTAACCATTTATCAAGATTGGTATTGTTATAAATATTTTGAATTGAGAGTTAATGTGGGTATACACAAGACTTTAAGAGAATTTGTTTTTCATCCTCCACCTTCTTAGTGTCACACAGATGACAAATTATTTTATTCTATGATGTCTTAGGATTTGTCCAACACTCTGTTTCACTATGGAGCTAGTGAGAGTTCGTTCTTATTTTGGCAATGTTGATTTTCTTCTTTAAGTTAGCTATAATAAAATATACTTTTGTTCTTCTAGATTGAGGTTGATAAGCTCTTTATAGTACCTTAATTTCTCTTATCCTCTATTTCTTCATTACACCACAATTTATCCTTAAATTTAGATATTCACGACAGCTTTAATAGTATCAATATTCTGTAAAGTGATCTCATCCTCTATTCTCCAATGGTTTAGCCAAGAATTAACATCTTTATGACATCCCTCTTAAGTCATTGGTGACGTGATTTTGATTGGAGTTTAAAGAAATCCTATGAAGCCTCTTGTCTTTCATGTTATTTATCTTGTGCTTGTACATTAAGTACCTAATCATAGCCATACTTTCAATGGGTGAAAGAGCAACTTCTAAGATGAGGATCAGATAGGGCGTATTTTTCTTAATTTTAAGATTGCAAAGAATATAACACTTTTCGATTTACTCAAATTTCCTCCAAGTTCTTTAAAGATACCATAGCCCAAAATTTCACATCCATATAAGATAACAGGAGTAAAGAAAGTCTCAAAGAAGAATTTACTTTTTTCCCAAAACTAGAACTCTGTTGATTTATATTGTTCTCAATATGAACATAGGCTTTTCAACCTCCATTAATTCTTTTTTCAGTGGTATAGGTCCAATTAATCCTGTGATTAAGGTCCACTCAAAGATATTTGTATGAATTAACTTCCTCTAAATTATTGTTGGCATACACCAAATTAACATAAGTGATATTTTTATATTTGATTATCATGATATCCTTTGTCTTATCAATGTTCACTGACATACCAATGCTAGAACATAATTTTTTGAGAATTCTCGATTTCTTGTTGAGATAAGAATGACATCTCCTCATAAGAGAAATAGTGTTAGTGTAAACAAGAAGGATGATGAATATTCCAGTGAAAGTAGTGCCGAAACAACTTTTTTTTACCAAAAAGCTAACTTGTCAAAGTAAATTCCAATAATAATAAGGGACAAGGGACATCCTCACTTAACCTTTATATTACAACTAGTTTCTTTCAACCAACCTTTATTGTTCATGAATTTGTATATAGCTATATTTTCCACCCTATGGACACATAGAGAACCCATCAAAAATGTCAAGTTGAACCACATATTTTCCCTTCAATTTGACCAATTTTGAGGGTTGTTGGGATTCGTTTCACTGGCAACTCACGACATGTTGCTATATGAGCTACTTATGACCCATGAAACTGTAAAAAGACTAGTTTTCAACACACTCGAGGAAATTGGCAACATGATGAGTTGTGAATCTCACCAAGTGACCTTGTAAATGTAGTCAAAATTTGAGTTCTCCATGATATGAGCATGAGTTGAGACACTAGAAGACTCACCCTAAACCTCATTCACTAATCTATATAGAGAGGCTTGGTCAAGGGAAGAAGGAGGAAGAATTGAGAGCAAGTCTATGCTTCTAAAATTTTAGAAGAGTGAGAGCAAAAGGAAGAGCTGAAACAAGAGCCAAAGAGGACTGCAACACAAGGCTTAAAGGATTTAAGCTTTATGTACGGTTATTTCTTTTATCAATATAGATAAAGTGTTACTTTATCCCTTCAATGATTATATTTTCAATTATATAATTTGTGGTTCATTACTGAATGAAGTAGATCTGATTGGATTCAATCTTATTTAACACTTAAAATGATTCATAGATTGGTATTTGTTTGTCACTTGTGTGCAAGAAGCGGATCATAGGAATCAGAGTTGGATCTATGGAGTTTTGTCAGTTGGACACATAAGGAAAATCGTCAGTAAATAAGGTACACATCTCTTCCATTTAGTGTAAAATGAAAAGAATATGATTGGATCTAGGATAATAATATTATCTATCGATTTTTTGGCTTGGGTCAAGGGCGGGCCCAAGGGAGAACTCTCTTATCTGCAAGAGGGAAATATTTGTTAACATGAACTTATCAATAATTTTATCATATATCCTTATCACAACAACTCTTGTTAATCTGTAAACAAAGTCCTGTGTTAATCTCTAGATAAAGCCCTACATATTGAGTTATTAACATTCTATTATTATATTAGTGTTGTCGTCTAGACCCTTTAATTGTAATTGTACCCTTTGTGTCCTATATATACCAAGGAGGCCAAGTTCTAGAGTCATCTCATCTTGTACATTTGTTTTATTGTAAAAGGAGGTTTCTCCCACGAAGAGGCTTATCTTTCATTCTTCTATCTAATTCCTAAGGTGTGGAGTTACTTCTCTTTCTATTTCCAGGCTATTTGGATGCTTTTTTACATAGCATTTGGTTTCAGAGCATACGATTCTGGGGATTTTCTCCTTGAAATATTTCACCTTGTAATTTTCACTGTATTTTTTTTTTTTGGGGGGGGGGCGAGTTTTAGATAGAAAAAATTCCAGCATCCTAAAGAGACATGGTGAATTTCTTGTGGTAAAAAAATGTAGGTTTTTTTTCACTATATTTTCTCTTATATAGCCTCTGGAAGTTCGGGTTTTTTACTAGTCCTAAAATTAGTCTCAAATGAATCAAATTTGATTTTTTTCTATAACCCTTTTTGATTGAATTTTTAGATTGGGTAATTTCCAGGATCCTAAGAAGACATATCAAATTATTTTTGGTAAAATTTTAAGGTTTTGGTTCGTCATACTTTTTGAGATATAGCCTATGAAAGTTAGAGATTTTGACTAGTCCTGAAATAAGTATCAAAAAAATCATCTTGGAATTTTTACTATAATATTTTTTAGATGGGATCATATTGTGAAATTTGCAGGAGCCTTAGGATAAATAGTGAAGTAATTTTGGTAAAAATTTGATGTTTTTGTTCAATATACTTTCTGGGATATAGCTAGTGGAAGTTAGGGTTTTTTACTAGTTCTGAAATTAGTCTCAAACGAGTCATCTTGGAATTTTTCCTATAAATATTTTTGGGTAATGTTTCTGACTATGAAATTTTTAAGAGTTCGAGGAGACATCGTGAAGTATTTTTGGTAGAAATTTTAGGTTTTATGTCACTATAATTTTAGAAATACAGGTTTTTTATTAGTCCTAAATCTAGTCTCAAACAATTGTTCTTGGTATAACTATCATATCTAAATATATAAAGGTCAAAATTCATTGCCACTAGTTCCTTTGGAAATAAGACAAAACATGGTATTTCATGTAAAATTTTCATAATTAGATCAAAAAAATTGGACATGTTTCATGCCATACACGTTCTCTCTCTGGAAGGATCCAAAATCAACAAGTTTTGATAAAGTTACCATAACTTTTTCTTGGCACACTAGAATTCTATCTAATATAAGGCATTGTAGAGAATACATACCATGCTACTATAGATACAATTTTAGACTCAAATGGGAGAAAATTGGAGAGATGCATCAGGAGAAAGGTCGACCAGGAAGATAGCTTCCAAATTAGGGTTGTAAAAGGTATGTTAATTTAAAATTATCATAAATTTTGATTAGGATGTCTCATTGAGGTGATTCAAAAGCCAATGGAAAGAGGAAACATAGTATAATATGTTAGAAAAAATAATAATGACCATTTTAGATCATCATTGTCAATATTAAGGTTGGAATTTGAGGTTTATGGTTGAATCCCAAGTACAACTAATGGAAATAGCTTACTTTAGTGGAGATAAAGATAAATATGAAATCAATATCATATAATGATTGAATATGGTAAAGGAATATATTAAGACTCCTTTTGGGGCAAGCCTTAATTTTTATAGTGAAGCTCAAGAGTGGTGGAGGAGATGTGATTTAGATGTATGAATGTATTGGGGTATTTAGAGGAGGTTCTCCTATTATTTAATGAGCTATTGTGTAATTAACCTCTATTATCTATCTTGGAGTTGTGGTCCGCACTCACATTTTCTATACATAATGTGTACTATGGTCCCTTCTTATATTTTAAGTATTTGTAACATAACATTTATGCCCCTTAGTGTACATGCTAGAAAAATTGAAACACCATCCCTTTGATCTTATTTCATACATTTGTTGAGGTGTCAAACTTGTAGGTTGAGTGAGGTTAGGAGAGGGAACATGGTGCTCTCTATAGATGTTATTGACCACTCTTCTAGTAGCCATATTTTTACTTTTAAATTTCTTAGCCACACTGAAAGTATGCTCTAGGGATTTAGGTTTGAAGAGATGCACCTCATGTTGAATTCTTTCATTTAAAGTGTCCATAAGGACATCTAACAAATTATCCTATGAAATATTGTTCACCCTTAGACTTAGTTTTTGGAATTGTTGAATGTTCTTTGTAATTGGACATTTTTGGGAGAGATTTATTAATTGACTAAAGAATGTGTTGCTCTTGTTGATTTTTTTTTAGATTCAAGAGGTATTTCCACTAGAGGCCAAGGTGTCATGCATGTGGGAATCTTTGTTGGCACCAATTTTGACTTTTGTTTCAGTGAAATCGACCTAGAAATGAGGCTAGGGCGTCATGGGAAAGTTGATGAGCTTTGTGGGTTTATATGGGGGTGCCACACCCACAAAGAGGACTAAAATATTCTAATTAATTGTTGAGTTTAGTAAGGGCTCCTAAACTCACTCATTGGACTCCTATATAAAGGAGATATGTCATTGTGACATTAGATCATCATGTAGAGAGAGTGGATACATGATGGATAAACCTTAAGTGAGTATGCACTTGTGCTAGGAGGATTGGTGATCTCAACAAATGGAAAGTTTGGAAGGTGGTGAATATATCCCAAGAGATAGAAGCGAAGAAGGTTACACGTGTGGAGAAATTGTTTTGTACCATACACAGTTTGCAGGAGGATGAAGCACATATATACACATGTTGTAGATGGACGAATTGCGTAGAGGGTATATGAAATTTGCAGTGGAGAAAACAACGTATGCCCATGGCTTTCGAGTTGTTGAATCATGTATCTGAAGTTTTTGGGAAGCTACAGATCCATACATGCTGACAACTGATGACAACAGGACGTACATGTGGTCTACATCATATTCGTGTGTAGAGGAGATTTCTGGATATTGTTGAGATTTGGTTTTCTTGTTTGTATGGTCATTGGAGAACAAGGTTGTTCTCAGCTTTGGTTACTTTGGAGGAAAAGGTTGTCCTCGTATTTTTGGTGATATTTAATTGGATAGGAGGGATAGTTTTTCCCTCATGACTTTTGAGGATAACAAGATTACAAAACTGAAATTGTGTCTCATGTGTATTGATGATTCATCTAGGATATTTGTGTTTCTGCTACATATGTTTTTCATAAAACAATTTCAGTGTAAAGTTGTTCAGTTATAACAGCTAGGGTTTTACTATTAGATCACTAGGAAGCAATTTTCAGATCTAAAATTAGTTACGTAGAGTTGCATGTGAAAATTGACATGGAATCAGAGATAGGTATTTGAAGAGAAAGGGGTCATCTTGAGACACTTTCTTGTCTACAAGACTAGAAGAGTGATGTACTTTTTATTTTTCTTCTTCTTGTTCCGGGTAGGTCAAGATGGTGAATACATTGAAGCTTGAGGATAGGTTGGAAGGGGAAACCAACTTTGGGCTTGAAAGGAAAGGGTTCTCCTTCTGTTGGAAGAGAATGACCTCAAGGAGTATGTTGAGGATTTTTTTCTTAGCCCAACTTATCCAGTAGATTTGACATTCCACAAGAAGAGGGAAGTGAAGGCCAAGAGGGTATTGCTAGAGTCCGTGAAGGACCACTTGATTCCTCACATTGCCAAGAAAGAAATTTCCAATGATATGTATGATGCTTTGGTGGGTCTTTACCAAAATAATAATACTGGTAGGTGTTGTGAGAAATATTACCCTATGGAAAGGTTAAGCTCCCCTTAGCTAGTTTTTCTTGAACTAAGACAAAATAGAGCAAGTGGACATTAAAATCCCTTGCTTATGTCTATCCACATATGAAAATGAGAAGAAGGAAAAGGAGATAAGAGTGCACCTTTTTCAAAGGTTGTCTTCGCTTATCCTTATTGCTCCAGTGTTGGATCCATTCCTAACTTGAACACGATCTCCCTACACTTAGATATAATGATCTTCCTCTTATACTGCTTGCACAAAGATAGATGAAAGTAAATATAACGAAATGACACAAGCATAAACATTCATATGTAAACCAAATGAGACATAAATGATGGAGATTACTTACAATCATGTTGATGTTGAGAAAGCTCCCTCCAATGCTCCTCCTATCCAACCCCTTTTGTGCACTGCTAGAATGTTACTGAACTATCTATGAATGTCATAAGAACAGAGGTTTGATACTCTTCAGAACTCTCCCTTTTACCTTTGTGTGGCCTCCTTATATAGCAAATGAAGGCCCAACCAGCATGAAGTATTTTAGGAGTATGGTTGAGGATATGGCTCAACTAATTAGGATCTTCAGCCTAGGATCAAGTAGATAGATAGGACTAAAATCCCTTTGACCCAAATAAACTCCAACCTCTTGGAAACTTCCATCCAAAAAAGGTGGAATTGGTTGTAACCAAACTGGCGCTCCCCAAAGGATTAGCACAGAGATTCACCAGTGCTCCACCACAGTTAAGAAAGGAGTGTCACCGAGGGACTGACACTACCTATGTATGGGCAGGGGGCGTCAAAAACTCAACATAAAAAATGTTTTTTCGACCTTCAAATGATGAGTTTTCTTAACCAATTTGTCTAGGGTACATAACCAACACTTCCTCATGATGATAGAGTGTATTTTGGCCTCCCTATGATGGTTTTATCCCCTAATATTTCTAGGGAACATGACCAACACTTCCACATGATGATAGCATTGTGACATTCAATTACGAAACTTTTTAGAATATAATGGCGACACTTAGGAATGTGGAAAAGAAACACCTACATAAGCGATACATAAGTGCGACACTTAGTAGAATGAGATACATAAGTGTGCCACTTATTAGTGTGGAAATTTGGTCTGTAATTGTAGGATGCTACACTTGAAGCATAAGCTTTTGATTGTCAGGATGCTACACTTGAAGCATAAGCTTCTAATTGTCAGGATGCTACACTTGAAGCATAAGCTTTTGATTGTCAGGATGACCAGTGAAGACACAATTGTCAGTTATCTTATGAATATTACTCATATATGAGATCTAATCATAGCTATTGGTGATACAATGCAGGATGTTGAGTTTGTGAGTGTAGCATTTAGTGTATAACCATGTCCTGGAAACCATTTGTGTAGGGGATCTATGAACAAGACAAGTTGCCAGAATTTGACAAACTATGGACAAATTGTATCTAGGAGGAGACCCGGTTAATATCCAAAGATGATATGGATGGTGTGGTAAAGAGTAGCGGTGATGAGAAATATGCCCTTATATCCCTCACTAAGAAGGGAAGAAGGGGTTCTCCAGATAGAATATGTACTTTAGGGAGAAGGGATTCTCTCGAGAGGGAAGCATCTCCAGAGTCAAGACAGAATAAGGATCTTAGTAAGATCAAATGTTTTGAGTGTCATGATTTTTGGAACTATGATTTTCATTTTCCACACCAGAGGGGAAGAGGAATAATGAGATAAGAATCAACAACAAAGTTTGATGAGGTTGCAGATAGGATCCAAAGGGAGATCATGTTGGTTTCTTCCCTTTCAAGTATTGTCTCTAGTAAGGAGAGATGGTTGGTGGATAGTGGAACATATTTCCATATGAAAAGTGCTAGAGAGTTGTTTGACGCTCTCACAGAGACTAGATTAGACTTATATGTGGAGCTTGGTATGGGAGATACGCATTTAGTACGAGGATACAATATTGTATTGTTTTGATTGGATTCAGGAGAGATAATGAGGGTGTCGAATGTGTTGTGGGTGCCAGAACTCAGGAGGATTGTCCTCTCAATATCCAAGATTGAGAGGAAGGGCTATCATGTATTTTTTATTGATGGACAAGTATTGAT
>JZKD02S0000339.1:48519-70427 GCA_000966675.3 Picea glauca
AATAATCAAGTCTTCAAAAACCTATGCTCTGATACCAACTTGATCTAAAAATGAAGAAGACTTGTATTCTTGAAAATATTTGCAAGTTAAATTTATGTGTTAAAAGAAAATGGATAAACTTTGCAACACATCTTTAATAGGATTTACTCATTCAAGATACATATAAACAACAACATAATCAATGAACAGAAAACACATAACACAACAAATGATAAAGGAGTTCACCCCTCTCTTGGGTTACATCTCCTGGTCCAGCTTCCAATGGATCATTTGTATTATTTTCTCAAAGTTCTTAAAAATGTTCTTTACAATGTTCAAAATGTCAAATAGACTGCTCCAATGGCTTCAGAACGTCCAAAAACCCCTAGCTGGGCTTTTTCGGCACCTCATTTGGCCAAAAAATGAAGAAGATAGGCTTCCTTGAAGTCTCCCCTTCAAGCTTGTTGTCTCTGCATCTACAAAACACACCTTCCATGGCTCAACCTAGCCCACATGCATATTTAAGCGTAAAAACCTAGCACCGGATGCAACCGTGCGAACCGTGCAAACTGTAGGACAGTTATGGGTGCACCTAGCCCCTAACCGTCAGGGGCCAGGTCATATTGACCCATGCGACCATGCGCTAGCATAAACATGGGCTCTCGTTTCATAAGCAAATGGTCAAAGGCCAAATGGCGGTCGTTGAAATAACCGTTTGAACAAACATTAACCACGCGTGGACCCATACATTATAGCTATGGGTCATATGTTATATAACGCGTGACCAAGGGCTGGGGCTAAGCCCCGGCCCGGTCGTGGCCCAAACCACCCACACATTCAAACTTAAATATATTTCGTGCCATATATATAATAAGTAACAAATGGTGGCATGCCAGTTGGCGGCTCTTTTCCAAGTCGTTGCCCCTACCCGGAGGTCGTGGGGTCAACTCCGACCAACAACATAAGTTTTAAGCAAAATAATGGATGACACGTGGTAGACATTAACTGTACCACGTGTCATCATTCCATTCATTGCCAAACATGCCAAGTCACCTGCCAACTGTCTAAATGCCAACCTGCCACGTGTCGTACAACCTGCCACGTCAGCGTCCGTACGGATTGTACAGTCAACAACCCTTTTTTGCTTGTTTGTAAATTTGAATAGAATGCGATAGCTCTCGCTCCTGACATCCGTTTGAACCCAAATGAGTTGCATTAGGTTCACAACGATGAGGCCTATGCTCTCGTATGATTTGAAGTGATTCCGAGCACTTTGAATTTTTGGGCAAAATTTGATCCCCTGATCAAGTATTCCTTTGTGCCCATACGATCTAGCTTCATATCAATAGTGGTTCTCGGAGTTAGGTAAGGAAACCTATATAAGTTGGGGGGCCATCCTATGAGTGTTATGGCTACCAGGAGCAGAGAGATAGATGAGGAGGAGCAGGTGGCTCCATGAGTGGTGAGCAAGGTGGCCCCACCAATAATACCATCTTAGAGGGATCCAGAGTTCATAGGGAGTCAACCCTCAGGATCCAAAGGAGAGGAGAAACTTCCCAATACTGCACAAAGGACAATGGATAGGGAAAACATGTCCCCATAGGATGTGCAAACTCAGAGGGAGTTAAGTTTAAGGAGGAACATGAGGCCTCAGAGTGTGTCTGATCTCAGGGAGAGTCAATTGGTTCAGAGGAGAGATGGTCATCCAGAGGGAGTTCCCCCTCAGGTTCAGGTGGGAGAGAGACATCTTCCAGGACTAACAAATAGGTGTCATGGGTTGAGGAGGCTAGACATGAGCTTCAAAGGCAAGAGGATTCTAGGGCATGTGAGACCTCCATAGAGGATACACTTGTCTCAACAAGATTTGATACAATGACAGAGGAGGAAACTAGTCAGGAGGATTGGGGAGTAGGATTTTATTTAGTCATAGAGGGAGCATCCAATGAGGCATATTACACAGCAGGATTTTCTTCAGCGACCAAGAATGTGACCAGTCAGACAACCTTTTCCTAAGTGACCGAGGATGTGACCAATCAGATAGATTTTTCCTTATTAAGATAGGATGTGGCCAATTAGACAGAATGGATAGAAGGATGTGCTTCAATGATCGTGCATGCATTCAGTAAAACAAACTTGACAACAAGACTTGTGATAGTGAGAAAGTTCATAAACCCATTTTCCATAGTGATAGAGGGAGTATCCAGTTTGGAATACTTTTGGCATACATATTAGGTGGTAGATCCAGAGCTATATCTATTATGTGTGACAATAATGCATCCATATGTTGGAGGATTGGATAGCTCCCTCGCTAAGAGGGAGTGTTGATTTTTTTGTAGCTTCGCGAGGTATTCCCACTAGAGGCCAAGGTACTAGCCATGTGGGAATTTTTGTTGGCACCATTATTGAATTTCATTTCAGTGAAATCATTCTAGAAATGAGGCTAGGGCATTGTGGGAAAGTTGATGGGATTTGTGGGTTTATGTGGGGGTGCCACATCCACAAAAGGAATAAAATATTCAAATTAATTGTTGAGTTTAGGAAGGGCTCCTAAAATCACTCATTGGACTCCTATATAAAGGATATATTTCATTGTGACATTAGATCAAAATGTAGAGAGAGTGGAGACATCATAGAGTTGGCATAAGTGATTCTAAACTTGTTCTAGGTGGATTGGTGATCTCAACAAAAGGAAAGTTTGCAAGGTGGTGAATCTGGACCAAGAGAGAGAAGTGAAGAAAATTGCACATGTGGAGCAAATGTTTTGTACCATATGTGGTTTGCAAGAGGATGAAGCACGTATATACGTGGGTTGCATACGAATGAATCGTGTACAAGGTATACGCGATTTGTAGTGGAGAAAACAACATATGCCCACAAGTTTCTAGTTAGTGAATCACGTATCTGGAGTTTCTAGGAAGGTACAGATTTGTACAGGCTGATAGATGACAACAACAGGTAGTATAGGTGGTCTACAGTAGATTTGTGTGCAAAGGATATTTCCAAATATTGATGAGGTTTTATTTTCTGATTTGTATGTTCATTGGAGAACAAGGTTGTTCTCAGTTTTGGTGACTTTGGAGGACAAGGTTGTCCTCAAATTTTTGGTGATATTATATTAGCTAGGAGGGATGGTTTTTCCCTCAAGATTTATAATGATAACAAGATTACAGAAATGAAAATGTGTCTCATGTGTATTGATTATTCATCTCTGATCGTTTTTTTTTGCCGCTGCATATGTTTTTCAGTCAATAAATTTAGTGTAAATTTGTTCAATGATAACAACTATGGTTTTACTGTTATATAATTGGGAAGCAATTTTCAGATATGAAATTAGTCACATAGAGTTGCATGTGAAAATTGACAGCTCTTAATATCCCCATAATTTTCTATCAATTAATAAAGTTATTGGTACCAAAGAATCTAGAGACAATATAATCTTTTTTTCTTTCACAAAGCCATTGGTACCAAACAAATTGATAAAGTTAAAAATACAAGGATGCAAGAGCTAACATTTGTAAAGTTGGCACTTGGTGTAGATCAAACAATTGTTCCATTTGGAATATCTATGTTATAGAATCTTTATCATCAAATATCCTCATATAAATCATGGGAATTAAGTAGATCCTTGGTGCCTAGTTCAACACCTGATGTTGTGGATCTTGTAGTGATGAATAATCATGATTCTAGGACTCAATATTTATGTTCTCCACATTTTCACAATTTCCTTGTGTCTTGATATATCCTTTATGGAATTTGCGATCTAGGGTATGTAAGATCATGAATGACATGGAATTTTGTAATTGTTCCATCTTTTGATCCATTTCCCCTTTAAGAAAATCTTGTAAATATGAAAAATCAATATTTTTCAACACATTATCACCCATTTCATTAAATCGGTTCTCCAATTTGAATAGTTGATTGTGAATTGAAATTACCTACAAAAAAGAAAAGGAAAATATGGTGGTAGATTCACTTTCAAGGAAAGAAAAAGACATGGAGGGTTTACTGTGTGTTATTTCCATTCCACAATTTGATTAGGTGGAAGAATAAATGATAGAATGGAAGCAATATAAGAAGGTATTAAAGATCATTCAACAACTACAAGAGGACCCAAGTGCATTACATAAATTTATGTGGAAGAATAATTTATTGTGGTATCAAGATCACTTATATTTGTGTAATAATTCCCAACTCAAATAGAAGGTCCTTTTTTAATTTCACACTTCTCCTATAAGAGGATATTTAGGGTTCTTGAAAAATTACCACAGGATCAAGAAGGATTTTTTTTAGGAAGGAATTAAAACAGATGTTCAAAAGTTTGTGGCCAAATGTGTGGTCTCCCAATATAAAAAGATAGAGACAATCTCCTAGAACCATTAGTCATACCAAGTCAATGTTGGGAATAGGTTTCAATGGATTTTATTATAGGTCTATTCAAGTTTGAAGGAAATAAGTCCATCATGGCAGTAGTGGATCGACTCACTCATAAAGTGTGCCCATGTTTTCTCTCTTTCTCATCCTTTTAAAGAAAGTACAATAGCCATAGCATTCATGGATACAATTTAGAAGCTATATGTAATCCCCAAGATTATTGCAAGTGATAGAGATCCAATTTTCACTAGAAATATTTGGACTGAATTATTTTCTTGTTTGGATACTCAATTGGTTCGTAACTCCTCTTACCATCCTCAATCTTATGGAAAAACTAAGATTGTGAATAAATCCCTAGAAGGGTATATTCAATGCTTTGCACTTGATAACAAACACATTGGGTCAAGTGGTTTCCCTTGGTAGAATTGTGGTACGACACATCCTTCCATACTTCATAAAAAATATCCCCATTTATGGAAATTTATGGATATCATCCTCCATCCATCACATCACCCTTGAGAGGGAAAGAAAAGGTTCAAGAAATGGATGACCACATAGAGCACCAACAAGAGGTTTAAAAACTATTGAAGGACAACTTGGTTACAACACAAAATCAGATGAAACAACAAGTTGATCAACATCGTAGTGAAAGGAAATTCGAAGTTGGGGGATTGGGCATTTCTAAGTCTAGAACCATGCAAACAAATGTCCCTTGAGAAACAAAAGAAGGGAAATAAATTATCACCCAAGTACTATATTCCCTATAAGGTGTTGCAAAGGATTGAAATTATGGCTTACTAATTGGAGTTGCCTCCATATTCATGTGTACATCAAGTCTTCCATGTTTCTTGATTAAATAAGGTAATCAATGACAAGATCCTAGTTCAAACTATTTAACCATAGATTAATGAAGAGGAAAAAATCATAATATAACCAAAAACAATACTTGAAACAAGGATTAAGCAACTACGAAATCAATAAATTATTGAGTACCTCATCAAATGGAAGAACCTACCAATAGAATAGGTGAGATGGGAAGATGAGTTCTTCATGTAGAAACAATCAAAACTAATCAAGTGTTGAGGGAAACAATTGTTTGAAGGGGAGGGAAATGTCAATCCCTAGACACAGCCCTGCATGAAGCATAAATCCCCATGTTAATCCCTAGATAAATCCTTAGATATTGATTTATTACATTTGTATTGTTATATTATTATTGTCAGCTAGACATTTTAATTGTTGGTGTACCCTTTGTCTCCTATATTTACCAAGGAGACCAAGTTTTAGAACCATCTCATCTTGTACATCTATTCTATTATAAAAGGAGGTTTACCCATTGAAGAGGCTTATCTTTCATTATTCTATTTTCAATGTGTGGAGTTACTTCTCTTTCTATTTTTAGGCTATTTTGGTGTTTGTAGTCTAACAACTCCCAACTCAAAAGGAACCTTTCACTCTTTTTATCTATGCTAGATGTTATTTCTAAGCATTGTATCAAAAGATTTAAAAAAAAATTAATTAATATAATTTTCAAAGTAAAATATATAAATTAAATAAAATATTTTAGTTAAAAAGTGAAATATTTTTTTATTATATATATATATATATATGATGTAGTTTTTGTTCATTTTCCCCTCTTATTAAATAAAGGGAAACACATAAAATATATTTTATAATGTCATTTTTGTAATTGAACATGGTGGAAATGAAAGAATACCAAGGTCATTATGTATTTTCTAAGTCAAGGAGTCTGTAAAGTACCCAACTCCTTTGATGGGCCACATTACTACCAAATCGACTAAAATATCAAATCAAATGCAAAAAATATGTGCACCATGGCATACATGTATGTTGTTATCATTAATTTATAAAAATGTGAATGAAAATGGTTTAAACATGCACAACAACAATTAAACACACACCACAATATTCATACATCCAAAAATTCATCGAGTAAATGCAACATTTTATCATAGCATTAAATAGTAAATAACACAGTGATTAAAACACTTATCATTTAAAACATTTTACACAAATGGCTACATATGAAGGATATTCGTCCCAACCGTAGGCTCTATTGCACCAATTCTCTCTACAACAAGCCACCCTTGAGCTGGGGCTATGAGTCCACAATGATGAACATGATCATACATGTGTCTATAGTTCATTGGAACAACTCAAATACCCACTAAAACATAGTGACATGACTCCTACACCATTTCCTACTTGAATTTCCTCTTGTCCCATGCTTGATTGAATTTTAATATTCCCACCCAAGGAGGATTAAACTCATCCCATGTTGTCATAACTAAGTGGGATGAATTCCTCACCCAACCTCTTACATGAATTCAATGATTGAGCATTAAATAAGTCAAAGGGATAAATGGCTAAATGAAAAACTAATTTATGAAGGTGGCTTAAGACTCAAGGAATATAAAAACCCCTCAAAACCCCCAGTAAGCCCCCACTTTTGTGGAATCATAGCCCCCCATTACTATGGTCCTTACCCATGTACAACCAGTGGTGTAATTTCATTTTATTATTGCTTGGCATGCAACCATTCATAATAGTTACAAATAGATAGTGCTACATTGGGGATCAAAATTTTGGTGTTACAATCCCCTCACTCTACAATTTTCATTGTCCTTGGTGCACATCACAATACATGTGTACATGTATACATATAAAATTTCAGATTACAATACTAGATATTTTCAAAATTTAATGACTTCTGGAGCAATTCCAACTCGCAATATCTCATTCCCCTCGACCTACATAACCCAAGGAAATGTACCCCCTTCTCTGCATCACAATCCCTTCCAAGGCTCTAACACAGGATGAACATGAAGTCTCATAGTTTTAGATCAAGGAACTCTAGCTGCACCAAAATGGAGTCTCTATACACATATCTACAAATGTACATTTAGATTCCCTCAGAATTTGAAAATGTTACAAGTACTCTTCATGCATGGCCTCTTTATGCTTCCACATGGCGTTTTCAAGATCATAGTAGGTCCATTATTCCTTTACTAGGTTGATAAATTGGTTCCCGAGAAATTTGAATTCCTGATCCATGATAAGCACCGGCTCCATTAGAAAGTCCCTTTTGTGCTCCACCTGGATCACAGTCCAATCACATGGTTAGGATCATGCACATACTTCATTAATAAAGACACATGAAAAACATTTTGAAGCCTCATGGATGTAAAAAATGAAATCATGTATGCAACATGGCCTATCCTCTCTAGAACTTCAAATATCACACAATATATCACCGCCAACTTTGGGAAACTTCCCAATTTCAATGAGATCCTTTTTTCCTTTACTTTCAAAAATGCATGCTCTCCCACTCTAAATTCCATGTGTGCCCCGCCTTTGTGAACATAATTTTTTTTCCTATCTTATGCAATCTTTAAATTTCTTTTTCTCTTTATCATTTGTTCTTACATTTCTCTTAGAATTTATAGCCCAACAACTACTCTATTTGATGGGTTATCCCAACTTACTGACGTGTTTCATTTTCTTCCATATAAGGCTTCAAATGGGCTCATATTCAATTATGTTTGATACCCATTATTGTAATAAAACTCAACCAAATGAAGATAGTATTCATACTTGGAAAGTTGATCCATTACCTACATTCTTAGCATATATTCAATTATTTGGTTGACCCTCTTTATCTTCCCATCTAATTACGGATTATATGTTGTGATGAAATTTATATTTGTATCGAATCCTTTAAACATCTCTTTCCAAAAATTGGAAGTGAACTTGGTATCTCTCTTAGAAACTATTTCCTTAAGAACACCATGTCTGATAGAAATTTATTTCATACAAATGTTTGCAATGTTTGTTGCCTTATGCATCATCTTGACTAGAATAAAATGTGCAACCTTTGTAATCTTGTCCACCACTACCATGATTGAATCATGTTTCCTTGTTTTTATGGGCAACTTGGTAATGAAATCTATGGTAAAAAATCCCATTTCATTTAGGAATGGAAAATGGCTATAACAATCTTGTTGGATGTCTGTACTGACCACTAGTTGAACTAAGCATCATTACTACATGGAAAACACATAAAAATGCAATTTTTCCTGCTATCTAGTTTCTTGTAGATTACTAGCTATGAATTACAAACAGAGTTAAATACTGTCTAATATCGTAATTAAATGCATATACAACATGATAAAACTACATGAATGCAGTTTAAATATCTCATTATAGTAGCATATAAATCGTTCTCAAACATAGATTTAATACACAACAATTAAACTCGTAATGGAACATAGAAATAAGATAAAAGTATTATCTTTTAAAACCGGTTGTGCAACCAACTACTTGGAATAGACATTTCGACCATAAAAATACTTGTTGTTCCAAATCTCAACAAAAATTCACCCTCGCGTTGAGGCTAGCAATCCACAAAAGAGTGTGGTCTCTCATTATCCACTCACAACTCAAAAAATCCCACAACCCACTAGTATTCTCCTACAACTATTCTGATTTTCCACCATCTTTCTTCCTCTCAACCTGCCCAACCAAAGGAATGTACACCTTCACTAATCCCAGTCCCTTGGGTGTCCAATTCATTTATCAATGTCTCTTTGGCACATGTGTTAGCACCAGAAGTCACCTCTGGATTGTTGCAGAGGTAAGCCTAATACCCATCAGTATTTTATGTCAGAGGTTGGTTATAAAAGGGTCAAATGGGCGCAATCTCAAGAAAATATCGTCTTAACTCAAAAAACTAGACTAATATGCATGAGAAGGTGAGGTCTGGTTTAACTTCAGTTAGTAGGTTGTAGTAAGGGTGAGTAGGAAGAAAACTTCAGCGAAGAATGTAGAGGTCTGTCATGAACATTAGGTTTTCCAACAACCTAAGGAAGAAAAGCTTAGACACAAAATCTTCTTGAATCCAAGTCTCAAATGAACTGAAAGGAATTATAATAGCACTATAATCAATATTTCATCATAATGCAGTCATAATAATTCAAGTGAATCGGTCAATCATGAACTCTTTCAGTATCAGAGGAAAACAAGAGGGAGCAAGAAAGTTGACTGTCATTAAACAAGAAGTCTCAGATTACAAAGCATGATCAGAGGACTAGAGTGTTTGTTAAAAATTTACAAATTGGGAGCTTTGCTCTACCATCGATCCTAACAAAATATCAAAACTGAGTATTTATACTCAAAACAACTTGCTCCCTTCAGAAGCACACTCTAGTCATTACATTCAAGACTTATCGTTTGCATCTTCTTCTGTTAGACTGCACTTGCATTCTTCTGTCAGACGCAAGATCAGATCGGTATGGGCTTCACAAGAAAATCCATGATAGGGAATTTTCGGCTGACAGTCTTCCCTCCACGATCAGATTTTTCATGCTTTCCATTTATATGGTGAAACGAGGTTTCAACCACCTTCCCCAACATAATTAACTACTTTCATTGGGATCAAGATGAAGCCTGACACCCATGAATTCTCCAGGCGAGCTCACAACTCCTTAGATTCAATTCTGGTGCCTCGAGGCTGTGTGGATCTTTCTCTATGACCAACTTGGGTGCTTTGGTTCTTTTTACAACTCCTTTTCCTTTTCCCCATGTGACCACAAGCCATGACCTCATGATTATCCATATGAAATCTCGAGATTTCACATTTCGAAAGATTTCACTCCCCTAGATTTCAAAAATCCCGATGCTCGCTCCTGCGAAATGGCCCATTTGGATCAACAATTGAATTTGCCTCGAATCCAACGACCAAGATCAACTCCTCAAACAATCTCAGCCACCTGTTGCTTCAACAGGAGCCTACTTTTCATTTGGCCTCAATTTTCATATGACCCTGGGCTATGATCATGGGCCCAACTCTTAAGCACGTCGCAATTTCGTGTTTCATGAACTCATGATGTGCTCCATGCTCAAAACTCTAATTCACGAAATCGTGATCCCTTGGATCGGATGACACACATCCCTTTGAAATGAATGACCCAGATTATTTCACGACTTTGTGTTTCACGAGTCCTCATAAATCATCCCTTTGAGTGCTCCATCCTGCGAGTCAGCGAAATGCTGATTTTGTGCCACGCGTCCCTCCGGTACCAACGACTAAGATCAACCTCGTGATTTCAGACCTTTGCTTGACACTAAAACTGGTGCAACTACATGATCTTGATCACCCAATGGTCGTCGATCTGATCTATCTGATGAATCTCTGCCATTGAAAATTGATCTTTCTCGCTTGCTTGATTTGAGTCCATATCATACCGCTCTAAGTGTTACGCTCGGTGCTCACGACTGCGGCCTGTGAACAACTATTTGGATACATGAATGAGGGATCAGAAAATAAAGGATCAATGACAGGGGAAAAGAGATAAATGGTCAACTTTAGGGAAAATAGGAAGGCTTAGGACCGATATCTCTCAGGCAATCGGATAAGGAAAATAGGTCGATCCAAAGGATGAAGGCAAACAGAAGAAAGGTTACAGGATGAGAGGATAAACATACGATCAGGTCTACAAAAAGAGGGAAAACATGCGAGATTATAGACCTAGGTAGAAACCATAGACTTAAAAGACCCTGACAAGTTTATGTGCTAACAACAGGTAACCAAGAATCTCTCTACTAGGAACTTAAGGAAACTCACTGCCAAGAAAGCTACTAGTAAACAACAACAAACACTTTCTATTATAGTGCAATTCACACATGAGTTCACTCTTCAAGCTTGTCAACCTGGTTCTTCAATATTTTGATCCAAATACACTCCATAATTCAACCTCCATGGTTGCTCCAACTCTAAGATCTTCTTCCCTACTCTCTATTTGTTATTCATGCAAAAACATTGGCTCTATAAAACTACTGTAACTGACCATAAAACAATCCTCTCTTTGCTTTATTTCTTGACTTACACACTTCCCCGAGATTATTTTACTGAACCCCCATGCTCCTAATAACTATGGGATGTGACTTATTGATGTAGGATCATCATCGTCGTCATTAAATGAGGCAAGGTGGAAGACGACTCAACATCCAACACAACACACTTAACCGGTTTGGATTCCAAGGAGGGCACGCCACTTCAAATTTTGAAAGCATTGTAATTAAAGATATCATAATATATTGAAGCTTGAGCCATTTTATGTGCTCCAGGGGATTGTATTTTCCTTTAATTTTTGTAGGTTGTACACATTTTGAGCACCGACTCATATCTGGATTGTAATATTTCATTTATTGTAATAATCCTAGTAGTGGGATGCTTTAATTATGATATGAAAGTAATAATATAGTCTGGAGGGAAGGCTCGAGAATCCCTCTCATGTATAAATCAATGGAATCTATGCCCAAATGAAGTTGTTGTTTGTATTTTTAGTATTTGTTGAAAGCATAAGTTGAGAGCTATTGAAACCCTTGTAAATATTTGTTGCAGGAATATAGAAGAAGAGAATTGCCTTTAGATTTTTGACCTTGCTTGTCATTGAGTAATTGGGTAAATGTTGTTTTATTTGTCTTTGTGTTTTATGTGTGTGTGTGCATTTAAATGTCTTGTTGAGTGAATCCTTAATTTTTATTTAAGTTGCAATTGTTTCTCTTCTTAAATCTTGGTGCAAGGAGTGCAAATTTCCCACACAAGGAGTGCGGAGGTCAAACTATTATATTTTCAAAATCTCAGGAGAGATTTTGTTAGATTACATAGAGCGAGCACAAGGAGTGCACCTACAATCACAGGAGTATAAGATATCAGAGGGGAGGTCAGTGAAAAGAGTGCACAAAGTCAACACTTTGTTAAGTGTTGAATAAACTCGAGGAGAGAAAGCGAAAGCTGTGCACATGAGACTTCTTTAAGTCCCAAGACAAAGAGAGAATCACAAAGCGCACACCAAGGTTCGTGTCTTTTAAGCGTGAAAAAGATCAGGAGGGAAGCGCAAGGCATGTGCCATAGTCTAAGTCATTCAAGAGAAAAATTTTAAGGAACATAAATCACTTTGTTTCAAGGTGAATGAGTGAGATATTTTTGAAAGAAGAAAAACTCCCTCAGAGTCATTGGATCCAGGTAGGAAGTGCAGATGTTAAACTCTTAATTCCTTCGGACTTCGTTGCTCCAAATAGTTTTGAGTCTTTGTTGTAAAGGAGGAAAAATCCCCAAAGGCTTGAAGCCCCGGAGTGAATCTACAATGTAGATAACAGGGAGAAGCATGATTCATTGGATCCGTGAGTGGGTCAGCGATTTGGCACTCTAAGAAAATTTGGTAGTTGTTGTGTAAAGTGAAAAATTCCCCAAAGTCCCGAAGTCTGGAGAAAATCTAGACCGTTGGTTGTTGAGGACACATGTCTGCAAATTATCATGTATTCGGAAGTCCAACTATCTGGAGGATTGTCGGTGAAAAGAGTTATGGCATGAAAAGGCCCCAAGCCCCGAAGCCCAGAGTTCATCCAGGTCATCCTTTGATTGGCAAACATGAACTGTGGATCTCCAGCCTCCGAAAGTCTGACATTCAGTGGTTCAGGAGTCTAGTGGTCATTAGGAGCTAAAATTCCTGAAGCCCAAAGTTCTAGAGTGGATCATAATCGTTTCATGTTGGGGAAGTATGGACCGTTGATCCCTGAACCCTCCGAGATTTTGCCAGTTCGACGTTCAGAGAAATTGAACTGTTGTGTTAGCAGATCTTCTAAATCTCAAAGTTTCGAAGCGTCAGTCCGTGAATTCATTAGTTCGACATCCAAAGGATTTGGAAGGTGTCAAGGGAAAATCTCCCAAATCCTAAAGCTCCAGAGCACTGAAGTTGTCTCTTTCAAAATCTTAAGCCTAAGGTTTTTGCCCGAGATCACGTGAAGACTCCATTGGAGTGAAAAGACCCTCGCGAACCTAAATTTTTGCATAGTTAAGAAAGAAAAGGCCTATGTGTTGAGGAAACTATATGAAATGATCTTACTCAAGCATTTTTAGATTCTACTTGGCTAAAGAAAAATAAACAAGAATATCACTCTATGTTTATAGCCATCAAAAATAAAATCCTAACTCACAAGTATTGATTACAAGTGCTTAGGCTAGTCTTTTTCATAATTAAAAGCTTGCTGGAAAATTCATTTCATTATGATTTTCTAAATATAATAGTTGCTGAAATAAATCTAGAGACGGAAGTAAAGACACCAATATGGTAATCAAGATAGATGAGAAGTAAATAAATCCTTTATTTCATTCCAATTCACCAAAGAGTCATTCTTTTTACAAAATTTTATGCAGAAATTTCATACCAAAGTCAAATTTAGACATCCCGGATGGAACATACAAAAGGACCTTTGACAGAAAATAAAAAACTGAACTCTAAAAGCTAGATCAGCTTGCCAAAGATTGCTTCCCACTTGACTCTGCACAATATCCTTTTTCAGTCATGAAAACTAATTCACAAACAAACAAGTCTACACAGACTATCAAAGATAAATCAGCACCTCTGAAAAACAAGTGTCTGAATGATGTAATTCAACCTTGAATCTTGATGTCTACAATAAGACCCTTCTATTATAAAAAAGAATTAGTCTTGTGATAAATTAAGGAATGAATGAAAACTGAACTATCTCAACATAAACTCAGAGAGAAAACCTTAGTATGCTTCTCCTTCTGCCCTCCTCATGTTCCTCCCTTTCCTTTTTCCTTTAAGCAAATTAGAATTGGTTGAAGTAGTTGAACTACCTCATTAGCTAATTTAACTAAAGACTCAACCAATGTTTTAGTTAGGGGGAAAGTAATAATTGTAATAAGGGTTATAAATAAATAATAACTAGTAGGTGGGACCCCTTGTGACTCCCTTTAGCTCATACCAATCATAACATAACTAGTTAGTTAAGAAAAAAAACCCTCCTTGTGACTCCCATCATCACATTAACATTTGAAAATTTAGCTCATTGATATTTGAAATTATTTTCAAAAAATATATTACTCATATATCCAAATAAAACATGTTGTCCAAAACTTCTGAAGTTAACTGTCATTAACAATAAATAACATAAAAAATAAAAAACCATATTTCCCACTCTGAGATGCAATCTTTCCTTGATTGTTGTTGTCACCCTTTGATTTTCCTGAATTTTCCTTTGGCTATGCTGAGCCTTTAGGCCTAATATCGTTGATCACATGAGAACAATCATCCCTCAAATGCATCTAGGAAGACACAAATTTATCAGGGCCATTGGAGGGTGAGGAAGGGGTAGCAATGGCTTTTCCTTTGTCAAGGGCATGGTGCGCCTTGGTTTTCAACATTTTGCTAGCATGGGAGGACTGAACTAGTGAGTGGATAGGTGTAGCTTGGACAATCTGGTTAATAGGCAAGGGAGAAGGTAAAGAAAAAGTGGGCCAGCCACGATGTTGGGATACTGTCGGGTGGACAATGTTCTACCGTCCTTCATTTTTGGGAACCTCGGGTTGCAATGAGACATGAGGGGGTATGAGAATACCAGGGGCTTGTGGAGATTGGAAGGGAGGCCTTTCATGCCTAGTTTGGACCACTCCTTTCCCAATCCAATTGAAAAATCCAGCCTGAAATAACTGGCCTAACTCTTGTGAGACAACATCAAAGTGTATGGAGAATCTTGGCCTTCTTGGCCCTCTATTCCAATTACCTTTCCCTTGGTTACCTCTGCCATGGCTACCTTGGCTGAAAAAGCTCATTCCTGCATGCATGCTTGATGAGAAAATATTCATTTTAACAACCATACAAGATAACTCTTTAAAAATATGTAATAGATTTTGGCTCAACAACATATCAGACTCATGCAATCCAATCCATATAAATTGTTTAACCATTGTCAATGAGTAGGGGGTGAACAAAAGGTCCTAGGATATGCGAGGGGTTTGTATTGAGAAAAACATGATATAATGAGGGGTAAAAGAAAAACGATTACTTCTCAAAGACCACAAACAATCAACTGTAATGAAAACCAAAGAAAACATCACTGTAATCCAACCAAGAAAATGCCACTTTAAACTACTTCGATACATAATTCTTCTTGACTATAATTAAATTTTAGAACATGGAGTGAAAAATGAATGTGGGAAGGTGATGGGATTGTAATTAGTGAAAAGTGAAATAATGATAGGGAAAGAGAGCGGTTATTGTTCATAAAAATTAATTAAGTAATCCATAAAACCATTTTGTAAAAGGAAATACACCAACCAAATGACCACTGTGACCCCAAAAACAATTAATGTGCATAGTTCAAACAATTTTGTGCATTAACTTGCTCACTGTTTGAAATCAAATACTTAGCACAGTGTCATCAAACAAGACAGAATGCATTCCGCACAACCTATAAGGGAGTTTTTTTCTTCTCATTTATCCATTTAATATTTTAAAACAATTCCCAAATGAATAACTAGTCACTTAAGTCCACCATGTTTAGTATAAAAAAATCAACCACCTTCCGTCAACACAGACACAGAAAGCATGCCCAATTTAATCCCTCAAATCCATATATAATTAAATTATAATGAGGTCATACTGCCACAACAACCATGCCTGTCACTGCTAAAATGTATGCTATTCATTAAGAATACATAATGGACAGTCAAACACAACGATCCACATTATAATTGCAAGGATCCTGACTTGCCACTTAAACACATAGACAACAATCAACAATTAAACTCACACTGTGCTTGGAATACACAGACCATTCGAAAAAACACATAGTATTAATGTGATTGTAAGGGTTTAACCACTCTGAATTTAAACATCCATAATGCTAGGCTATCAATCAATATAATGAGGTAGCAACAGTATGCCCAATCTCATAACACAATTGATCAAATTTCAACAAAACCATATTTGAAACATGTGACCCTCTCTGATGATGCAATCAAATAACCATATCATATACAATAGATGGAAGTGCCATAATCATCCTGATTTCAATAGCCATTTTGCCATTAAAAACACATAGTCACAATAATAATTGACTCATGCTGTAGGAATGCCACACATACCAATGCATCACATGCAAAGCATTATTAATCAATTGTAAACTAATGCTAAGTTAACATTTCGATAATCTTAATGCCAAAGATAGTGAATGTGTATCAACCCCATTCTTCAATCAATCAATTTCAATGATGAGCTTATCAATTAGACTGTCATAATAACCAATGGCAGTGACTAAGTACCAATAAGAAAAACACTATAAGGATAATCAACATAGATGAGTTAACAACAAAACATTATTGATGATGCATCACCAATTCATAACCATTGACTATGTATCCAACATGACATAATGGGTTTCCTTTATCAAAACTGAGCTTTGAGTAATCCAGGATTGACCCTGTGGACCAACACAGGGAGACATGGAGTCTCCCCCCCAACATCAGGTGAGAACCTCCAAGACCAATGGTGCACACACAAGGTATACCACAAATGTCTTCGCAAACATGGTGACAATTCCCGTGATAGGAGAGACTATGAACAAAGGATCCAGGCTCGATTTTGACCTTGCAACAAGACTTAGAACACAGGGGTTATGACCCTCGTGGGTTTCCCAATCAACTCGAGAATGTTGAGATAGGACAGGGCCGAGAAATAACAATCACTTTAAGCAAGCCCTTTGGCAAAACAACCATCACAACCCACTGTGAAACATTAGTAACATGAACAAACTCATGCCCAAGTGAAGCAAAGCGCAGTGACATAATGCGTTTCAAACCCAGTAAATCCCATAACAACAAACGACTGGGTAAAGTGATAATAAAATGTGGGGACGACCAACCAATATGGATCGAAAAAAAACCTTTAACCAAGACCAAAAAGGATGACAGAGGCCTTCATGGTTCTTAACACCCAGAAAAACTGTGACTCCTACATTACTGCCAGGAAACCCACACCAACCATCCATTCCAGAAAAATATCACCAATTTGTGCAATTTCCATACTTAAGGAAAGCACAAACCCATAAATACCGAGCCACTATCTATTTCATAACTAGAGAAAATTCATGGATGGAAAAAAGGCATACTTGTAACCAAGAGCACCTTAAACAAGCAAGTTGGCCTAGCGGTTCTCCCCGTGCTTGAAAGTTGGAGCCTAACCACAAAAAAAATAGTTGAACAATAACCCAACTAGGGTGGCAGCCATTGGAAAGAGTAAGGGTGAAGTGCAGTAAATGCACGTCACCTCCACCCCCAGTCGATTAATTCCTTAGTACATGCCAACAAGCTTCCCATTAACTCATTCAATTAAACCATGTATCGAAACCATCACCCACTAATTGCCAATAGTGCGACCCATAATCATATTCATCCATTTCCAACTTACAACATAAATCAACCATTTTTCATATAACTCAACAAATCACATAACTATTAGCTTATTTATAGGGTTAACAACAACCATTTAAATTTCAATGCATGTAGCATAAGAGCATAGTCTGATCTCTTCCCTTTGCATTTTGCTTAGGTTGCTTTTATTTCTTTTCAATTTCTCTTATGTGTTGTTGCTAACATATTTATTGCGTAGGTGTCATAGTAAGGAATCCATGAACATATATCAATGATAACAATGGATAACATAGGCCATCGTAACATGGAATTAAAGCCTAGAGCAGGAGAAACAACACATAACATGCCTTATCCATCATTCAATTGTCGCAATTAGAAACAACACATAATAAGCCCAATCCATCGCCAATAAAAACAAGATCTCATCAACCATGTAAGCAGTGGTGAACAATGGCACAAACATCAAATAAGAGCTAGATATTATCTCCCAATCTACAGGGGTTCCCACCTACTAGTATTATTTAAATAATAGGCTTTAGAAATACTTTGCGGGCGAAAAAAGACTCGTTATGATTTTAATCGTCAACACTATGGATAGGATTCTAAGGGTTATGTGGGGACCCGAGAGCCACTTTGAATCCTCTGTAAATCTATCCTAGACCATGAGGTCACGCGAGTCTTGGGGAGTTTGTATCAAGTGGTATTAGAGAAGGAATAATATCTGTGAAAAGGAATATTTAGATTCATGCCACCAAGGAGATGCAGGGACAAACCTGTGGTTAACACATCCATGAAGGAAGAAATTAGAAAACTTAGTGCAAGGTTGGATGCCATGGAAACAACACAAAGGAGAGCACCATATATTGGTGATGTCAGCGAAGCTGAAAGTGAAGATATAGAAGAAGAAGAAGAAGTTGTAAGAGAAAAAGAAGAAGAATAGCGATTGCTGGGCGTTGTTTTCAAGTTGGGAGCCAGAGAAAAAATGGAAGTCCCAATATATGAAGGTAATTTTAATGTAGAAGAACTGCTTGACTCAATAAGTGCTTTAGACAAGTATTTTTACTATGAGGAGATTGATGATGAGAAGAAAGTAAAGCATGCAGTGACCAGATTGAAGGGAGATGCAGCTTTATGGTTGGACGAGTTGCAAGCTGACAGAAGGAGCAAAGGTAAGTCCAAGATTAAGAATTGGGATAGAATGGTAGCTAATCTCAAGGATAAATTCATACCCAAGGATTATCAGCTGAATCTTTTTAGAAAGTTGCAGAATTTGAGACAGAAAGGCTTGTCGGTGAAGGAGTATACCAAAGAGTTTTATAAGTTGAATATAAGGGCAAGACATAGGGATAATGATGAAGAGAAATTTGATTGGTATATAAATCGATTGAGGTATGAAATCCAGGATGAGATTAGTATGATGACAATGAGGACTATGGAATATGCTTATCAGTTATCCCTTAAGTCAGAAGAGAAATTGACAAGGATGAAGAGTCAGAGGAATAGGGGAAAGAGTCCTAATAGAGGAAGAGGAATCACTAGAGAGAAGTTCCAGAAGTTAGGGGGAAAAGATGGAGGATTTAATAGTCATACATATAGAGTATAAATTTCTATAGGAGGATACTTGAGAGGAAGGAATCATTTTCCCAAAGGTAGAGGAAGAGGCAGAGGAGGAGAAGTGAAGTGTTTTTCTTGTGGGAAAACATGGCACATTTCTTGGGAATGTCCTGAAAAGAAGAATGTAGGAGTGAAAGAAGATCACATTTCTGAGGCACAAAACAATAATGTGGAGACAGAGATGAAGGCAGAAGCATTTGAATAAGGAAGATCCCTCATGATGAGGAAATCTCTCATAAATCCAAAAAAAGAGGTACGAGAACCAATTCATAGAAACAGTTTGTTCAGAATGGTTTGCAAAATCAGAGAGAGAGTATGCAAGGTGATAATAGATAGTGGAAGTATTAACATCTTGGTATCCACAGAGATTTTGGAAAATACAAAATTGGAGACGACGACACATCAGAGTCTGTACAAGGTGTCGTGGTTGTAGAAAGGACATCAAGTTATGGTAAGTAGATAGTGTAAAGTTGAGTTTAAAATAGGTAGTTATAGGGATGAAGTTTTATGTGATGTCATACCTATAGATGTTTGTCATGTTCTATTGGGGAGACCCTGGAAATATGACAGGAATGCCATACATGATGGGAGGAAGAATACTTATACCCTTGAGAAAAATGGGTGTAAGCATATGTTGTTGCCAATAGAAGATAGAGTCAAAGAGGAGGCTAGTCCTAGTATACTGCTCATGAGTGGGAAGGCGCACTTGAGAGAAGTCAAGAAAGACCATAAAATGCATTTTGTTGTTATAGGTAAGTCGGGAGTCATCCTTACAAGCACTTCTATGAATGATTTTTCTGTGAAAGTTCAAGAGTTATTGGATGAATTTGTTGACATTATGGTGGATGAGTTACCTCATACTTTACCACCCATTAGGATTATCAGTCATCATATTGACCTTATTCTAGGAGAAAGTTTGTGAACAAAGAAGCATACAGATTGACCCCTCGAGAGAATCAAGAGGTCAAAAAACAAGTCCAAGAGTTGTTGGATAAAGGTTTGATCAAAGAAATCTTGAGCCCATGTGCAGTACCAACTGTGTTGAGTCCAAAGAAGGATCGAGGTTGGATAATGTGCATAGATTCTAGAGCCATCAAAAACATAACCATCAGGTATAGATTTCCTTTACTTAGAATAGATGATTTGATGGATTGTTTGAGTGGAGCTAGTTATTTTTCCAAGATAGACCTGAAGAGTGGTTATCATCAGATAAGAATGAGAAAGGGAGATGAATGGAAAACAACATTCAAAACAAATTAAGGATTGTATGAGTGGCTTGTTATGTTGGTTGACTTAACGAATGCACCAAGTACATTCATGAGGTTAATGAATGAAGTGCTCAAATATTTTATTGGGAAGTTTGTGAATGTTTATTTAGATGATATTCTAGTTTTGAGTAAGACTGAAGAGGAGCATTTAAGACACTTGAAGATGGTGTTGAGAAGGATGTAGCAAGAAAATTTGTTGGTGAATTTGAAGAAATGTTCTTTTATGAAGACAAAACTTGTGTATTTGGGATTTGTAATCTCTTAAAATGAATTGAAGATGGATCTAGAAAAGGTGAGGGCTATAAGAGAGTGGCCTTATCCAAGAAGTGTGTTTGAAGTAAGAATTTTTCATGGGTTAGCGAGATTTTATAGAAAGTTCATTAGGAATTTCAACAATGTTTGTGAACCCATGCTAGATACTATAAAGAAGTAGCGTGGTTATTTTTACTGGACAAAAGAAGTCGAGAAAGGATTGAGCATGTTGAAGGAAACAATAACATAACAACCTATTTTGGTTCTACCAGACTTTAAGAAGACTTTCCATGTCAAATGTGATGCAAGTGGGGTGTTTATTGGCGTAGTTTTAATTCAAGATGATAAAGCCTGTTGCTTATTTCAGTGAGAAACCGAATGATGCTAAGAAGAAGTATTCAACATATGACAAGGAATTTTATGCTATAATTCAAGCTGTGAAAAAATGGAGACATTATCTCATTCTGAAGGAGTTTATTTTCTATACTGACAATCATTCTTTGTAGTTCATAACTAGACAAGAGAAATTGAACCAAAGACATGCCAAATGGGTAGAATTCATGCAGAATTTTACTTTTTTTACTAAGCATATTAATGGGAGTGCTAACAAAGTTGCAGATGCTTTGAGCATAGGATGTTTAATCTTGTAGTAATTCCAAGTGGAGACTTTGGGATTTGAAGACCTCAAGGAGATGTACCAGGAAGACCTAGATTTCAAAGAATCTTATGAAGCATGTGAAACTACTTTTTTGAGGGATAGACATCAATGGATGGAGTATATGATCCAAGAAGGACTATTATTCAAAGGAAGTCGATTATGTATCCCAAGATGTTCAATGAGGAATAATTTGCTAAAGGAGAAACATAGTGGAGCATTGGATGGACACTCCAGTCATGATAAAACATATGTGAAATTGAGTTCTTCATACTATTTTCCAGGTATGAGGTCTAATGTGAAGAGGTTTGTGGACAGATGCATAATTCACCAGTATGCTAAAGGAAAACAACAAAACACTGGATTGTACCTATTATAAAAACAGAACCGCAGAGAAATAAAATAAAACAAATGCATAAACAAAACACAGAAGACACACAATACAAGAGAGACACAGATTTACGTGGTTCACCCAATGTGGGCTACGTCCACCAGAGAAATTGCCAGGTCC
>JZKD02S0000339.1:74192-95955 GCA_000966675.3 Picea glauca
GGTAGTTTTGGCCATTAAATTTCTTGACCCTAAACTTTCCATCTTCCGACATTGCTCCCACTCGAACCAGGAACCCTCTTTTCCTGCGAGTTACCTTACGCTCTAATACCAGTTGCTAGAAATATAGGACCGCAGAGCAATAAAATAAAACAAATGCAAAAAAAAAACACAGAAGACACACAATACAAGAGAGACACAGATTTACGTGGTTCACCCAGTGTGGGCTACGCCCACCAGAGAAATTGCTAGGTCCTTCCTTTATTATTATCCATCAAATGAAGGGATACAACGTACAACAAAACCCGTTGTAACTTCCTCTTCTTTCTCTCACAGTCTCCTCTCTCAGAATACAATATTCACCATCATCCATAGTCGCAATACATTTCCCTCATAAAAGAGGGTTGCCTTCTAGGGAAAAAAACCCTAACATAATCTCTACCGTTAGATCCGTGACCTTATAATGAACGGCCCAGATTTACAATGAAATTACAATATACTTTTACAAGGCAATTTTTGCTTCAGGGGCTTCGCCCTCAAACCCCTGCTAGGGGACCACTTGCCCCCAGACCCCGCAGAGGGGGTACCCCCCCTCTGCACTACCCCGCGTGGAAGAGTGTACATACTTCTGGGGTGTAATAACTTCATGGGGTATAAACATGGTTGAAAGAAAGGACCTCTGAATCAGGAAGATAATCAGGCTCCACAACCAACAGTACCAACTATTTCCTATTCCAGAGAAGCCATGGGATGATGTAAGTATGGATTTTGTTCTAGGATTGCTAAGAAACCAGAGGGGAAATGATTCAATATTTGTGGTGGTTGACAGATTTTCAAAAATGGCACATTTTATACCATGTCACAAAACCAGTGATGCTACCCACATAGCGAATTTGTTTTTCAAGGAAATTGTGAGATTTCATGGGTTACCCAGGAGTATAGTCTCAGACAGAGATACCAAATTTGTGGGATACTTTTGGAGGACTTTGTGGAAGAAGTTGGGAAAAAAATTGTCTTTTAGTTCATTATATCACCCTCAAATAGATGGAAAGACTGAGGTAGTGAATAGAAGCTTAGGGAATCTTCTAAGGATTTTGGTAATTGAACATAATAGTCAATGGGATCAAGTTTTACCTCAAACTGAGTTTTCATATAATGACTCACCAAATAGGAGTACTGGTAAGAGTCCATTCCGAATAGTATATGGAATGCATCTAAGAGGAATTTTAGAATTGAGAGATTTGGGATAGACTAAATTTCAAAGCACAGGAGTAGAGGATTTTTTTGCATAGATGAATAAGTTGCATGATCAAATCAAAAGACAACTACAGGCTAACAACTAGAGATACAAGAACATAGTAGAGAAGAGAAGAAAAGAGGTGAATTTTTAAATTGGAGATCAATTCTTGGCACACCTGAGGAAGGAAATATTTCCAAGAGGGAAATATAATAAGCTAAAGATGAAAAATATAGGCCCTTGTAAAATCATCATAAGATTTGCTACAAATTCTTATGCGATTGAATTGCGAGAGGACATTGGAATTTCACCAATAGTCAATGTAGAAGACTTATAACCTTACAAGATGGATGCCACGAAAGGGAGAGATGATCAAGAGGATATTATGTGGAAGCGACAGATGCTTCTAGTAGAGAAGTTGCGGATAGTGAAGATTTTGAATCGGATAATTACTAAGAAAACCAGGAGGAAAGTTTACTATGAGTATCTAGTTAAATGGGAGAATCATCCAATAGAAGATGTTAGTTGGATAACTGAAACTGATATCCAAAAGCATGGAAAGATAGTGGAGGAGCTCGTGAAAAGGAGTCTATGAATTTTTTTGTCCAGAGGAGTATGATGCAGGAGCATCACCATCGCCATTAAATGAGGCAAGGTGGAATACAACTCAACATCCAACGCAACACACTTAAATAGTTTGGATTCCAAGGAGGGCACATCACTTTAAATTTTAAAATCATTGTAATTAAAGATGTCATAAGATATTGAAGCTTGAGCCATTGTGTGTGCTCCAGGGGATTGTGTTTTCTTTTAATGTTTGTAGGTTGTACACATTTTGAGCGTCGACTCATATCTAGATTGTAATATTTCATTTATTGTAATAATCCTAGTAGTGGGATGCTTTAATTATGATACGAAATCACTAAAATAGTTTGGAGGGAAGGCTTGAGAATCCACATGTATAAATCAATGAAATATATGCCCAAATGAGGTTGTTGTTGTTGTTATTGTTAGTAGTTTTTGAAAGAAAAAGATGAGAGCTACAGAGAGCTGATGAAACCCTTGTAAATATTTTTTGAAGGAATATAGAAGAAGATAATTGCCTTCATATTTCTGAGTTTTCTTTTCATTGAGTAACTGGGTAAACGTTTTTTTATTTATCTTTGTGTTTTATGTGTGTGTGTGTGCATCTAAATGTCTTGTTGAATGAATCCTTAATGTTTATTTAAGTTTCAATTGTTTCTCTTTTGACATCTCGGTGCAAGGAGTGCACATTTCCCACACAAGGAGTGTGTAGGATGAACTGTTACAGGTTCAAAAGCTCAGGAGAGATTCTGTAAGATTACGTAGAGTGAGCACAAGGAGTGTGCCTATACTTGCAGGAGTATAAAATATCAGAGGGGAGATCAGTGAAAAGAGTGCAGAGAGTCAACACTTTGTTAATTATTGAAGAAACTTGAGTAGATAAAGTTCAAGGTGTGTGCAGGATATTTCTTTAAGTCCCAAGCCAATGAGGGAAACACAAATCATGCGCCAAGGTTTGAGTATTTTAAGCGTGAAAAATATCAGGAGGGAAGTGCAAGGCGTGCACCAAAGTCTAAGTCCTTCAAGTGAAAAATGTTAAGGAAGAGAAATCACTTTGTTTCAAGGTGAAAGGAAGAAATCTGTTCAGGAGAATAAAAAATACCTCACATTCATTGGATCTAGGTAAGAAGAGTGGATGTTAAACCCTCAAGTCCTTTGCACTTCGTTGCTTCAAATTTTTTTGAGTGTTTGTTGTAAAGGAGGCAAAATCCTCGAAGGCCCGAAGTGAATCGACACCGTATATAAAAGGGATAAGCATGATTCATTGGATCCCCGAGTGGTTCTACGCTTTGGCACTATGGGAAAAGTTGGTAGTTATTGCACAAATTGAAAAATTACCCGAACTCCCGAAGTCTGGAGAAAATCTAGACCGTTGGTTTTTAGGGACACGTGTATGCAAATTATCATGTATTTGAAAGTCTGGCTATCTGGAGGATCATGGGTGAAAAGTGTTATGGAGTGAAAAGTCTTGAAGCATCGAAGCCTAGATTCAATCTAGGTCATTCGTTGACAGGCGAACGTGAACCGTGGATCTCCACCCTTTGGGAGTCTAACATTCGGCGATTCAGGAGTCTAGTAGTGATTAGGAGCTAAAAGTCCCAAAACCTGGAGTTCCAGAGTGTATCACAGTTATTGAATATTGAATAAGCATGGACCATTGATCCTTAAACCCTCGGGGAGTTCTCCAGTTCAACGTTCGGAGGTATTGAAGTGTTGTGTTGGAAGATCTTCCAAAGGATGATGTTCTGGAGCACCAGTCTGAAAATTTTCCAGTTCGACGTTGGAAGGATTTGGAAGGTGTCGAGGGAAAAGCTCTTGAAACCCCAATATCTAGAGCATCGAAGTTGCCACTTTTGAAATATTAAGCCCCAGGTTTTTTCCTGAGGTCACGTGAAGACTCCGCTAGAGTGAACATACCCTCGCGAACATAATTTCTCATGTAGGTAAGGAAGAAAAGGCCTATGGATAGGATTCTAAGGGTTTTGTGGGGACCTGAGAACCACTCCGGCTCCTGTGTAAATCGATCCTAGATCAAGAGGTCACGCGAGCCCCAGGAGGGGTTTGCATCACTTCTCACACCCACTCTCTTACATGCATTCAATGATTGGATTTGGGGACACTCAATTAGAAATTACAAGGTTCATATACCAATAGTGATTTTAGGAAGTGGTTTGAATCAATAGACATGGGTAATTCCCCCATATACCCCTCTTATATATTCTCTTAGACCATCCCCTCTCTTGTGGATTAATAAACCCCCATATCTATCCACGTCCCCCAACAACTAACATCACATATTATTATTAAAATTCATAAATACAATTTGCATATACATGGCATGGTCATGGCCACACATTATATATACATTAATCATTAATTAAAATTGGGATTATAGTGGGGATTTTACATTCCCCAACCCCCACAATTGTGCACCATCTTCGGTGCACACTATGTCGATACACATGCACATATTTACATCATAATACTAAGAAATAAAAAATATGCAATTTTACAACTTCAACAACAATTCAAACCAAAATTTCTTATTCATCCCAACTCACTGACCAAAGGAATGTACCCACTTCACTACTCTCATTCCATTGATATATACCATTCTCATATCAATTCCCCCAACATAGGTTGGCTAGGACTCTGAGATGTGGTTCTGGAACTCTAGCTGTTAAAATGGAGTCTTGCATTCTTATATTTTATTTTCTTCAAAATTGTCAAAAACTTGTGGGTATTCTTCTCAGATGTTTTCTTCATGATCTCATGTATCATCTTCAAGATTTTAGAATATCCATTGAACCTTTACCATCCCTATGGTTTTATTCCTGGGCACTTTGACTTTCTGATCTAGGATGCATACTAGTTCCACTCGAAAATCCCCTTCGTGTTCCACCTAGATCACCATCCAATCAATTATGTGGTTAGGGTCAGGCACACATTTCTTTAATAATGACACATGAAATACATTATTCACTCTCATAGATGTAGGAAATGATATCATGTATGCAACTTGATCCAGATTATTTTGAGAACGACATGAAGAAATAAATATAGCAGAGATATAACAAGAAAATACATAGAGATTTTGCAAGAAACACAGAAATATAGTGAAACCCAACTTCTATTAATGAATAAGAGAGAAAAACAATGTAGAACACAAACTGGCATAATGGGGTAGCTTATCTCTAAAAAGAAAGAGATGTTGGCTATGCTTCATTCGAAACAAGCTTTACATCACACTCCATTGCATGCTTAAAGGGTTTCCTTCACCTCAATTATATATGAGAAAGTGAAAGGAGAAAAATTCCCATGATACATGTGGGATAAATTGGACTAAGTTTATAAAATGTCATAGGCATGTAAAGCACTAGGAATTCTCAGGTGGTCACCCATCCCGATACTACTCTAGCCTAAGCGCACTTAAATGTGAAGTTTTAATGGGATCTAGTGCATTAGCGCTATGTTGTATGCATGTACATAATATTACTAGGAAATCATTACATGATGTAACAAATGGATACGGCATTACATTACATTCCCCATCAAAAGGGTAAATATCATGGTTTATCAAAACTATAGGCTTGAAATGTTTATTTAGTGGAAAAGGTGGATGGCCAGCGAGGCCCACCTGGATCATTTGTTGATTTAGTGGAAAAGGTTGATGGCCAATGAGATCCACCTAGATCATTCCTTACCCCTTAGGAATCAATGTTCCTCATTGCATCAAGTTCCCTCGAGAGATGGGGAAAATCATGTTGAATCAGAACCTTCGCAAGTCATTTGCATTATTGAAGTAGATGTCCTACTTGTACTTTTCCTATGGAAGGATTTCATGAACCTGTTGGAGGTGTTGGATCCGTTCAAGAGATATGGCTGCATGATCTTGTTAGAAAAACAAGATTGCAGAGAAATAAAATAAAACAAATGCAGAAATAAAACATAGAAGATACACAATACAATAGAGACATAGATATATGTGGTTCACTCAGTGTGGGCTACGTCCACTAGAGAAATTGTGAGGTCCTTCCTTTATTATTATCCAACAAATGAAGGGATACAACCTACAGAACACCCACTGTAACTTCCTCTTCTTTCTCTCATGTTCTCCTCTCTCAGAATACAATATTCGCAACAATCCACAGTCGCAATACATTTCCCTCATAAAAGAGGGTTGCCTTCTAGGAAAAAAAACCCCAACATAACTTCTACCATCAGATCTACGACCTTATAATGAATGGTCCAGATTTACAATGAAATTACAATATATATTTGCAAGGAAATTTTTCCTTCAGGGGCTTCTCCCCCGAAGCCCCACTAGGGGCCTGCTTGCCCCCAGATGCCATAGAGGGGGTAACCCCCCTCTACACTTCCCCATGTGGAGGATCGTACATTCTTCTGGGGTGTAAATTCTTCATGGGGTATAAACACAACTGAAAACAAAGACCTCTGAATCAAGAAGATAATTAGGCTCCACAACCAACGATCTCCCACTTGGAGACCGATCTGAACAACTCCACTGTTGTTGTATCTACTGGAATATGAACCGTCTTGGACCTAGAAAATTTCTTATATTCACCTTCATACTTGAATACCAACTGAAACTGAGTAGGAACTTGGTTTCTCCATGGTTAATACCTTTGTTAACATGTCTACAGGATTCTGTCTAGTGTGTATCTTTTCCAACTTCAAATGTCCATTTTCCAAGATGGATCATATGAAATGGTACCTGAGTTGTATATTCTTAGTATTCGAATAGAAGGTTGAGTTATTTGCAAGATAAATGGAACTCTCACTGTCACAATACAACCTGCTATTCTCCTTCTTCTTTCCCAATTCCTCCATAAACCTCTGTAACCAAATAATCTCTTTACTAGCCTCTATAACAACAACATACTCTTCCTCTATTGTGGAAAGTGAAACAAACTTTTTCATTTTAGAAATCAAACTTACTATTGTTCCACCTATAGTAAAAACATACCATGTGGTGCTCCTCCTGATATATTTATCACCTTCCAAATCTGAATCAACATATCCCTCTAGAACAATGTATGAACCTCCAAAACATAATGCATGAGTAGCAGTACCTCTCAAATACCTGAGAATCCACTTTACTACCTCCCAATGTTCTTTACTTGGATTTTTCATATACTTTCTCACAACTCCCACTGCATGTGCAATATATGGTCTTGTGCAAACCATCACATACATCAAACTTCCAATTGTTGATGAATAAGGGACCCTAGACATGTATTCTATCTCATCCTGTGTCTTGGGACACATTTCCTTAGTTAATTTGAAATGGTTGGCCATATAGTCCCCATACATCTGTATGCACAAGCTCTAACCTTTCACTCTTCTCTTCTTTTATGACTCTGAGAAATCCGACTCTCTTATGTTTTCCATAAACACAATGCTCACAGAAATCCAAATCAATTTGTTTAAGATGTGGAAACAAATTTCTTTTGTGAAGTATCTGCATCCCCTTCTCACTCATGTGTCCAATCCTATGATTCCATAGTGTTGTATCCACTCCTATAGAAGCTAAAGAGATAGAAGAGTCAGTATTACCAGTACATAAATGAAATGTACCTACCTTGTCTCCTTTTTCTATCACCAATGATCCTTTGGTGACCTTCCACACCTTATCTGTAAATATGGATGTACAACCTTCACTTGCCAATTGCCCTGTTGAAATTAGATTTTTCCTTAGATTGGGAACATGTCTTACCTCTTTCAAAAACCATTGGTTTCCATTGCTTTGCTTTATTTTTACCTTTCTCATTCCAACAATTTTGCATGGTGCATCATCACCCAAATGAACCTATCCAACATCACCTTCAACATAATCTAGAAAATGTTTCCTATGGGGTGTTGCATGAAATGAAGCCCCTGAACCTACTACCCAAGACTTAGAAATATTATCTACAAAAAGAATCAAATCATCTTGTAACACATCACCTCTTTCTTTGGAGCTCTGTAGTCTTTCTTCAGATGTCCTTTCTTCCCACAATTCTAGCACTCTATCTTTCCAAATATGGATTTGGATCTGCCCTTCCTAGAATTCTTGTGGTTCCCTAAGCCCTTTACTCCATCATTTTGTCTTCCCCTATTCTCCATGTTTAACACATTACTTGATGTCTCACCTATGATTTTCCATCGCATTTCTTCACTAAGGATAAAACCAATAACATCATCAAAATTTAAAGTGGTTGAACTAGAGACAGAGTTACTTACAACTATGACCAAGCCGTTCCACCTTTCGATCAATGAGCACTAGATTAGAAGAGCCCTGACCTCATCATCAAAGTCCACTTTTATAGAACTTAGTTGATTAGTAACTATATTAAATTCATTTAAATGATCTGTAATAGACCCACCTTCTGACATCTTCATATTAAATAATCTCTTCATTAGAAATACCTTATTGGACACCAAGGGTTTTTCATATAGTTTATCCAATGCATCAATTAACTCCTTTGTTGTCTTTTCTTTCGAAATACTAAAAGCCACCAACACTTCCAGGCTCAACCATATCGTTCCTAGTGCCTTTCTGTCAAGAAATTCCCATTCTTCATCCTTCATGGTCGTCGACTTCTTTGTTATTCTACCCAATGGTAGGAATAGATCCTTATGATATAAATAATCTTCCATCTACATCTTCCATAATTAGTAGTTTTGGCCGTTAAATTTCTCGGCCCTAAACTTTCCATCTTCCATCATTGATCCCACTCGAACCAGGAACCCTCTTTTCGTCAGAGTTACCTTTCTCTCTGATACCAATTTTTATAAAAACAGGATCGCAGAGCAATAAAATAAAACAAATGCGGAATTAAAACACAGAAGATAAACAATACAATAGAGATGCAGATATATGTGGTTCACCTAGTGTGGGATACGTACACTAGAGAAATTGTCAGGTCCTTTCTTTATTATTGTCCAACAAATGAAGGGATACAACCTACAACATACCCACTGTAACTTCCTCTTATTTCTCTCACAGTATCCTCTCTCAGAATACAATATTCACAACAATCCATAGCCACAATACATTTCCCTCATAAAAGAGGGTTTCCTTCTAGGGAAAAAAACCCTAACATAACTTCTATTGTCAAATATGCGACCTTATAATGAATGGTCCATATTTACAAGGAAATTTTTCCTTCGGGGGCTTTGCCTTTGAACCCCCGTCGGGGGGGCACTTGCCCCCGGACCCTGCAGAGGGGGTAACCCCCCTCTGCACTCCACCGTATGGAGGAGTGTACATTCTTCCGGGGTGTAAAGTCTTCATGGGGTGTAAACATGACTGAAAACAAAAACCTCTGAATCAGAAAGATAATCAAGCTCCGCAACCAACATATCTTCCTTGGTCTGAGTGTGGGAGGACTCTATCGATGAAGATACAACAAGAAGAGTTATGTCAATGGGGGCTAATGGTTGGAACCCCAAACCCACTTGAAAATTTTTGTGGCCAATAGAGATATGTTGAACATATGGAAGGATCTCATTCTCTTCGTGATCCTATAAAATCTTATTGACCTTCTTCTATTGGATAGAAACGTCTTGGGATGAGGTTGTAGTGGTCACGACGAATGTTTGTTCACTGTATGACTAGATCGTGAAGAGGGAAACATTTGTTGTTTGAGAGATTACTTTGCAACATTTTTTTTCTGAGATCGATGAAGTGGCAGTAGTTGGAGATACCTTTGGTACCCTATAGAGGTGACCTCCCAGAGTAACAATGACACTGCGGGGCCGAGACTCATAGATAGCGTGACATTTTCACATATATGGTTTTCCTAAAATAACATCACAGACTTCAAGTGGGGAAACATCACACAATACCTCATCCTTGAAGGGCTTTATGTCATAGGACATGCGACATTGTTGGCTGACATGGATTTCACATCCTCGGCTCAACCATATGATGGTGTATGGTTGGGGGTGTGGTATCATTGCCAGCTTCAATATCTTGACAACCTCAATTGAGTTCAAGTTCTTCTGACTCCTGCTATTAACAATGAAATGCAGTGGGGTCCTCTTTACCCACTTCTGTGAGTGGAAGAGGCACTCCCCCTCCTCAAGATCCTCTAGTTATTCTTGTTGTATTGTTGTGGCCACGATGGTAGCAGTGGGTTCTGCATCGATGATTTGTTTCCCTTTATTTTTCTTTGAACCAGAGTCAAGTTCCAATTCTTTTTATTTGATCTCATCCACCAATTATTGTTTTAAGCAACATTCATGCATGTTGTGCCAGGGGATGTTGTGGAACTCACACCACTTTCCATTGTCTTTCTTAGACTTCACATTACCCTTCTTTGCATGTGTATTGGATTGGGTCTCTTGAGTTTGGCCTTCCTTGCTCAGTCCTTTGTTCCATGAGTTAGGGTTTCCTTTTCCATGATTCTATTGGGGTGTATTTTCAAACTCGAACCCTCTCTTACTTTGTTGCTTGAATTTATGCTCAATGTTTACTTCATATTGATAAGAAACACCCACTAAGGAGATGTCCAATAAATCCGTCTCTGTTTGGATGTACCTGTGCATACCACTGCGATATTTCAAAACCAGGTGCCACTTAGAGTATTTGATACCTATATTTGAGCACAAGGTATGAAAGATGTTAGTTTACTCTGGCACCTTCTGATCTCTTTTCTGATGTAGATTCATCCATCTCATGTACTAGTCATCATAGTTTTTGAAAGGGTAGAACTCCTCCTTTAGGGAATCTACAAAGGCTACCCAAATGAGTTTTATTTTGAATGTTGTAGATTCATTCGCGGTGCACCTCTCCCAATAACCTTCCCACCAAGATCTGGCATGGCGAATGGATTTAAGGAGTGTGAAGGTGATATTTTCATTGTCTAGAAAATTTTGGATGGAGTAATAATCTTCTAGCAGATTGAACCATTTTTCTAGAGCATCTGCATCTATCTGGACTTCAAATAAGGTGATATGAAAATTGACTTGTGCCTTTAAGGGTCCCGCACCTATGAAATGATTTCTTGTCAAATATGCCTCAACCGCTTCCACCAGTAGTCTTCGAAGGATCTGAGTGAAGTTGTCCATCATCTCATTCCTCTGTTGCACGAGGGATTCCTCAAGCAACGTATTGAAAGGATCTCATACTCTGTCATATTTCTTTTCTTTCGCCATGGGAGGTCACTTGGGATATCCAGAGAGGTTGTCCTCAAGCAAAAATAGCTTGAAACCCAAATCTCTATACCCTGACCTCATCAGGGACGTGCTCTAAGAAATGACAAGGAGTAGACTGCTCTAATACTACTGATCCAGATTATTTTGAGAATGATATGAAGACAAAAATACAGTAGAGATATAAAAAGGAAATACATAGAGATATTGCAAGAAACACAGAAATATAGTGAAACCCAACTTCTATTAATGAATAAGAGAGAAAAGCATTGTAGAAAACAAACTGGAAGAATGAGGTAGTTTATATTTGAAAAGAAAGAGATGTTGGCTACACTTCATTAGCAAAAATATTTACATCACACTCCATTGCATGCTTAAAGGGCCTCCTTCACCTTAGTTATGTATGAGATATTGAGAAGAGAACAATTCTTGTCATGCATGTGGGGTAAATTGGACGAAGTTTATAAAATTCCATAGGCATGTAAAACACTAGGATGTCCCAAGCGGTCACCCATCCTAGTAATACTCTAGCCTAAGCATGCTTAACTATGGAGTTCTAATGGGATCTGGTGCATTAGCTCCATGCTATAGGCATGTATATAATATCACTAGTAAATCATTACATGATGCAAAAAATGAAGATGGCATTACTTTCCATTCCCCGTCAAAAGGGTGAATATCATGGTTTATAAAAAATATAGGCTTGAAATGTTGATTTAGTGGAAATAGTGGATGGCCACCGAGAACCACCTGGATCATTTGTTGATTCAGTGGAAAAGGTGGATGGCCACTGAGATCCACCTAGATCACAACTATCCTTATATTTTCTAAAATTTAGAAAGGTCCACAATATATTGCTGCCAACTTTGGACAACTTCCTATTCTTAGTGAAATTCTCTTTTCTTTCAATTTTAAAAATACATGTTTACCCACTTTAAAATCTTTGAACACTATATTCTTGTTTGCATAACTTTTGTTCCTATCATGGGAATATTTTAAATTATGTTTGATCTTTTTCATCTTCTCTTTCATTCACTTCAACAAATCTGGCCCAATAATTCCTCTATCTGTTGTATTATGTCAACTTGTTGGCGTGTTACACTTCCTGCCATACAATGCTTCAAATGGACTCATTTTCAATGAGGCTTGATACCCATTATTGTAAGTAAATTCCATTAAGTGGATATAATCCTCCCACTTTGATGGTTGGTCCATCAGATACATTTTGATCATGTCCTCGATTATTCTATTGGTCATATTTGTTTTTACATCTAACTTTGGTTGATACAATGTACTGAGATTTAGATTTGTCCCAAAACCTTTGAACAAATCCTTCCAAAAATTGGATGTGAACTTTGGATCTCTATCTAAAACAATTGTCTTGGGAAATCCATGTAACTTGGCAACTTCCCTCATGTAAATTTTTGTAATATGTGTTGCCTTGTGTGTAGTCTTCACTGGAATAAAGTGTATTTATTTAATTAATTTATCCACCACCACCATGATGGAATCATATTTCTTCACTGTTTTGTGCATCTTTGTAATAAAATCAATTGTAACTACTTCCCACTTCCATTCTGGAATGGGAAATGGTTGTAACAACCTAGCTGGATGTCTATGTTCAATCTTCACTTTCTGCCACTCTAGACATCAGGCTATGTAATTATCCACTTATTTCTTCATTCCTAGCCAAAAGTATTGGCTTCTTACAACTTCAATTGTTTTATGATATCATAGGTTCCTAGAATATGACACATTGTTCATTTCTCTCATCAATACAGTTTTCAGTTCATTGGAATTCAACACATATACTTTTCCTTTATACATGAGAATTCCATCTTTTTTTAGCTCAAAGTCTTTAAATTCATGATGAAAATTAACTTGTTGTAATGTTTATTTTATTTTTAGATATTTTTAATCTCAATTCGAATTTCATAAAATTCCATCTTTCAATTTTTTTTTTGTGCATGCTAATAGTTGCAATATGCATTTCATGAGCTCCCATGCTGAGTGAACCAACCACTTGATTCTCTTTATCTTTCATGTGCTTAATTTCAAAGTCATATTCACTCAGAAATTCAATCCATCTAGTTTGTCTGGAATTTAATGTGGGTTGTCCAAACAAATGTTTCATACCACAATGGTATTTTCTTATCTCAAATTTTCTTCCCATGAGGAACTGTCTCCACATTTTTAATTCATGAATAATGGTTGCTAATTCTAGATCATGGGTAGCATAATTCCTCCCATTCTCTTTTAATTTCTAGGACTTATGGCATACCACATCATCCTTTTTTATGAGGACTCCACTGAGCCCTTCCTTGCATGCATCTATCCACACCACAAAATATTCATCCAGATCTACAATATTCAAGATTAGTGCACTTGTCAAAATATATTTCAGCTGCTAAAAACTCTCTTCACACTTGGGAGTCCATTCAAATTTCACTCCCTTATTTTGCAAATAAGTGATTGGGATTGCAATCTTTGAGAATTGTTTTATGAATATTCGGTAATAATCGACCAGGCCCATGGATGATTTGGAATCCATAACACATCTTGGTGTTGTCCATCCTCTATTAATGGCCTCTATCTTCTCCGGATCAACTTCCACTCCTTCTGATGAAATTATCTTCCCCAAGTAGTGAATATTCTTTTGATACAATATGTAGTTAATTAGCTTGTCATACAATTTATGCTCTCTTAAAACTTGCAACACCATTCTTGAATATTTCTCACGTCCTTCCTTTGTCCTTAATTAAATAAGTATATCATCTAGGAAAAAAATTGCAGACTTGTCTGGGTATTCCCTGAACACTCCATTTATCAGGAACATAAAAACAATTGGTGCATTTGATAGCCTAAATGGAACTACAATTAATTCATAATGTCCATATATTGTCCTAAACTAGGGCATCTCCTAGAACAAAATCAATAGAGAAATCGATGTCTCTCTTCGGTGGTTATCCTGGGATTTCCCCAAAAAACATCTTCAAATCCCTCAAGACTGGATGGTCTTCAATGCTTGCCACTTTATCTTAGGTCACCTCTTCCATATGGGCTACACAAATATGACATCCCTTTTGTACATTTGAAATCTCTCTAACAACTACAACTATTGGAATTCTTTGAACCTTTCCCTCCTACCCTTCTTCATCAAGACACGTGATTGTCTTATCGTAATAGTCTAGGACAACATGGTGTTTTTCCAACCAATACATGCCAATTAGAAAATAATATAAACCTAATGGTATGATGTTCAAATCTACCTTTGTGTTGAGTCCATTCATGTCTATTGGACAATATTTAACTAGCTCATTGATTTTTCTCTTAGCTCTTGTGGCTAAATGAACTAACCAAGATTTCTTATGCTTACTCCTTTTCTAGTGAAGTCTTTCAACAATGTTAGTGTTTATGTAACTATGGCTAGATCCAAAATAAATTAAAATTGTTATGGTTTGGTTATCAATCTTTCCTTCCACTTCTATCATGGGGTATGCTTACTTCTTTTCCAAGGATGGACAAATACTTGAAATGTTTCCTCCCATGAATTCAATTGTTTAAGCCTCCTAAATGTTGTGGACAATCATCATTCTTTCTCCTTTGTGTGGATAATACCTATATAATTTATTTCCCTCACATCCCCAACATTGTACAGGTTGTCACCTTAGCATTTTCCAAAATGAATTTGTAGTCTTGTGCTCATTTTAGGTTTGATGAACTTGTTGATTTAATTGGGATTTGTTCTTGAAAAAGGTTGTCTTAAAACGTTTCTTCCTTTGATCCTTTTTACTCTTCATTTTGTCATTCGATTTTTTTTTTTAAACTGGTCTTCCTCTTCTCTGCTCATAAAGAATGTTTTTCTCTCCTTATGGATTCCTCCAAAGTCCTAGGGTTTTCATATTGTATCTTGTCACTATAGACGGAGGATAACCCACTCATAAAAATTTGGGTTTTTACCTTCTCATCTTTTATGAAGTCCAAAAACTTCAACAATTCAAATACTATCTTCTCATATTCATCCATTGTCATGCTTCCCAACTTGAGTTCAAATAAATCTTTCATCTTCCTTTCATAGTAATGCTCGGACAAATATTTCTCTTGGAAATGTCCTTTCAAATGGCTCCATGGTATCCTCTTCTTATAAAGGTTCTTGGTTTGCTTAAGCTAATCCCACCACATGGTTGTATTTCCTTGCAAGTGGTGTATTTCAATTATAGCTTCTATCTTTGAGAATGTATCATGTAGATGGAAATATTTCTTCATTTCCAACAACCAGGCCTCGACCTCTTCTCCTTTCCTATGTTCACCATTAAAGGTTGGTGGATTGATTTTCTTGACTTCACCTTGAAATATGTTTTCCTCGGGCCTTCTTCTCTACCTCCTGACAAGAGACACAATTGGGTTTCTCCCTAGCCCTAAACTTGCATGATTTATTCTAGTGGATTTCCTTGGAGAATGCCGACACCTTGTCATGCTTCTTGACTACTTGTCACTCTCGTGATCATCCTTTCTTCTTTGGGATATAGATGTTTTCACTTGTCTAGAACTAGCTTCTTTCTTTGTACCTTAGTCTTTTTTAACTTTCATATCCAATATATTTATGCTCTAAAGTATCTCTTCTTGAGATTTCATAATATTTTCATTATCTTCCTTAAAAACTATGCACTTGTCTATGAAGGCTTCTCATAGTTACATGATCCTACTTGCCTCTTCTTCCATTAGAATCTTTCTCAACATTTCCCATGTTGACATGAAAAAATATGACCTCCTCCTCATGTTGTACGATCCCTGGGAATATTCTATAACTCCAATCCTCATATAAAAACCAAATTTGTTTTCATGTACCTCTAATTCTGCAGGAAATGTGCATGTAATAACTATTGTTAGCACATGCATACTATAAAACATTTCATTAATTAGAATACATGTTATTCTTCACATCAATTTAGGAATAAAGTAATGCACAAAATAATAATCTAATTCCTTCGACACATTATTCTTTGAAACATTTATCCAACAACTATACTCATGCCTCAATTTGAATTATGAGCAAAAAGTTACAACATTCACAAGTTGCAATTTCCACTCACTCACTGCTACAGAATTTACTTCATTACTTCCTGTTAAAATTTTATTGCCCAATTCAAAATTTTGGATTGATATATTTTGTTTCCTCCTCAAGAGATTTCCAATGACTATTTGTTTGCTCAAATATGAGATACAAGCTGAAATTATGATCCAGAGAAGTTTAGACTGCTTTTCCCATTTTATGCTTGTATGCTACAAGTGTCTTCTTTCTCTTTCAGCACATTTTTACATACTTAGATTCCAAATCTAATACCATGAATCTCTTCAATAGTTCATAATATTTCCATAGACTACTCACATTCCCCAAATGGACTTTTGAGCAAGGAGTTGTTCCCTATGGAAGTAAACTAGTGCCAAAATTATACCCTTAACTGTTTCAACTATAAATTTTTCATACGAGCTATGTTTTACACTTAGAATTGCTCATTGGAAATATGTCTCTAAGTTATTTTATTTTAGCTACAAAGACACAGTGTAATGTAGGAACACCTTATTTTTGTAAAAAATGAATGCTTAAAAACATCATTTAGGGCCTCAAAATCACCTCCAAGTTTAAGACTTTCAAAAATCTAAAAGTTTCATTGAAAATTGATTGTTTTGATGTTATAAAAGCCTTTTAATATGCACCATTGTCTCAAAATTGGGTGAAATATCAATTGTTGATGATTAGTGATTGGAAAATTCCTTTAGTGAACCAAATTTTCTCATCGATTTCCCTGAAGCCCAATCATTGGCCATTGGCCATCAACCATTTCTCTTGGCAACCAAAATTTTTCCACAAATCTCATCGAACCCCAATCATTGGAAATTGATGATCAACGAATTTCCTTGACAACTTCTTTTTTACAACACTCACCGAACCATAATTATTTTCCATCGACTATCTCTTGGTTGACATGGCATGACACATGGACACTAACATGACACTCTCGCTGACATGGCATGACACATGGATGTTGACATGACACTGTCAATGATGTGGCATGACACATGGATGATGACATGGAATGAAACATGGACACTGACGTGGAAATACATGTCACCTTACTCTTTCCTTCATTGATGATTGACAACTTATCTTGGATGAACCAAACACCTCGCTAAATCTATCGATCCTCGATCATTGGACATTGATGATCAATGATTTCCTTTTGGATGCATGAAACATTTCTTCAATCTCTACTGACCCTCGATCATCGATCATCGATGATCAAAGATTACTTTTGGTCAAACAAAACTCTTCGCCAAAATCGTTGATTCGACCATCGACCATCGGTGAATTCTATTGGTGAAAACCAACACTTAGAAATTCTTCACCCAAATCCAAAATGAATCTAGACCGTTGATCTTCCATTCAAAATTATTTTGACCGTTGATCTACTCCAACTTCCAAACAACCAAAAATAAATCAATACCATCAATTTGTCTCATTTTCCCAACTGTCGAAAATGAATCTCGACCATCAATGTGATCCATTTTCCTAACTACCAAAAATGAATCTGACCGTCCATATTATCCATTTTCTTAACAACCAAAAATGAATCTCATTCGTCGATCTGCTAGACCTTTCCAAACTCCAAAAAAACTTATAATTTTTTAAATCTATTACATTGAATCTAGGTTGTTGATCTCAAAATCAAACACAGTCTTAGTTGTTGATTCACCAAACTTTTCCCAATTCTAGAGTGGCCATTAAAACATCAAATTCGACCTTCCAATTCAAATTTCAACACTACATCTTTGCATATTGACAACCTTGTTCATCTCCCCGACAATTCTAAGGCATTTAAAACTCGAATTGGCTCACAAATTTGGGAATTTCACTCTAATTTTTGTTAGGATATTTAGACACTTAGGAGTTAGTTAAAATCAACTTGATTTAATGTGTCATTAGGTAAAAGTTTGTTTCTTTAGTATTCATTAGTATGCATTTGTAGTTAGGAAATAAAGGACCACGATATGTTCCCGACATAGAGTGATCCGACGAATCATATTATCCTTGATCTTAACGACTATATTGATTCGTGAATTAACACCCGATTGGTCCATGAAATCTATTGAAAGTGCATGGAGGGTCATTTTTGGATGATCTATTTTGAAAAAATCTCTTGTAAATATGTTTGTAATATTTTTCTTTTGCATTAATAAATTGTTCCAAGTGGACACATTGGTTGGGGCCATGGATGTTTCCCCATAGGGGTTTTACCATGGCAAACAATCGGTGTGTTGATGTTTGATATGGTTGTGTGAATGGTTATTGAAGGTGTTCATCCTATATTGGACTATATGTGTTTTTGAACATGGTATCATAACGCATTTGCATACCTACTCCCGTTGTAGATCGAGATCTTGAAGCCATGTTGCCTCATATCTGGTTTCTGTCATTTCCATACATTTATAGGATGAGAGGATTGTTCCATTGCATCCGAAGCACTCGTTTCATTCAAGAATTATTTTCGCTTCACTCAAATTTTTTTATGTTTTCCCAATATATGAACATTTCAGTTAGATCTGGAGGTATAAATCCTGAATTCACCCTTTTTTCTAATTTTTGCAGAGAAAATATTTTGATTTTATTTATTTATTTATTTTCGGGTTGCTTATATTTTTTATTTGTGTATGCGCTTTTCCATACACCCTGCACGATCTCATAAAATAAAAAACAAAGTGGAAAGGGTTTTCCTATCTGCTTATGTTCTTTGTTGTGTGCTTTGGGTGAATCAGAAACAGAGAGAAATTTGCATTTTTTGGGTAAGCTAATTGACATCTAACCCTTGTTATCATCGAGAAGCGAAATTTTTTTCTTTGGTGTAAACATTTTTTTATGATCACGCTCTTCAAGGGCATCAACAACAACCACAACAACAACACCAACAACAATCCTTCTAAACAATAGAATATGTTTTTCACTAGCTCACTTGGTTAAAAGTTGTTTTATTAAGTAAGAGGTCTTGAGTTCAACTCTCTTTCTTGTTACCTTTTTTAAAAAATCTCATGCATCCATTGTAAAGTTTATTTCAATTAAATTATAAAAGTGAATCACTATAAGTATCTTTAATATTTTATTTTAAGTTATTTATTTTGCATGAAATTTCCAATCATAAAGCAACTTCAATGTAAAAGTGATCTTGATTATTCTATAAAAGTGGATCACTTCATAAGAAACTTATTTGTAAAGGTGATATTATTAGAAGGAGGGGTATCACCATGTGGACCAACTTCTACTTGCCACATGGCTCTTTGGTTATCATTTATGCATTTTTTTTAAAAGGGCATAACTTTCACATCCGAAGTTCATTTTCAATGCTTTTTTTTCTAAACATCCTATTTTTTCTAGATCTTTCCATCCAAACCATCGGTGACAATTTTTTTTCATATTTAATATGGATTCTCCCATTGATATTTTTATTACCAATACCAACTACTTCCATTGGAAATATCATATGGAGGATTTTTAAGAAGTAAAGGACTATATTAGATTACCTTGGGTAAAGAACAAGAATCCAATGATGATGACAAGTATTTCAAATGGATTAATAGGAATGACGAAGCTCGTGGAATAATTGGAATGCCCATCTCTCATGATTTAAGGTTTCACCTTAAATAAATTAATTCCCACAACAAATCTTGGTAAAATCTTTAAGTTGTGTTTGGTAAACACAATATTATTTGATCTCACTAGTCGTAGAATTAGTTAATGACTTTAAGTCCAAATTATTTTCTTTGCATTGAATATTACTTATCTAAATTCAAATCACTTAGACTTTTGTGTATCGAGTTCCAACTATATATAAAGGAAGATCGATGCATATATGCTATTATTTATTATATTGGTAGTGCATATTTTGTTTTTGTATTTACCTTTTATGCCACTAAAGAAGCTCCAGGGAGTGATTATAAAGAACCCTCTCTTGAGTCCTTTTGTGATTCTCTAATTCGAGAGAAAGATAAGTTTGTGCAAATTGGATTGATCAACACTAGAGGTACATATAAAAAATCTTTAGTGGCCCAACATAAAGATAAATCCAAGAATCCCAAGAAGCAACATCATCGCCACAACACAAGAAAAAAAAGGGTCCCAAACCCTCTCAGCCAACTTTCACTACTAATGGTGACAAAGGAGAGAAATCTAAAAGTAAGAAGATTGGTTACAAAAATTGCAACTTTTATGGGAAATACGGTCATGAGGAGTCCAAATGTTTTAAGAATATGGTATCTTTATAAGTAGTGATGAAGAAGCACAACATCAATATTGATTCTATTTCTTCGTATTCTTCTCATGGACATGCACTTTCTTCTTCTAGTTTCTACTTCAATGAAACTTCTACTTCTTCTTCTGATGAGTGGCTTATTGATTCTGGGGAATATTATCATATGGATAAGGATAAAGCTATATTTTATACTGTAAATGAATCATGTAACACCAAGAAAATATTTTTTTGTGATGATAGATCTCTTAGTGTTGTAGGGTCTGGAACAGTTCAGGTAAACAATGGTCATTTCAATGATGAATTATGTGTTCCAAGTATTTCCTACAACCTTCTATTGGTATATCAAATTACTCATTCATGTGAAGGTAAAAATACAGAGTTTTCAACTCACCAATTTGTAATCAAGGATCTAAAATATCCTACGCATGTTCTCACAACTGGAGTTGCTAATGATATAACCAGTTTGTACAAGTTTGACAACTTTGGGTCATCATATTTTCCATCAGTCTTTGTTGCTCATAGTGATGACTTGGGAAAACTTTGGCATGAGTGTTTTGGTCATCTAAACTATCACTCATTGCAACAACTATGTAATCACTAGATGGTGATTGGTCTTCCTCTTGTTTTCTTGTAGAGATGGTGTTTGTTTCGATTGTGTTCTCGACAAACATTATGAGGACAATTTTGACAAATGTGTGTCTTGTCATTCCTCATCCCCTTTGCAGCTTGTTCACAGTGACTTGTGTGGTCCACTTTATTCTCCTTATTTTTTTGGTTGCAATTGTTTATTAACTTTCATTGATAACGCTTCCAAATGCACTTGGTTTTACTTCTTAAAAATTAAGAGCAAATTTTTTGACAAGTTTTTGGCCTACAAAGCCCTTGTAGAAAATCAATATGGTCATCAAATCCAAAGGTTAAGAATAGATAATATACGAGAATATGTGAAGAATAATTTTACAAGTTACTGCGTTGCATAGGGCATCCAAATGCAACACATTGTTCCATATACATGTAATGTCCCCACTTTGGGACATCATCACAGTGCAGAGGGTTATGATGACCAGAGTAGCCAGATGGAGGTTATAGCGAGTATAGGGGTTATTGAGAGGAATTTTGGGGTCCATATTGCATTTCTCATCATATTCCATCATTATGAGCCATTCCGCACAGGTTGGATTTGGTTCTGTTGCATTCCGACGATTTCCATGATTTTGACTATTTTGAGCTATAAGTCAATGAAATTCACTGAAGAGGTCATTTTGGGCAAATTACTTGGAGGAACCTCTCAGTGTAATAGCTCGTTGGAATCGGGAGGAGAAAAACTACAGGATGGGATGGCAAGAAGTGACTTTCAGTGACCAGGGAAGCCACAAGGAGAGATAAGGAGCTTTTCAGAGGTAAAAGGGTTAATTAATTAATTAAAGTGATTTAATTAATTAATTAAATATTAATAAAATGAAAGTCACTTTGGAGGGACAAG
>JZKD02S0000339.1:101813-124162 GCA_000966675.3 Picea glauca
ACATGTTCATAGTTCTGAAGAGCCTCCTCACTTTTGGCTCAAGTTTCAAATACTCATGATCTAGAGACAATTGCAAAAGTTGCAGGTCATCCAGATTGGGATATAACAATGAATGAAGATTATCTCTCTTTAATGGAAAGTGATACTTGGGATCTTGTATCTCTTCTGAAAGGATTAAAAATTATGAAATGTAAATGGGGCTATAGAACTAAGTATGCATCAGATTAAAGTATTGAAAGACACAAGGATCAATTAGTTTCTAAAGGATTTTCCCTAGTTGAAATAATTGACTATAATGAAACATTTGAACCTATAGCCAAAATGAACTACATCCTCCTTTTTCTAGCCCTCGTTGCCTCACATAAATGGGAGTTCCATCAGATGGATTTAAAATCCTCCTTTTGCATGGGGATTTGCAAGAACAAATCTACATGGAACAACCTCCTGGCTATGTCCAAAATGAGTCTAGCCTCGTTTTTTGCCTTATCAAATCTCTTTATGGTCTTAATCAAGTTCCCTGAGCTTGGTATGCCAAAGGGGAAACCTTTCTTCTTGATACCAACTTTTCTAGATTCCATTTTGATCCTAATGTCTATACCAAGAAAGTAGGAAGCCATATCATAATCCTTGTTCTTTATGTTGATGAACATATCCTCACTAGTAGTGAACCTAAAATTTTAAACCATGTTAAAACCAACCTTAAGAAGAGATTTGAAATTACTAACTTAGGCTATTTGCACTATTATCTTGGTCTCCAAGTTTTGAAAAACAAGGAAGAAATTTTTATTTCCCAATATAAGTATGCTCGTGACCTTCTTCATCTCTTTCACATGGAAGATTCTAAACCAACCCCTTCTCCCTTCCAGTCTGGAGTCAAACTTGTTTCCACCTTTACTTCTACCAAAATTGATTCCACTTTGTACCATTAGTTAGCTGGTAGCCTCTTATACTTGAATCATACTCGTCCTGATCTTTCATTTGGTCTTGGTCTTGTTTCCTGGTATATGCAAATAGCACATGAAAGTCATTGGAAAGAAACTAAATAATACTTTAGTATGTCTGGGGTACAAATTAGTTTGGTATACATTACAGTTCGGGGGGGAATCCTTTATTGGTTGGTTTAACTGATTTAGATTGGGCCGGAGAATCTGGTGATCAAAAATCTACTGCAGGTTGTGTTTTCAGACTTGGCTCGGGACCTGTCACTTGGGCTTGTAATAAACAACATGTTATTTCTCTTTCTTCAGTAGAAGCAGAGTACTGAGCAATAGTTAAAGCAAGTTAGGAAGCCTTGTTTCTTTTACATATCCTTTCATATTTTGGATTCCATCAACAACATCTGACCACCCTCTGGTGCAAAAAATCAGAGTGCCATCAAGATTGTCAAAGACCCATTTCAACATCAATGCAACAAACACATTGAGCTACACATGTAGTTCATCAAAAAGCTCATTCGTGATTGAGTTATTGAAGTGTTCTTATTCCCTACTCAAGATCAAGTTGCATATATTTTCACAAAGTCTCTTACAGAAGAAAAGTTTTCTAAACTTCGATATTTGTTAGGAGTTGAGGAAGTTGTCATTAAGGGGGGATAGGCTATAATTCCTCCTTCCTTCTCCTATTGTGTCACCTTTGTATATCCTTCAATTCTATCCCAATTTGTTCTTAAGGGGGGATGTTAGGATATTTAGACACTTAGAAGTTAGTTAAGATTAACTTGTTCTAATGTGTCATTAGGTAAAAGTGTGTTTCTTTAGTATGCATTTGTAGTTAGGAAATCTGATGGTCACAGTATGTTCCTGACATATATTTATATGAAGGATCATATTCTCCTTGATATTAATGGATACATTGATATGTGGCTTGATACCCGATTGGTCCATGATCTCTATTTAAAGAGCATGAAGGGTCATTTTTCAATGATCGATTGTGAAAAACTCTCTTCTAAATCTCTCTGTAATATTTTTATTTTGCATTAATAAATTTCTCCAAGTGACCACATTAGATGGGGTCATGGATGTTTCCCTGTAGGTATTTTACCATGTCGAAACATCGGTGTGTTGATCTTTGATTTGGTTGTGTGAGTGGTTACTGAAGGTGTTCATCGTCTACTGGAATACCTTTGTTTTCGAAGGATTTTCTCATTTTTTCCCCAAATTCACATTGGTTCTTAGCCCATAGAAGCCCTATATTTGAACCATAAGCTTGAATACCTATCTATAACAACCCCAAGATGAACTGAGGATCATTACTACACAAAAAAACACATAAAAATGATTTTTTTTGCTAACGAATTTATTGTATCTTACAAGCTATAAATTACACAGATTTAACTAGTGTATGATATTGTAATTAAATGCATCTAAAACATGCTAAAATGACATGTATGTAGTTTAAATAACTCATCATGACATCATATAAATCATTTTCAAGAACTGAGTTAATACAGGACAATTAAACTTGTTGGCCCTTGGTTATGGAAGGAAGCGAAGATCAAGGAAGAAAAGGCGAAATGCTAACTGCACAGAAGACACAGTGAATGATACTAGGTCAAAGTGAGAAGAAGAGCAGAAAAGACGGTGAAAAGTAAGAGAAATAAGGTTTCCATATGAGAAGATAAAGGATGACAAATCTAAAAGGAAGACGGATTGTGGACAACTCAGCAAGAGGAAAAATCTACCATTGGATTCTTTGGAGCACTGTGCGAGAAGGAAGGAAAGACATGCTAGAAAATCCCTAAGAACGTGGGTCAATTTGACCTAGGGTTTTAGACACCTAGGGTTTTGGTATCTAGGTTTTTGACACTTAGGTCTCAGCCTAAGGCTATTGATGAATTATTGTAATGTGTAAATATAGTTCTAAAGGACATAGGATGGGTTGTTGGTATTGTGATTTCTAGTTTAGTTATTGGCATGAGTGATTATTGTTGTGTGAGAGAGAATTGCTAAGTGTAGAGCCATCTGGTATTGTAATATCTTCAACTGGGTGTGAAGATCAACCCTGCAGTTGGGTGCGTAGGGAGGGGATAGATAGGGAGGAGAAGAAATAAGATCTGCTAGATAAGAGCGCAGACAATAATTGTATGCTTCATCTTAATATATTATAAAGCATAGTTCCGTGGAAGTAGCCCTAGGGAGAGGTTGAACCATGTATATCTTGTGTTGTGTGTGATTGATGATGTGTTCTCTATCATTTGATATGATGCTATTGCATTACTGTGTTAGATCTGATAGATAGTTGTGCATAGTAGATCTAAGTTGATAAGTGATATATAAATGTTGTATTATTCTTGTATTGGATCCACTTGGTATTCCCTTTGGTTGTAGACATCTCTATCCTGCAACCCCCCCATAGCTACTTTGGGTGAGACTACATTTGTCTCACAGGTGTTTCCAAAAGGGACAATAGTTAGGGCTTATTGGTGCGCTCTTGGAGTTGAACCCTGGGTCTACCCTTGTGCCAACAAATGGTTCCATTTCTAAGACAAGAATCTTCTTGAGGGAATGTCAAGGTGGTTTCCATCGAAGACAAAGATTCAGAAGTGGATAGAGGATCAAGAAAAGGACTTCGTTGAAGCCCAGAACAAAAACCCTAATCTTAGTACAGAGGATTAGCTGGAAAGATATATCTTTACTGATATACACGAGATTTTCTCTGGTGGAATCCATAGGGAGTTATACGAGTGGCTAGCTAGGTTCACAAATACCCAATTTGAGATCAGATCTAGGTCACCTGTGGTTTGGACGTTGACACTGATCAAGAAGGTCAAGAGAGTTGATAACGATGTGTCAAGAGAAATAGATCACTAGTTTGATAGTACCATTGGAGGGTATATCACTGAGTTTGTTGTTGACAGAGTAGAGTCATATAGCCAAGCCGAGAGATATTTATTTAAGGGACCTAGAGGAAAATTTTTACACTTTCTAAAGTTGAGGATCAAGATTCTATTGCATGAGAATAAAATATTGAAGATATAGTAGTCTGCTAGATTGAAGAGCTAATGTTCAAGAACTCAGATAGCGACAACGACACAGAGGCTCGACATATGCACAGTGGGAGAGTGTTCATAGAAGTTCCACTTGTGAACCTGTTTAAGAAGAACTATGGGGACGAGGGTTTCTACAATCGATAAGAGGCAGATCTGAGAGACAAAGAGCATTCAAAATCCACTAGGACAGAGGAACCTCACCAAGAAGAGCCAACAACTTCAGGAACTGCACCAACTATTGAAGTAAGTACTATTAATCCTATTTTTGTTTCAGAAACATTAAACAATTAGAGTAATCAAAGTCACCAGAGTGCTCATAGCACTATTACTAGTAGTCTTCCACATACTCAGTCAAGAAACCTAGGAATATCTATGGAAGATGAGATGAGGTTACCAACCTTCATAGAAGATGGATTTGAAGATCCTAATCAACATTGGTTTCTATGTGAAGCCGTATGGAGTATTAAGAACATCACCAATGAAGTTGTCAAATGATATCGGTTTAGTACTACCCTAAGAGATCACGCACTGAGCTGGTACATGAAGTTTGTTAAGGGAATTGCCCAACCTAAACCACTGAATGAGATCAAGAACGTCTTGATTTATGAATTCAATAAACCCAAGTTGGAGTCACAGTGCATTACAGAACTGAAAGAAATCAAGAAGAGAATAGATGAACCCATATGGGAGTTCGATCAGAGGTTTAAAACCTTGATGGGCCACTTGAGTTTCTAGATCCCAGATGAGTAGAACACAGAATGGTTCATTGCTGCCCTCTTTCCACACATCAAATTTCCTCTGATGCAACAGAATATTACTTTGCAGGTTGAGGCACTGGAAATCTCCATGAAATTAGAACCAACCCCGATGGGAGAATCGAGCTCAGGTATGAGTCAAATCTTGAGTCAGCTAACTAGCCTATCACTGCAGGTCGAAGATATGAAGAAAGACAAGGGAAAAGATAAAAGAGAAGACATTTGGTGTATCAAATGAAGATAAGAAGGTAATGACAAGGAGAATTGTCCCCTATTCCATGAATACTTGGCCTCTGGAGCTTTGAGCCCCTTGAAGAAAGTTACCCTACCCTGGTGAGAGGTATGTAGAAATTGACATCGCCTTGGTGAATGTTACTATCTGCAAAAATATGTCCAGACACCCAAAAATATGTATTTCATGTTCTATAAGTTGGTAGGACATGATGACAGGGATTGTAGGGCTTATGACCTCATGCATGAAAGGTCAAGGGATATATACAAAATTCAAGGCCAAGTACAACAAGAAGGAAGCACTACATAGTATAACTCCCCTGGGAGAGGAAACTTCAACCCTCATGGTGGATTCTAAGGAGGAGGAAGAGGAGGAGGTATGGGTCTAGGTTGAGGACAGATAATCTGTTATAGCTATGCACATCCAGGAAACTTGGCAAGGGACTGTCAGAACCCTTGTACCATTTGCAACTATTGCAACTCCTTCAAGCATGTTATCAAGGAATGTCCAACATTGCTGGCTAAACTTTAAGAGAGACAGGGACCTCAGCAGAGCCCGCAAATACAACTAATCAAAGAATAACCTCGCGGAGTAGATCCCAGAGTCACTGTTATCACTAGAGGAGGCGTTGTTACAGGAGAATACACAATGACCCAAGGAAAGACTACAGAAGAATCAAGAGTTGGGAAAGTTGTTGAGAAGACACAAAATTTTGATGCAAAGAAAGAAAAAAAAATATTTGAGGAGGCAAGAAAATAATTTAGGGGAGATCAAGGTTCTTCATCGAAGATATGACCAAAAGTAAGAGAATGTGTAATGCCTTTGGCATTTCACAAGTCCGCTTTTTCCAGAGATGGAAAAGAGGTGAGTAAACTTGTCAATTTATTGTATACGTTTATAGAGATGATTAAAGATGAGAAATCCATACAAGAACTACAAACTTTGGTTAGAAAGTATGAGATAGGAAGGGTATATCCTTTACTGAATAGAGCAGTAAACCAAGTCTCAAAAAGTATAAGGAAAAATAAGGAGCTACACTTGAATTCTCAAATTGGAGAGTATGATATAGATTATGTGGTCCTTGACTTAGGGTCAAAAGTCAATGTCATGACGAAGCATACCTGGGCACTGATGGGAAAACCGAAGTTGATCTATTCCCCTAGAAGGCTTACAATGGCCAATCGACAAGCTTTAAGCCCCTTTGGAATATTGGAACATGTCCCTATGGACATCGACAGAGTAAGGACGTTTGCATATTTTGAGGTGATTGAGATAGTTGATGATAGTTGTCCTTACCCTGCACTGTTAGGAATTGATTGGGCTTTCAATAATTCCACTGTGGTTGATTTAAAGAAAATAAAAATGACGTTTGAAGGAGATGGACTTAGGGTCATTGCACCTTTAGATCCCGATGAAGGTCAGAGATACACATAACCCATCATAGAAGAAGACCACGCATATGAACTAGAAAACATATACAAATTAACAGCTAGACAAAAAAACTACATTAATCCTACGGAGGATGGGAATTTGAGCTGGAGAAGTGATAGTGCATGTTCATTGGATTCAAAATAAGCATTGGAGAATTGGAAGAACAAAATGTATGAAGTATCTACAAGGATATGTGCTATATTAACCTGAGAAGTTCGTTGGATCGACACAACAGTAAGTAACTTGCTAACCTTTGACGATTTGAATAATTTAGAAGCATTCTTGGTGAACTTTGAAGAAATTGTACCAAAAAAAAAGATTGTTGGCAATGGATGAGGCCTTGAAATCAACTCCAGTGAGATGGTGGGGGACACACAAAAACAATATTACAGACTGGGTACAATGTCGCACTTTGATGACAACGCGATTTTCAGAGCAAGTAGAAAGCTACAAAGTTATATACACAGGTTGAAGTTGTCCAAGGACCATGTGCGAAGTTGCGAGGAAACCTGGAGGAACATCCCTCAAGAACAATGGGTGCACAAATTCATAAACATGCTAGACACAACCCCTGTCAAGTGGTACCTACAAGTAGAACTGTGCCTCATCATTACAGATTGGGAAGGTATGACCCAAAACTTTGTAACTACCTTCTTATTTGAAAGCCAATATCATACAGTGGATCAAGTATTACAAATTGTAAGACACAAAGTGTTCGAGGAGGCACCTAAATTCCCTTTGGAGAAAGAAGAGGATGAATGGTTGCGCCTCTTCAGAAATGACAAGGTTGTTACAACATTAATGCTGATGAAGACAATGATCCTAGGAAGGTGAACATCATTGAAACAGAAGGCCAAAGAGACATAGAAGGACCAGGAGTTGAGATACCTTTCATTGGAAAGATGATCAATATCAAGAAAGTCAATATTGGAATAGAGAAAACACTGAATCTTGCCAATGTTAGAGACTATTGGGATGTTTCCACTATTGACAAGATTACATAGTTATTGCATGAATATCAAGAATTGTTTCCAACCAAGTTCACTGATATGAAGGGCATTAAAGGGCCTATGAGAGAGATGATGATCCCTTTGAAACTAGATGCTAGGCCAGTCAAACATAGACCTTACAAATTGAACCCTAAATATAAGGAGAAAGTGAATATTGAACTCAACAGAATGATGGAAGCAGGGATCATAGAACCTGTTGAAGAGTTGGAATGGATTATCCCTATGGTGGTACAAGACAAAAAGACAGGAGAGATCAAGATCCGCATAGATCTCAAGAAGCTGAATGATGCCTGTTTTCATGACCCATTCCCTACAGCATTTACTGGTGAAGTGTTAGACAATGTAGGAGGATAGGAGGTATATTCTTTTACAGATGGATTTTCAGGATACCATCAGATCCGGATTGCCAAAGAAGATCACCATAAGACCACATTTGCAATAGAATGGGGATCCTACCAGTATACAGTGATGCCATTTGGCTTGAAGAATGCACCAACCATATTTTCCAGGGTGGTGGCCGGAGCGTTTAAGGAGTTTTTACATAAATTCCTGGAAGCATATTTTGATGATTGGATTGTTTTCAACATTTTGCAGAATCATATTGAATATTTAAGACTAATGTTGGATAAGTGCAGGCAGAGTCAAATTGCCTTAAACCTGAAGAAATGCATATTCTTTTCACCATTTGGAGTGTTGCTAGGTCATATTGTGTGTAAGTAGGGATTGTTGGTAGACCCATCTAAAATTGCCATTATAGTTGATCTGCCCCCTCCTACTTCATTCAAATAGATGTGCACTGCACTAGGACATATTGGATACTATAGGAAGTTCATTAAAGGCTATGCACAAATCACTATACCCATGGAGAAGGTTTTGAAGAAAGAATGTCAGTTACATTGGACAGAAGAATGCCAACAGAGTTTTGACACACTCAAACAGAAAATGGTTACTACGCCTATTCTAGTTTTCCTAGATTGGAGTAAGGAGTTTCATGTACATGTCGATTCATATTCCATTGCATTAGGAGATGTGTTAGCACAATCGAGAACATGATACATCAACCACTCATTAGCCTTTTCTAGCAAAAAGCTATCAACAACTGAGATTAATTACACCACTGAGAGAGAAGGGTTAGCCATGGTATATGCGCTGAAGAAGTTCCACCACTACTTGTTGGGAGGACAATTTAAAATGTTTACTGATCACTCCACGCTGAAATACTTAGTCAACAAGCCAGTGTTGGGGGGAATAATATGCATATGGCTTCTGCTATTTTAGGAATATGATTTTTAAATCATGGTTAAGCCAGGATGAATGAACAAAGGCCCTGACCACTTGTCGAGGTTGGAACATGGAGAATAGCCTACTAGCTTGGAGGATAAACTGTCAGATGCATAGTTGTTGGCCATTAGAAAAATCGATGATTAATTCACAGAGATAGTCCATTTCTTGTCAACAGGAATGGCACCTAGTGAATATACAATCACTCAGAAGAAACAACTAGTAGTGCACACTGCAGACTTTTCACTTATAGCTGGACAACTATACAAGATGGGACATGAAGAGATACTGAGAAGGTATGTTATGGAAGTAGAGAAACCATTGATCCTAACAAAAGCACATGAAGGAATCACAGGAGGACACTACACTGGGAAAGCAACAATGCAAAAGATTATTAGGGCTGGCCTTTGCTGGCCTACTCTACACAGAGATGCTAAGGATTATTATAGAGCCTGAGATGCGTGTCAAAGAGTCGGGAAACCATCCAGAAGAGATGAAATTCCTTTAGCACCATATCTAACCCTAAAAGAATTCGAGAAATGGGCCATTGACTTTGTAGGACCTATAAACCCACTAGGGAAGCGCACAGGAGCTAGATACATAACCACTGTGACCGAGTATTTGACTAGATGGGTAGAAGTAAGAGAATTTAAGGATTGTAATGCAAGTACAGTTGTGTGTTTTATATTTGATGACATCATAACCAGGTTTAGATGCTTGAAGACCCTTATGAGCGATCAAGTTACACATTTCATCAATAAGATTGTTGAAGCCTTGACTCGGGAATTGGAATTTCACCATCAGAGGAGCACACCCTATCATCCACAAGAAAACAAGATAGTTGAAGCATTCAATAAAATCTTGGAGATAACGCTGATGAATATATGCAGTGTGAACATGGATGACTAGGATTTGAGAGTACCAACAATATTATGGGCCTATAGAACCACTTGCAAGAAACTGACCATGCATACCCCCTTCAAATTGGTCTATGTTGTTGGCATGAATTTGATCAGACCAGTTTCCTTCTCAAGTTACCAACAAAAGGTATAGTGTAGTCTAGAGCATTGGAATTTTCATCTCCTATGAAGAGAAGAAGTCTCACCTAAATCTCTACTAAGACAGATATATAGGGAGTGGTATGGAAAAGACTAAAGAGGATCCATAGAGCAGTCAAAATTGATTCATGTTCTTGTGCAAGAGACATTAACAGATCTTAAACATATAAATGCATGAATCAAACCTAATTATGTTGCAAGCAAGCATTTAAACATTGAACCATCAAATAGAACTCATAATCTATAAGGAAATACTGTAATGCATAAGTAAACATACAAAGACACAACATATTTTGAAATTTGGTCCTGCTTCCTATTATCTTTAGGATCTTTCTCTCATTACAGACTCATAATTACATAGAAAGGCTCAGTACAGACTCTTGGCTCTTGACTCATGCCATAGAGCTTCTAATTCTCCAACTAATAGGTCCAATTCATTACAAACTCAACATTGTCTTACTTCGACTTACAACAATTATCAACAACTAGTCCCAAAACCCTCGGCAACTTTGACCGACCTGACTCGACTCAACCCAGTCAACCAAATCATGAACTAATGAACCAATTGTATCGGTTTGCATGTTTTCTTGTTCTATTGCAACCGTTTGTTTTCTCGCTGGCATTGCACTGACTTCCGCAACTGCTTTCTATTTCTCTTTCTCCTAGCCTTTTATGGAGTTTGCGCAACTCGTGCTTAGTCAAAACTTGTGCGATTCCTTCTCAAAAATGAAGGGACCAACAAGCTTCGACCATAATCCTTGACTCGTCCTCAAGTCAAGATCTTGGTTCTTTCACATCCTCCAATAGCATGTGTTGTTTTCCCTTGTCCATATTTTATTATTTTTTGGGCTCTTCTGTTTGTGCTCTTTCTTCCTTTACCTCCTCAAATGAAAGGCCCAATTCTGGTACCAACTCTAATACTCTGTTATTTACTCCTTGAAAGCTTTCAACTTTGTCCTACCATTTACGAGCGAGGAGTGATGCTTCTGCAAGGAACTGTTGGGTCGTCTCTTTGCTACACTCCTTTGGCTTGGCCGCAACCAATGAGTTCCACTTAGAATCTGTTGTTGCATCGACTTGATGAATTTGCATATAAACGGTCTAAATTATAGGTTGAAATTCATGCAGCTCTTTCTTGGCTACAGATTGTGCCTCATAGAGTGTATTCAGTTCATTGTCGGCCTATTGAATTTGGTTGAACTTTTGTTGTTGCTCCATGGGGTCCATTGTGACCGAAACTTCTTTGTTTAGCACATGGATCTTTGTGTGCACCTCCTCGAAGAACCGATTCCATCGAGCAATGATTCCCATCTAGTTGCTAACTTCCCTGGAGATTTTGGTGCAATCCGTTGTGTGCTTGTGCGGTGCTTCTCGGGCATTGTTACCTTGCAATACGATCTTCTGCATTTGTTCCTATAGCTGCTGAGGCTATTGTTCTGCTTCCTGCTAGACCAGTTGTAGCTTTGCTTGCAGCTGGTCAGTGTGAGTAGCGAGTTTTATCCATGCTTCCTATAACAGCTCGATCTGTTTCTCTGGCTCGCCTACGTCACTGGGCTCAGGTAGTTGAGGCGCAACCTTCTGAATCTTCGACCAAGCCGCAACAAGTTTTTCCTGCACTTTTTCCAGTTTGCGTTGGACTTTGAGTTTTTCATGTGCTTCCTACATTCTATATGTGTGCACAACAAATTGTTCCTTCCTTGCAATCTCGACAAATCTCTCGGCCTCCTGGAGCCTTTGCTCCAACTGGTCCGTGGATGCCTTGATTAATCCAAATAATTGTGGTGATGTCCACTATACCAGGTCAGTGGATGGAGCTGCTTCGGTGGGAGCTCGTGTCTCTAGTGGGAGTCCAATGGTCATTGAATGGTTTGAGAAAATTTCTACCTCTTCCTTTGTTGGTGGCGTTGGTTTGATTCTCAACCTTAGCTCTACTAGCAAAAGAGTCAGAACCTATGTTCTGGCTATTCAAAGTTGCATTAATTATGCACATTACTGAGGGTTCTGGAGAACCTACTCCATTTGTGCGAGCATGGTTGTCGTATCCTACTTCGTTGTTGATTTTGGTTCGTTGTGCACATCTGGTATATCTAGATCTTTTGGTGCTTTTGCTTCATGCGCCATGATTTCTTGGGAACTCTTTCCCTTCGCTGGTGAAGTGATTTGTTGGGTGTTGTTGGGTTCCGAATCCTCTCTAGTTTAGACATCTTCTTCTTACACTAAAGACTCAGGTTGTTGTTCTCGAGTGTCTGGATTCAGATAATCCAACGTCTTTCTTGACTCGGGGGCTTTGGTGTCGGGACCATAAACTTATGATCTTGGTTTGGGTAATTCTCTGGTTATTTGTGGGAGTCATCGCTCCAATATCTCTAGCGGATCGAGCTACAATGGTTCTTATGTCATGGTTTGATTTGGACTAGAAGTGATGAGGTTTGGTAGTTGGAGTGGTGGGGGTTGCTCAATGACGAATGTAGACATAAATTTTTCTGGCTCTTGCTCATCTTGAATATTAATGATAGTGGTGGATTTGGTCATGGCACGGGTGCGGGGAGTGACGGATGCAAGGTGTTGTGGGTTCAGGGGTTTATTCGGAGAGACCCCAGTTCTGGGCCTCTTCACCAATGGTTCGGTACCAAGAACAACACCCAACATCTGGTTAACCTACGCACCTGACAACACAACATTGTGTGGAAGCTGACGACGGGTTGATATTTTTCTTCTCTCTAATTGTTGTATCTCTTCTTCCTCCTCAGATTATGTTTGTACTGGAGCGTCTAGCTTCTTCTACTCGGGGCCTGGACTAGGTCCTTCTCCTGGTTCGTTGTATTTTTTCTTCAGCAACTCCGCAGGAAAAATGTAATGCATTCCTTATTTACGCAGGCCGTGTTTGACTCCTGGCCATGACATGACTTCCTTATTGAAGAATTCCTCATCCAAATAGAATAATATCATCCTTGTGTGTAAATGTTCATTTCTGACATGTCTCGGCCAGACGAATGTGTTGTGCCAGTTCATACTGAAGGCGATATTCCTCGTGTTACAGTTGAGGATCTCCTATGGGATGCACAACCTCTGTGTTGCATCTATCATACCATTATACCATTTGGAAAATGCTACATTGTTGAGTTTTGTATTCTCTAAGTCTTGTTTGGACTTCCATGGCTCGAACATCTTCGCCATGCACCCCTTATCTGGTATTTATGGTTGTCTTCCCACAGGTGGTGTCCATTTGAATATTGCAAATGCCACAAGTAGGTATGCATAGGTGATGGTTTCTCCCTTCTCCTACACTTCCTCGCAAGCTAGTATTAGTTCCTCCAACAAGAAACTACACTAGTTGAACACTGCTCCATTTGCGTAGAAGTTGATGACTGATAACACATCTAGAGTGCATTCTCCCTTATAGTAAGACTTCATTACCTTGTTGGCTATGATGTAGTAGCCAGTCTAGAATGTCTCAGGAAATATTGGTTTAATTATTGTTGTGCGTCCTCCTCTCTTTGTGTTAAATTTCTCGTATAGGCTAAGCTTGCCTTTCTTTTTCCCATGCTTACTAGGACCCTGGAATCCCTTCGACACATCCTCTCCTTGCGAGGATAGTCCAGTAAGTTGTTGGATGTCTTCAGCATGGATTGGATACCTCTTATCCAACCATAGACTTCTGTCATGCACCCTGCTTATCATAAATTTCATGCAGCATGCAATCTTGCATGTGTTACCAAAGACTGGTAAGTCTCTCAGGTTCACGATGGTCGAGTTAAATAAGTTGATGAACTCTTATTTTGGTACAACTTGCATTCCTTCGAGTCCATACAGAACTATATCCCAAAAGACCTCTGTGTGCATCTGTGGGAACAAGGATGAATCCGTGAGGTCAAGTTTGAGTATCTTAACGTGCTCTACCTTCCCTTTGAGATCGCCCATGATCTCAACCTGGGGGTCGCAGGGCTCATCTGGTACTGCTTCTTTAGTCATGGTGCTTCGTCTTGATGTGGCTCTTGGCATTCACACTTCTGTGGTAGGTAAGAACTAGGTTTACATATGCATATTTTACAATGGTCCCAACTTTATCCATATGGATATCGGTGGCCACCCACCTTTTCCAACTGGCTCAAAATAGTTTTTTGACAATTTTGGCAATTTACTATTTTTAGCAGTTTTAACTTTTGGGGCCATTTTGAGGGCCTAAATGAAGGTTTTTCAGGATCGAGCTCCTCAAATATTAGACAAAGGAATTATTGAACCCCCAAAATGAATCTCCTCGATGATACCTTTTCAATGGGATATCACATGCCTAAAACGAATATCGTATGCAAAAGTTACGACCCCGGGAAGTTGATGTGCTAACTTACCCAAACGGGGCCCACATGATTTTTGGCGCTTCATCTCCTAGGGTTAGGTTTTTGGATGTATAAGGTTTTTGGAATTATTGTTTATTGTAAAAATTCCTTCAAAGCCTCATTGTAATCCTCTTCTTGTGAATTCACACAACCATCACATCTCTTCTCAGAGACAAGCCGCCACCATTCCAACAAGCTTGTTTTTGCAGCACTTTACAGTTTCAACTTACTTCGTTATTGAATAGAAAACCAATTTTATTGTATCTCTTTTATTTTGTGTTAAGAACCTATTAATAATTTGTATTCATTTCGTTCTGCTCATAAAATCCGGATTAGTGGTATCAGAGGGGTCTTCTCCTTGTCGTCTTAATGCATGTCCCCAATGAGGTCAGAGTACAAAGAGTTGGGTCTCGAGCTTGTTTCTCTTGAGGACAAAAGCTCTCGCATGCCCAAGTGACCTCTCATGGCAGGAGAAGAGAAATATGGTGGGATAGGAGATCCTTTCAAACTGTTGATTGAGGAATCCCTCACACAACAGAGGAACAAGATGATGGATAGTTTCACGAAAATCCTTCGATGACTACCAACAGGCGACACATCTTCTTCGAACGGAGGCGCCGCCCCTTCAAGATACAAATAAATTTTGATATTCCTATATTTGAAGGTCAAATAGACATAGATTCTATAGACAAGTAGTTGAATCTACTAGAAGGGTATTTTTCTATCCATAACTTTTCGAATAGAGAAAAGATTACTTTTGCACTCCTCAAAGCCATTCCCCATGTCAAAGATTGGTGGGAAAATTTCTGTGAGAAAAAGGAAAGAGAGGAAACCTCATTATTTTCAGTCATGACCACCTGGGAATCCTTCAGAGATTCTATTAAGGAACAATACTAGCCTGTCGAAAGTTATGAYGACCTGTATACCAAATGGACCACACTGCAGAAAGAAAGAGACCAAGCAGTGCCAGATTTCACAAATATCTTCCATACCTTRCGCACCAAGCTGGGTATCAAAGATTCAGAGTGACATATGGTGCTMAAGTATAGTAGTGCTCTGAATAGATACATCCATACTGAAATGAAATTTCAGTACATCTTATCCTTGGGCGCGGGCTACCGATATGTCATCAAAATCGAGCAGAAGCTCAAACAAAATATGCGACAATTTGGGCCTGGGAACCCCTCATAACAAAAGTTGGGAAAGGGTGGACCCAACCCACAAAACAAAGGGCAGAGAAAATATGGAAAATATTAGGACAACTAGTCCAAGCCACAAGCAAATAAGGACACCAAAAGACAAAGAAAGATACCGGGAAGTGGTGTGACTTTCATAAGAGCCCTTGGCATAAGACTACTGACTATCACTCAAAGCAGTCATTGGTGGCCAAAGTGAAAGCCTCTGAATCAGATGTGGATTCTGAATCTGAACGAGAACTAGAAAGGGGAAGATGGATCATTGATGTGGAAACCAGTGCCACCGTTGCGACCACCAAGCTCTATCTTGGTGAACAAGATGAGCTAGAAGAAGGAGAGAACCTCTTCCATTCACAGATGTGGGTAAAAGGCACCCCGTTGCACTTCATCGTTGATAATGGTAGCCAAAAGAACCTCATCTTAGCAAAGGTCATCAAGCAGCTTGCCTCTCCAACAATGCCGCATCCACAACCTTACACCATTGGATGGCTCCGCCAAGGAAGCGATCTCTGCATCAGCCAACAGTGTCGACTGTCATATGACATCAAGCCCTTCAAAGATGAGCTATTATGTGATTTTTCTCCTCTCAAAGTTTGTGATGTTCTTTTGGGCCAATGTTATTTATGGAAATGTCATCATGTATATGAGCCTAGGCCTCATAGTGTTATTATTACTTTGAATAGGAAATTGTACATGATACCTGAGGCAGTCCCACCTAGTGTTGTTTCCTTGATCTCTGCTAAGAAATGCAGGAAGGTCATCTCTCAGATGGGGAAGTTTGTCTTCTTCATGATTCACTCTCAGAATAAGAGAAAGATCATAGCCACATCCAGGGTCTTTGCGATCAACCTCTCCACACAACAGAAGCAGGTAGATAAGGTCATGGAAGAATACTTAGATATCTTCTCATCACCTATAGGGGTACCTATGCACTGCCAGGTCAAGAACCCCATCGATCTGACCCCCGATGCACTGCTAGCCAATGGGCCATTCTATCACCACTCTTTGTTAGAGAATGAGGAGATCAAGCGATAGATCCAAGAACTACTCCACAAGGGGCACATCCATCCAAGCTCATCACCTTGTGGGAGCCCAATCGTGTTGGTACAGAAGAAAGATAAAACCTGGTGACTCTGTATTGTATATCGAGATCTGAATAAAATCACAGTCAGAAACCAGTACCCAATTCCCCGAATCGACGACCTCCTTGATAAACTCACGGGGGCCAAATACTTCAATAAGATTGATATGAAGTCATGCTACCACTAGGTCCCAATAGAACAAACAAATGTATGGAAAACCACCTTCAAGTCAAAGGAAGGCCTTTTTGAATGGTTGGTCATTCCTTTTGGTTTGAAAAATTCTCCAGCCACTTTCATGAGGATGATGGATGATATCCTGCGATCATTCACCAATACTTTTGAAGTGGTGTATCTGGATGACATTCTAATTTACATCAAGACTTGGGAAAAACACTTGCAGCATATTCAACAAGTTCTGCACACCCTGTGACAACACAAGCTATACACCAACTTGGAAAAATGCTCCTTCGGCATGGACAGGGTCCATTACCTGGGCTACATCATTGATCAACATGGCATACATGTGGATCCAACCAAGACCCAAGTCAACCGTGACTGGCCGGCCCCAACAACACTCACTGAGCTTCAGAACTTCTTGGGCCTTGCCAATTTCTACCACAGGTTCATGTGGGGATTCTCCCATATTGCATGGACCCTCAGTCAAATAAACATGGGTAATGGTAAGGAAAAATTTGCGTGGGGCCAGTCCCAACAACAAGAATTTGATGATTTGAAGTAGTGCTTGTGGTCAGCCTCAGTACTTTCACTACCAGACCTGTAGCATCCCTTTGAAATCGAGATAGATGCTTCGGACTATGTTGTGGGTGTCGTTCTCACTCAGCACAGCCACCCCGTGGCCTATCATAGTGAGACAATGTCAGATACTGTCCGTAAGTACCCTACCTACGAAAAAGAAATGTACTCCATTGTACAAGCCTACCACCAATGGAGAAATTACATTCTTGGGAAGCAGACAGTCATCCACACTAATCATAAGCCACTGCAGTTCATGCAGACATAGGGAAAATTGCAGAATGACCGCCATAAAAAATGGTCCACATACTTGCAGCAATTTCACCTCAACATCAAGTATAAAATAGGAAGCACCATTCGCGTCACTGATTGCCTCAACAGACCGTCAATCATGGCACTCACCACGGTGCTAGACTCTTGTGGGCATGAGACATATGGATTTCCCCAACTCTATGAGACAGACCCTGACTTCACCACCACCTACCAAATGTTGGGTGCAAATGCAGTTGTCGATAATTTCCATATTTAGGATGGGTTGTTGTGTCGTCTGGGCCATATCTGTGTTTCATCAAGTGAGTGAGCGAATCTAATCTATGAAGCCCACTACAGTCGGGTGGCAGGACAATTCGACATCGAAAAGACAATGGAAATGCTACATAAACATTTCTACTGGATGAAACTTTGACAGGAGGTCAACAAGTATATTAGGTCCTGCACTTCCTATGTTATTGCCAAACCAACCACTAAGAAACAGGTCTTGTACACCCCTCTTCCTACTCCTGACAGGCCATGGGAATCCATGTCAATGGACTACATGTCAGTCCTCCTGTCCACCAAGCAGGGAAATTACTGTGTTTTTGTGCTTGTTGATCGCTTTTCTAAGATGGTGATTCTGGTTGCCTGGAAGAAGAGCATCACAACAGAGGCCACTGCTAAGCTATTCTTTGAACGCGTTTGGGTGCATTTTGGAATCCCACAAACCATTGTCTCAGATCGGGATAGTCAATTTCTCAGCACATTCTGGTCGAGCCTCTGATCACTGCTGGACACCAAGCTCACCAAATCCATGGCCTTCCACCCCTAGACAGATGGCCAAACCAAGGTTGTAAATCGAATGATTGTGCATATACTTCACATGTATAATTCAAATCACCCTCGTACATGGGATGAGAACCTTCCCTATGTCCAACATAGCTACAACCGAGCCCTGCATAGCTCAACTGGCCACAACCCCTTTTAGGTGGGGTTGGGATTCCAACCATTGGGTCCCATAGATGTTGCACTTCCCCTTGCAGTCACCTCGACTGAATCATCTCCTACTCCAACTGAAGCTGAAAAAGCCACCCAGTTCATTGAGCGGATCCAGTACATCTGCCAACAGGTTCAGGATATCCTACAGAAGTCCAATGACAAGTACAAACAACACCATGATCAACATCGGGTGCCACATAAGTTTTAGGTGGGCGACAAAGTTTGGTTTCACTTGTAGAAAGAACGCCTTACAGGACCCCATCAAAAGCTTCACCCACTCCATTATGGGTTCTACACTATCACCAAGGCCATGGGGGATAATTATTTTGAGCTCAACATTCCTCCCTTCCTTGGTCTGCACCTATTGTTCAACGTGGATCTCCTTCGCCCTTATTTCCCACCATTATTGGACACCTCAGAAGTAGCAGAACAAATGAAACCAACAGAGCTCAACCCTGACTGCATACAACAAGAATCCAATGATCATATTGTTGACACACAGATTAAGGGAACACGACAACAAAGGATCCAACTTTATGGAGTCGTCAAATCATGGCACCTCCTGCACCAAGGCAAGTGGCTCACCCGGGGCCAAATTCAACAGAAATTTCCTCATCTGATGGGGGAAATCAATGCAATGGAGACAATTTCTTCCTAAGGATGGATTATTGATCCATATGGATATTAGTGGCCAGCCACCTTTTCCAACTGGCTCAAAATAGTTTTCTGACAATTTTGGTAATTTACTATTTTTAGCAGTTTTAACTTCCAGGGCCATTTTGAGGGCCTAAATGAAGGTTTTTCAGGATTGAGATCCTTAGTTATAGCCAAAGGAATTAGTGATCCCCCCAAATCAATCTCCTCAATGATACCTTTCCAACAGGCTATCACACGCCTAAAATAGAGATTGTATGCAAAAGTTACGACCCCGGGAAGTTGATGTGTTAACTTACCCAAACGGGGCCCACATGACTTTTGGTGCTTCATCTCCTAGGGTTAGGTTTTTGGATGTCTAGGGTTTTTGGAATTCTTGTTTATTGTAAAAATGCCTTCAGAGCCTCATTTTAATCTTCTTCTTGTGAATGCACGCAGCCGTCACATCTCTTCTCAGAGATAAGCTGCCACCATTCCAACAAGCTTGTTTCCGCTGCATTTTACAGTTTCAGCTTATTTTGTTATTGAATAGAAAACTAGTTTTACTGTATCTCTGTTATTTTGTGTTAAGCACCTATTAATAATATATATTCATTTCATTCTTCTCAAAAAATCTGGATCACAACTGATTCGCACTGTTGAGTTCGGAACTGGCTATGCTCTTTTTAGAAACAATGCCTTCTTGGTTGAGTTCCGAGAGCCTTATACTTGGCTTAATGGGTAAGTTTTTAGCAGTAACTGCTACTCATCATGACCATATGTATGAAACTGGGTGTGAGTTTTCCAACGGGACAATTTAATCAAGGTAAATCCTATTTCTGATCTTGGTATTTACTTATTTGAGTGGAATAGGGACGTGGCCTATTTGAGACCTTTCTGTTTGATGGGTGGGTATCTCGACACGAACTTCGATGGCATATTGGAATAATGTGGATTTATGTCTTAACGACCTTCATATGGGTTACAGGAATGGCAATAAAGGTTGTGACTAGACTGGGTTTGCATGGACTATGACTAAGATTGGATTTGTATTCATGGCCCCTTCGACAACAAAGGTTGTCCCCATCATCTTTAATGACTGTCATGGATGGAATCTCTTATGGTTTAGGTCCTTTATTGTTGAGTCATCAGTTCTGATCAACCAACACTTAGACAAAACAAATAAAATATGTGTTATGGCACAATACTGCGCATATGGACGTTATTAACTGAATTTACAAAATTTTAGAAAGAAAACAAAACTCAAATCTATCTATTGTACAAGCTCCTTTGGATTGGAGAGACTGTCCTTCTCTCTCAGGTTTGAGACAGGTAGGGCTTCAGGTGATATCCATTCACCCATCCCGATCATATAATACCATCAAGTTGTGCGAGTCTGACTGCTCCTGAGGGTCGGATCTCTGTAACTATGAAGGCTCCCAACCAGTGCATACGTAGCTTGCCAGGATGATTCTGGTATCGATTGTTGTAGAGTAACACCTTGTCCCCTTATGTGAATACCTTGGTATTAATGTGTCAGTCATGCCAAGATTTTTGTCTTTCCTTTTCAACCAACTGATGGAAGTCTACTATAAATCTGGTTTCCTCGAGTTATTTTAGCTTCACAAGTCTTTGTGTCATTGATTCCTCTTCTGTCATATGTGTGACTTATGCAATATACAGGCTTGGAGTGATGAACTTTGCAAGCACGACTTCCTCTCTCCCATAGACCAATTGTAACCATGTGTATATATAGAGTTTCTTTGTGGCTGTCCTATTGGCCCATAGGATAGTTGGAACTCTATCATCCCAATCCTCCCGGTTTGTGCAACAGATCTTTTTTAGTCCCTTTTACAGAATCTTGTTGAAGACTTCAACTATTTCGTTGACCTGTGGGTGGTATGGAATGCTCTTGTGATGCTAGATCAGAAATTTTGTTGTAAGTGTTTCTATAGTGATGCTAATGAAATGAGCTCCCTGATCGTTCGTTAGGATCCTGGGACATCCGAACCGGGTGATGATATTCTCAAAAATGAACCTGGCAGGAGTGTCTGTCGAGCAGTCCTGTACCGCTACTGCTTCTACTAAACAGGTAAGGTAGTCAGTCATGGTAATGATTTACTTGGCCTTTGAATTTTTGGTTGTGGGGTTGATTGGTCCAATGAAGTCAACTGCCCATTTCTCAAATTCTTGTAGAGCTCTAACTGGTTATAGTCATAGTTCATCTCGGTGGGACAAATTGCCCACCCGTTGACAAACATCACACAATCTAGCGTATACTTTTGCATCCTTGAATAATGTGGCCCACCAAAGTTATTCATGTAGAATATTCTATTCTATGGCCTTTCGTCCTACGTGTCCTATGATTCCACTATGGCATTCCCAGAGTATATCCTGCCTTTCATGATCTAGGACGCATTGTCTGAGGATGTTGTCTAGTCCTAGTTTATACAATTGTTCGATGATCAGCTGGTAGTCTACTACTCCGACGACCATATGAAATTTTTGGGTTGTGGAATATGCTTCAAGACATGCCCCTATACTGAGAAAGATTTCTATGTCCTACAGATATTATGGTATGGCCTCAATCCTGAATAAGTCTGCATCTGGGAGATGGTCATCCACTGCTCTGCCACTTTCGCCTGACTCTATCCTGGATAGATGGTTAGGTCTGACGTTGCATTTTCCTAGCTTGATGAAGACTTCAAAGGAAAATTCCTAAAATAACAACAACCATCTACAAATTCTCTCCTTCCAACACATGTTTTTTAACCAGGTATTTCAGTGCAAAATGATCAGTAAAGAATTTGAAGTGAGACCCTAACAGATAATGTCTAAATTTTTGTGTAAAGCATAAATCATTGTTAAGCCTTCCCTTTATGTCATTGTGTAGTTGCGTTCTTCTTGTGACAGCTTTCGACTCGCAAAATAGATAGGGTGATCCATAGCTCCATCTCTAGGTTGCGTTAAGATAGCTCCTAAGGAAATTCTGTAAGAATCTACATGGACGTGAAGTTCCTTCTCCCAGTTTGGGAATATCAGAATCAGTGATGTAATGAGTTTCTCCTTAAGTGTCTCAAATGATTTATTTCATTCGAGAGTCCATTGGAATGTTTCATCCTTTTTTAGGAGGTTTTCTAGAGGTGTAGTAATGGTGGCATATCTTCGAATGAACCTGCGGTAGTAACCTATGTGTCCCAGTGTGGAGCGCAATTGTTTAGCACTCGTAGGTGGTGTTATCACTCCAAGAAACCCTTTGTGGTTGTAGACCAAAGGTGCTTGGTAACTTCAAGTAAAAATGTTTTTTGTGTTTTGTGTAGATTGATCAGTGGGATAACTCAA
>JZKD02S0000339.1:130678-144488 GCA_000966675.3 Picea glauca
GATATGGAAACAAAGATTTGATCTGATGTTGCCAACCCGGGAGTACAACCTCTGTTAGCTGTTGATAATCTTGACTTTCCTCAGCGTGCCTCTTTGTAAGCCCCTGTTAGCTGCGTAAAGTATGCACTTTCCACAGCGCGCCACTTTGTAGAAGACCCTCCTTAGCTGTTGAAAGCATGTATCTTTGACAGCGCCCCACTTGAGAACTGATTTTAAGAACCTTTTAAGATTTGACACTTTCAACAGTGCGCCAACTGATGAAACGATCTCCTTAGCTGTTGAAAGTGGGCACTTTCCACAGCGCACAATGAACCTTTGAAAACAAGTTAGCTGTGGAAAGTAAAAATTGACAATTTTGAAAAAAGAAGGCTTTACAATCCAAATTATTTTTAAGTCAAACCAAAATCTAAAATTTTGCAGCTAAAAGACTCAACAATGAATTGAGGAAACTATCAATAGCCATGCTATCCACTGTAAAACCCAACCAAAATGATGGTGCTATTTTGGGAGTTAACAGGTGGTGTTATATTCATGATGACAACTTTGGATGGGTCTACCAATACTCCTTCTCGAAGGACTATGTGGCCCAACAGATTTCCCTGTGGCACACAAAAGATACACTTTCTGAGATTTAACGAGATTTTCAATTCTCTGCATCCGTCAAACATTAGCCTTAGAAATGCTACATGTTCCTTAAGACAACTATATATTGTCCAATCATCCATATAGACTTCTATAAATTTGTGAATGAATTATCTAAAGGTTGCTATCACAATCCTGGAGAAAAATACAAGGGGATTTTTTAAACCAAATGGCATTACGTTGTATGCAAAAGATCCCCATTCTGTAATGAAAGTGGTCTTTCTTTAGTCTTCTTCAGCAATCCTAACTTGATGGTATCCTGAAAATTCATCTGTGAATGAGTATGCTTCCTTCCCCACAACCTGTTCTAGCACCTCATCGGTAAAGGGTGTTGGGAAAGGTTCGTGTACATAGGCAAATTTGAGGCTTCTGTAATCCACACAGACTCTAATATCCTTAATGCCTTTCTTGCTTTGAATGACTATCAAGCTGACCCACTCTGCTTCTTCTACCACAAAAATCAGACCTGCTTCTAACATGTTATCAATCTCATTCTTAACCTTTTCTTTAACTCTTGGGTTAAGACGGTATGGTCTATGTCTGACAGGCTTGGATCCTAGTTTTAACTCAATCTTCATTTCTCCCATGACTCCTTTGATTTCCTTTAATTCTAAAAACATATTTGCGAACAAATCCTCATATTCCCTTAGTAAAATCTGTATTTTTTGGCTGGTTTGCTCATCCCAGTAATATCCCACCATACCTATCTTGAGTTTCTCTGCAGTCCCTATGTTGAGCTTACGCAATTTTAATGGGTGATTGTAGGAACTATAGGTCTATCTAGGTATGGTGTTTTGGATTTCTCTACTCCCATCTATCTCTTTGATGGGTAGGTTTCTCAATTCCTCTAATTCATCTAGGATTTTTGAATCCTTGCTAATTTGATAGCATTATATAGGCTTCTCAGTCGAGGGTAAGTGGAGTTTAGTCTGAAGTTCTTGGGTATGCTTGGGACAGAATATAAAGTTTGATCTCTTATTACTATTGGATGTAAAAATAAGTTCTTTAATATTTTGCAGGGCTAGCTCAAGATCAGGGTACTTACTTGTGAATGATAATACCTTACAAAATTGAGCTGCCAGCATCTAGCAGTTGTTGGTTTGTCTTCTGGTTTCCTCATGTATGAACCAAGATTTCTGAATTTAGCCTAGAGAGTGGGGAAATAACTGAACCTAGACGTGAGAAGGTATCTTCATAGCCTGCCACTGTGTCACACACTGTTCAATGTGTATTCTAGGATCCGATTCTCCACTGAATGGTTGTGCAACTTGGATATCCATCTACATCTCTGATTCTAGCTGCTCCCTATTCTAGAACCTATACTTGATAGTTTGCTTCACCTCGTCCCAAGTTTTGAGTGTGGATTTATGGGTGGCCCACCATCTAGTGGGGGTGTTCTAAAAATCTACATCTAGTATCGAGATTCTTTGATCTTCTCTCACATTCTCTTCCATATTCTGCAAAAAAGTGTTTAGGTCTAAGGTACCATCATAAACTAGGTGTTCTCTAACTTTGGTCCCAACCTATCTGGTCATTCTGACAGTTGCGCATATTCTTGAGAATCTTTCGTGTGAGCCTTGTTTCCAACTATCAAAATCCAGTTTTGAATCTTCATCTGCTGACTGTATACTTCTCCAGCTTATTGATCCATCACTAGTAGGGTTTATATAATCATTTCTTGTACCCATTGTTATAGTGTAGAACTGGTCTACATCTTCTCCCTCCATATTATTGTTTTTATGTTCTATGTACCTGGGTCCTACATATGGATCCAAAGGTTGAACTACCTTGATTCCCTCAGCTTCAAAATTCATGGTGTCTTTCTTTAAGTCGATTATTTCATAATTGTCATAGACCCAATCGATGCCAAGTAGTGCAGGGTAGGGGTCTTTGTCTCACATGATATCAATGACTTCAAAGTCAGATACTGTTTTTACTCCTGCTACATCAATTTCCACATTCTCCAGCCTTCATATGGGAAATATATAGTATTAGTTTTCCATTCTTAACTGAATTGGGGAATATGTCAGTCACGGTTTTCCTAAGTCTTCCCAAGTATTATTAGGCAAAATGTTCACATCTGACCCTAGGTCCAACATGACGTCCTTAATTTCAAAGTCATCTAACTGGGATACCAATCTAAATTATTTTTTGGTTCGCACTTTTCTTCGTTGCACTCTCTGAGTACTCTTCTAAGGAAGATTAGCCCTTATCCTTTCTTCTGAGGGTTCCTCATTCCCTAAGAATAGGTACAAGGCATTGCGCAACTTTTCTATTAGTTGTTCATTCCCTAGAATGTCAGATAATGATTGAAACCAAAGGTCAACTATGTTCTGGGGTTGCTCAGACTGTCTTGGTATGACTACAGGGTTTCTAGGTGTAGGGGGTGAAGCAGGAACTTGTGCCATCTTAGGGTAAATAGTCGGCTGGGAGGGGGTTCTCTTGCATTTCATGACTAGGAATATTCTGGAATACTTCTATGGCATATTTAAAGAACAACTTTTTCTTTAGGGAGTCATACCTGTCTCCCTTAGGTGTTGCTTTCTGGATGTGCGGTAGAGTATCAACATCAGCTCCTGTCTTCACTCATCCTTGAGTAATGATATTAAGTTGGGAAATTGTCCCTTAGAAATACTCTTGATCTCTAAACTGATAAGGTTAGTTCCTCTTTGTCGTACTCTATCTTCCCACTTTGAAATTAACTCTGGTAGGTCTTCATTTGTGTGTCTGTTGGTTCTGCAGTGAGAGCACCATGGCTACCTTGGATGAGGACAACCTCTGGCCAAGTGACCTTGTTCATCGCAGTTATAACATCTTCTTGGTCCTCGTCCTCCAGTTCTCACTCCTTTGAAATCTCCTCTAGCTCCACCTCCTCAACCTCTTCCTGGTCTCTGAGGGTTTTCATTCACCCTGAATGTTGTTTGGTCTAACCTGTCTGCAAGTGCGTCCAATGCTCTACATTGATTGGTAGTATGCACTGTAGATGCATAGAACTTGTAGTGTACTATGTTTGGTACTGTCGAATATTTCTACATGATGGGGCACTATCTTGTCCCATGTCCGTGTATTCGACAGATCTCACAATATTCCACTGTTGGTGTTGCTTGGCCTCCTGGGAAAGCATGATATGGGGTAGGGTTATGGAATGATGAATTCGTTGACACTTGCGCAACTCCTCCCGTGGGTCCTGCTGGGGTTACCATCAGATTCTGAGGAGGTTCCAGTCCCCTCATTCTTAGACATTCATTTTCTATATGAGATTCCATATAACATCCAGTGCACCAAACCTGTGGTCGTCCTGGTCTGGGTATCAAGCTCCTGAATATTTTTTGCCAGTGTCGATATCTTCCCTTGTAGTTGCTCCATATTCGCATCTACTGGGGGTCAGGTTACTCTCAAGCTCCTGGGGTATCCCTCCATGGATTCAATATTCATCGATTGTTCCAAGGCATATTTTAATGTGGCTATCCACTGTTGCATTAGCGGAATCCGATTCAGAGGCAACAACCCTTGAATGTACCACTCCCTTTGATGTTCTTCATGTATTGGATGTGCCAACCTCCCTATGGAATATTTAAACTTCTGGTTGTACTCCTAGGCTAATTTTCCTTCCCTCTGCTAGATCTCACACAACTTAGACAGAGCCTATTGTTCTGACTGAGGTAGTTTGAATTCTGCTATAAATCTCGTCTGTACCTAGCCAAGTGTAAATGCTTGACCTTGCATCCCTGGCACTCCTAGTTCAATGATCTTCATGTACCACTTGAGAGTGCGACATCTCAAGGAAGTCTGGAACTCAACTAGATTATTCACATCCGGAGTCCCTCTGGATCTCCAGATTTCTTTGCATAGGAACCAATGTTGCTCAACGTCTTCATCTCCCTTACCCCAAAATTCTAGGTATCGGGCAATCAAACCTTCTGCATGATTGGCCATTATTGATATTGTTGTTTGTATCAATGTGAACCCTAATGGTCCTGCTTGTGATCTACCGAGGGATCCCAATATCCTCCCTATACCCACACTTCTTGGTTGTGACTGACTAACTAATTGTATTGGAACAGAACTAGCATGAGAAGGTAGTATCGAACTTACTAATTGTATAGAAGACACTTGGGGTATGGGTGATTCGGGGCAAGCGCCACTAGATTCAGGGAGGTTTTCTTTGATTTGGGGGGTCTCGTTAGCTTCCACTGGGATGATTTATTCGGCCATATTCCTGATCTCTCTTGTTATTGGGGCCAAATCTTCTCTTTCTCCTACAATATTCATGTCTTCTTCCTCCTCCCTTACATCTGTACTTTCTCCTTCGTGTCCCGCTTCATGGGGACTTCTTTCTCTCCTCTCTTCTCTCTCGTTTAATATTTGACTGGCTATCCATTCTTGTCTTCTCATCTTCCCTTGCGCCTTTCTTGAAAAATTCCTCTGCCCATGAAAAAGACTAGTGGTTCTCAGCTGCAAATTCGATTATGTATCCCTCTAGCGTGGTGCTAACCCAGAAATCCATAGCTCGTGTAACAGGGCAATCTAGCCTCTGGAGTGTTGCTAACTTTTCGATATCCCACGCATAGATCTTCCCGGCCCATCCTTGGAACTCTGGAGCTTCTTGGAGCCTCTTTATCCATTGAAAAAATTATTCCAGGAATTTAACCCAAAAAATCTCATACTGATCGCTCGATCTTTCTGAGTAAAAGATTGCTTCACGAGTGTTTTCCACCGATTTTCTCCTTAGTTTTTATTCTTTCCATATGAAGGTGTCACAGCTCCTTTCCCATCACTGATCAATTCCAGATCTATCGATCGGCAGTAGCATTCTCCCTACAGGTTCCCTTTTAACACAAGTCCCGACAACGAAACCATTATGTTGGTGCAAATTTGATTAGACCAGAGTCCTTCTCAGGTTACCAACAAAAGGTACCATGTAGTCTAGAGCATTGGAATTTTCATCTCCTCTAAAGAGAAGAAGTCTCACCTGAAGCGCTGTTGAGACAGATAGATAGGGAAGGGTAGGGAAAAGACTAAAGAGGATCCATAGAGCAGTCAGAACTCATTCATGTTCTTGCACAAGAGACATTAACAAATCTAAAACATATAAATGCATGAATCAAACCTACTTATGTTGCAAGCAAGCATTTAAATGTTGAACCATAAAATAGAACTCATAAGCTATAAGGAAATACTGTAATGCATAAGTAAACATACAAAGACGCAACATATTTTGAAATTTGGTCATGCTTACTATTATCTTTAGGTTCTTTCTCTCATTACAGAGTTATAATTACATAGAAAGGATCAATACATACTCTTTGCTTTGGACTCATGCCACAGAGCTTCTAATTCTCCAACTAATAGGTCCAATTCATTACAAACTCAACATTGTCTTCCTTCGACTTACAACAATTATCAACAACTAGTCCCAAAACCCTGGGTGACTCTGACCAACTTGACTCGACACAACCCAACAAACCAACTCATGAACTAATGAACCAACTATTGAGAAAACCAACCAACGAATGAACCCTTTTACAATTGTGTTTGGTCCTATATATAGCTGGGTTGTGTCTTCCTTTTCGGTTTGCATGCTTTCTTGTTTTGTTGCAACTGTTTGTTGCTTCTCTAGCATTGCACTGACTTCCGCAACTGTTTTCTATTGCTCTTTCTCCTGGCCTCTGATGGAATTTGTGCAACTCATGCTTAGTCAAAACATCTGCGATTCCTTCTCAAAAATGAAGGGCCCAACATATGGTATAGAAGTAGTTGTACCCATGGAATATTTGGTTCCTAGTCTGAGAATTGCAACCTTTACAGATATGGATGACATTGGCGGCGTGCAAGAGAGGCTTATAAAGTTGGCTGAACTGGAAGAAGACAGATTTATTGCAGGATTTCACCAGCAGGTTCAAATAGAAAGAGAGAAGGCCTACCATGACAGACACATCAAAAAGTAGGCATTTAAGAAAGGTGATTTGGTATTGCCACATGAGAGTAAGTTCATGCAGCATCCAAGAAAGTTAAGAACACATTGGTTTGGGTCATATGAAGTTTCTTATGTTACAGAAGGAGGAGCTATGCAGTTGAAGACTTTGAATGGAGAATGGAAGGAGGGATTAGTGAATGGGAGCCGGTTGAAATTGTATTGCGACAACCAGCTGGCTTGCAACTCTCAGTAAAAGAAAAAGGAAAAGGGTCTAGGTACCAGGTGTAGTTGAAACTAGGTACCGAACATAGAAAAGATAGTCTGGACAAGGAAGGAAAGGAGGACTAGAGCTAAAATCATAGGCTACCCCACTATAAAACAGAAGGATCATATTTGAAGTTACTCGGGATGAGTCACAGGTTAGTGTTGGGGGCCTGTTGGCCCTTGGTTATGGAAGCAAGAAAAGATCAAGGAAGAAAAGGAGAAATGTGAACTATGCAGAAGACACTGTGACTGATACTGGGTCGAAGTGAGTAGAAGAGTAGAAAAGATGGTGTGAAGCAAGAGAAAGAAGTTTGCCCGACAAGAAGATCAAGGATGACAGATTCGAAAGGAAGACAAATTGTGTACAACTCAGCAAGGGGAAAAATCTATCATTGGATGCTTTGGATCACCACGCGAGAAGTAAGGAAAGATAGGCTGGCAAAGCCCTAAAAATGTGGGTCAAGTTGACCTAGGGTTTTAGACACCTAGGGTTTTGGTATCTAGGGTTTTGACACTTAGGTCTCGGCCTAAGGCTGTCGATGAGCTATTGTAATGTATAAATAGAGGTCTAAAGGACCTGGGATGGGTTGTTGGTATTGTGAGTTCTAGTTTAGTTGTTGGAATGAGTGATTATTGTTGTTTGAGAGAGAAGTGCTAAGTGTAGAGCCTTTTGGTATATCAATATCTTCAGCTGGGTGCGAAGATCAACACTGCAGCTGGGTACGCAAGGAGGGGAGAGATAGCGAGGAGAAGAAAGAAGATATTCTAGCTAAGAGTGCAAACAAGAACTGTATGCTTCATCTTAACATATTATAAAGCACAGTTCTATGGACGTAGCCCTAGGGAGAGGGTGAACCACGTATATCTTGTGTTGTGTGTCATTGATGTTGTGTTCTTTGTCATTTTATATGTTGATATTGCATTACTGTGTTAGATCTGATAGATAGTTGTGCGGAGTAGATATGAGATGGTAAGTGATATATAAATGTTTTATTATTCTTGTATTAGATCCACTTGGTATTCCATTTGGTTGTAGACATATTTGTCCTACAACACCCCCATAGCTACTTCGGGTGAGACTCCAAATGCCTCGCAGGTGTTGCCGAAAGGGCCAGTAGTTAGGGCTTGTTGGTGCACTCTTGGATTTGAACCCCAGTTCTGCCCTTGTGCCAACAAAACTCATAATGCAACATAGAAATAAGATAAAACAATTTTCTTTTAAAAATGTTTGTGCAACCAGTTGCTTGGGATGGGCATTCCACCCAACCATAAACTTGTTGTTCCAAATATCAACTACAAGTCACCCCCTAGATATGGCTAGAAATCCACAAAGGAGGGTGCCCTCTAACTATCCACTCACAGCTCAGAAAATCCCACAACCCATTGGTATTCTCCTATATCTATCTCAATTTTCCACCAAACCTCTTCCTCTTGACCTACCCAACCCAAGGAATGTACCCCTTCAGTACTCTCGGTCCCTCAGGGATCCCATTTGTTTATCAGGGTCTCTCTGGCAAAAGTAACAAGGAATCTCTTTGTCGATATAATCAAGGGAACTCACTGCCGAGAATAATACCAACAAACAACAAACCACACTTATTGTTATAGTGAAACTCACACAAGGGTTCACTCTTCAGGCCTAAAAACTTGGTTATTTAGTCATATACTCAAAATATCCAGGATTTCCCCTCCATGGTTGCTCCAAATGCAAGCTCTTTTTCCCTACTCTATACTTGTTGTTCATGCAAAAATATTGACTCTCTATAATTATTGTAATTGTCCATAAAAATTTCCTTTACTTGACTTACACACTTCCCCAAGATAATTATACTCAGCCCCCATTCTCCCAATAACTATGGGATGTCACTTCTCACACCCACTCTCTTACATGCATTCAATGATTGTATTTGGGGACACTCAATCATACATTAGAAGGTTCACATAACAATAGTAATTTTAGGAAGTGGGTTGAATTAATAGACATTATAAATTCCCCCTAGACCCTTCTTAGACATTCTCTTATACCCTCCCCTCTAATTTGGATTAATCATCCGCCATCTCTATCCATGTCCCTCAGTAGCTAGAATCACATTTTATTATTAAAATTCAGAAATACAATTTGCATATACATGGATTGGTCATGGCCACACATTATATCTAAATTAAGCATTAACTGAAATGGTGAATATAGTGCGGACGTTACAATGTATGTTCTCAAACTTTACCTTGTGACATTCCATACATATAGAAATAAAATCAACTACATATTTCTTCATATCAAGCCAAAAGTATTGGACTCCTACAACTATAATTGTTTTATGATATGCTAGATGTCTAGCGTATGGCACATTATGCATCTCTTTTAAAATTAAATTTCTCAACTCCTAAGAATTAGGAACATAAACTCTATTCTTGTACAATAGGATTCCATCCTCTTCCAACCTGTAATCTTTAAACTTTTTTGTACATTATCTGAAATGTATCTTAATGTATATTACGTTTATTGTTGTTTGTATTAATTGTACTGTCAATGGTAAGTCACATCCATTGTCTAACGCCGTGACTATATTCATTCTTGTGTATTTATGCACGTTATTGTAAACCTATTGGAATATTGAATACTAAATAAATGAAAATTGAACATATAAATTATTATATATCTCACGTTCTCTTGCAATTGGTATTAGAGCCAGGTTGGGCCTAAACACCTGTCTTCTGCACTTACCAATGTTGCCAACACTCCCTCCACATTGGAAATGAGTGAAGTTCTTAAATATTTTTTGCGAGCCTTGTAATTCAAGTAACTACTGCAATAAATACTTCGTTGGATGCAAAAACTTACAAATTAAATGAAGGATTAGAAGAATGTAATAGAAATTACAATGACATGTGAATCGAGCTTGAATAAATAACAATTGGGAATAGAAGCCTCAGTAATTTGGAGACTCCATGCTAATCTAAAAAAGGAAATTTGGAAGGGTCACCAAGACGTTTGCGTTAGTCTCCTTCAAACAAATCTAATTCCCCTTCTTCTCCTCGGGATCTTTCTCATTCTTCACCCTCAAATTCATATGAATCTACTGCTACGACTGACATATCCAACAATACACTTTATGATACTAGCAACATGCAATATAACATAGAACTACAAAAATCCAAGAAATATGGGTTGAAATAAAAACAAGGGGTTGACGAGGAGTATCCTAAATTATAGAATGAACAATTATTCGATGGCGAGGAAAGGAATTCATACAAAATATTCTATGAGGAGATGGTATTATGTCCTCTTACTACTAAAGTTATCGAAGACCCATCTAGCCCTTTCATGGGGGAAGATAATGAGGTAGACCAAAAGTTTGATAGTTTCCTAGCTGAATTTTCGAGTGAAGAGGTGGACAATTTATCTATTGTTGATAAAACAATAGAGTAGTTTTATTGATAATATTGAGCATATGTATAATATTTTTCACTCTAGAAGCGCAACTGCATATAATTTCATGGATGTGAACCCTGCATATACTTCACCTGTCAAGATTCTAGTGCTTGAGGGGATGGATATAGAGAAATATAACTGTGGTAATGTTATTTAGTAGCAACCAACAAAGCTACCACCAGTGAGAAATTTAATGTCTCCAATTTCACGAAAAAAAATTCTACAAGTTGTGGATTTAGAAGTGCATTTATGAAGTCTCACCCTCTAGAAAGTTCATGTCAACTAAGCGAATTGGATGCAATGAATGCAAGCATTGAATCACTCAATAATTATTTAAAGTCTTTGAAAATCCCAAATGGCAAGGCATCAGAATCCCCATGATCCATATGGATGTCAGTGACCTCCCACCTATTCCAACTAGTTCATTTTGGCAGTTTTCAAGTTTGGCAGTTTTTTTCCTAGTTTTCAAGTCCCTGACTTGCGGGGCCGTTTTGAGGCACTAAACAACATTTTTAGAGATCGACACAGTCAAAAACTCTCTTTACTAGATCAAACCAAAATGTGTAGTGCTCGTATAGACCTTTCCAACGGTCTATCATGCACCTAAAATGGAGATTGTATGCAAAAGTTATGACCCCAGGAAGTTGACCGACTAACTTACCCAAACGGGGCCCACATGACTTTTGTCGCTTCATCTTGTAGGGTTAGGTTTTTGGATTTCTAGGGTTTTTGACATTCTTGTTTATTGTAAAAATGCCTTCAGAGCCTCATTGTAATGATGTTCTTACGAATGAGGGCAGTCGTCACATCTCTTCTCAGAGATAAGCCGCCACCATTCCAGCAAGCTTATTTTCCACTACATTTTACAGTTTTAGCTTATTTCCTTATTGAATAGAAAACCAATTTTACTATATCTCTGTTATTCTGTGTTAAGGATATTTTAATAATCTGTATTCATTTTTTTCTACTCATAAAATCTGGATCAGTGGTATCAGAGTATTCTGCTCCTTGTCATCTTAATGCATGTCCCCAACGAGGTCGGGGTACAAAGAATTGGGTCTTGAGCTTGTTTCTCTTGAGGATGAAAGATCTCACACGCCCAAATGACCTCTCATGGCAAGAGAAAATAAAGATCATGGGACAATAGATCCTTTCAAAATGTTTCTTGAGGAATCCCTCATGCAACAGAGGAACGAGATGATGGATAGTTTTGAGCAAATCCTTCAGCGGCTACCAACAAGCGACGCATCTTCCTCGAGCGAAGGCGCCGCCCCCTTAAAGGTATAAACCAACTTCAATATTCCTATATTTGAAGGTTAGATAGATGCATATGTTGTAGATAAGTGGTTGAATCTACTAGAAGGGTATTTTTCTGTCCATAACTTTTCAAATAGAGAAAAAATTACTTTTGTGCTCCTTAAAGCCATTCCCCATGTCAAATATTGGTGGGAAAATTTTTGTGAGCAAAAGGAAATAGAGGAACCCTCATTATTTACAATCATGACCACCTGAGAATCCTTCAGGGATTCTATTAAGGAACAATACTACCCTATCGGAAGCTATGATGACTTGTATACCAAATGGACCACACTGCGGCAAGAAAGAGACCAAGCAGTACCAGATTTCACAAATATCTTCCATACCCTGTGAACCAAGCTGGGTATTAAATATTTAGAGAGACATCTGGTGCTCAAGTACCGTGGTGTTCTTCATAGATACATCCAGAACAAAATGGAATTTATGGACATCTCATCCTTGGGCGTAGCCTATCGATATGCCGTCAAAATCGAGTAGAAGCTCAAACAAAAGATGTGACAATTTGGGCCTGGGAACCCCTCGTAGAAAAATCCAGGAAAGGGTGGTCCCAACCTATAGAAAAAAGGATAGAGAAAAGATGGACAGTATCAGAACAACCAGTCCAAGCCGCAAGCAAAGAAGGACACTGGAAAGACAATGAAGGATATCGGGAAGTGGTGCAACTTCCATAAGATTGTTTGGCATAACACTGTTGATTATCGCTCAAAGCAGTCATTGGTGGCTAAAGTGAAAGCCTCTGAATTAGATGCAGGTTCTGACTCTGAGTCAGAACTAGAAAGTGGAAGACAGATCATTGACGTAGAGCTGAGTGCCACCGTTTCTACCACCAAGCTCCAACCTAATGAACCAGATGAGACAAAAGAAGGCGAGGTCCTTTTCGATTCATAGATGTGGGTAAAAGGCACCCTGCTGCACTTCATCATTGATAGCAGTAGACAAAAGAAACTCATCTCATCAAAGGTCGTCAAGCGGTTGGACCTACTGACAACACTGCACCCACAACCCTACACTATTGGATGGCTCCACCAAGGAAGCGATCTCCACGTCAGCCAATAGTGTCGATTGTCGTATGACATCAAGACCTTCAAAGACAAGGTATTGTGTGATGCTTCTCCTCTCGAAGTTTGTAATGTTCTTTTGGGCCAACCTTATTTATGGAAACACCATGTCGTATATGAGTCTAGGCCTCGTAGTGTTATTATTACTTTGAACAAGAAATTGTACAGGATACCTGAGGCAGTCCCTACTAGTGCTATTTCCTTGATCTCTGCCAAGCAATGTAGGAAGGTCATCTCTCAGACCGGAAAATTTGTCTTCTTTGTGATTCGCTCTTAGAGTAAGAGAAAGATTGCATCCACATCCAGGGCCTTTGCGGCCATTCTCTCCACACAATAGAAGAAAGTGGATAAGGTCATGGAAGAACACTCATATGTCTTCTCCTCTCCTATTGGGGTACCTCTGCACTGCCAGGTCAAGCATCCCATCGATCTGACCCCAGGTGCACCGCTACCCAATGGGCTGATCTACCACCACTCTCTGTTAGAAAACGAGGAGATCAAGAGGTAGATCCAAGAACTTCTCAACAAGGGGCACATCCATCCCATCTCATCGCCTTGTGGGATCCCAATCGTATTGGTGCAGAAGAAATATGGGACTTGGCGACTCTGCATTGATTACCGGGTCTTGAATAAAATCACAGTGTGGAACTGGTACTCGATTCCCTGAATCGACGACCTACTTGATCAACTCACGGGGGCCAAATACTTCAGTAATATTGATCTAAAGTATGGCTACCACTAGGTACCAATAGAACATACAGATGTATAGAAGACAACCTTCAAGTCAAAAGAAGGTATTTTTGAATGGTTGGTCATGCCCTTTGGTTTGACAAATGCTCTAGCAACTTTTATGAGGATGATGGATGATATCCTGTGACCTTTCACTAGTACTTTTGTAGTGGTGTATATGGATGACATCCTCATCTACAACAAGACTTGTGAAAAACACTTGCAGCATATTCAGTAGGTTCTGCACACCCTGCGGCAACACAAACTATATGCAAACTTGGAAAACTGCTCCTTCGACATGGACAGAGTCCACTACTTAGGCTACATCATTGATCAGCATGGTGTGCATGTGGATCCAGCCAAGATCTAGGTATTTCATGACTGTCCAGTGCCAACCACACTCTCTGAGCTTCAGACCTTCTTGGGCCTCACCAATTTCTATCACAGGTT
>JZKD02S0000339.1:167456-203765 GCA_000966675.3 Picea glauca
CTAGTTCTCAGTATTGTCTTGAATATCTCTTGGCTAGGGTTTGGACTATCTGATCAGATTTTTGTGATGTGCTATCCTTGGGGATTGATGCGCTACTCTTTGTTTGTCTATCTAGCCTAGGGTTTGCTTCCAGAGGAATTCTCAGTCAATATTAAGGTGCTCAGAGGGAGGCTTTGACCTATGGTTGGGTGATGAAGGTATTGTCAATGGTAAAACGAGCACACCATCTTCTATATTCTAACAATTTTCAGATGGAATTGTGTCTACATCCTCAACTCATTAAAAAGTAGAATACGATGGTCAAGAAAGAAGCTAAGGAAGCTAGAAGAAATGGAATGTCCTCTGATCCACAATTTTATTGCGTCGATCAGTAAGGTTTGAGGTATTCATTGCCCAAACTTATAGAACTAAAGAAGAGCCATGAACAGATTTGAGAATATCCTAGAAGGATAAAATGTTGAATACTTTTCTTTAAGATTCAAAGCAGATAAAGACAAAGCATAACATCTCAAAACAAATGAGAAGCCACTGAAGATGGAGTTCTATTGTTGCTTGAAGATGGAAATAAGAAGACAGATTGAAATATAAGAACAGAATGGAGATTCAGTTTTACAGGTTTATAAATAATTTTGAAGACAAGACTTTTGGTGGCTTAGGCGAACATTTAAATTGTTCATTAGCCACCGAAAGCGGAGCTTTCGGTGGCTAACAGGCTCAGATTTTTCTTCTCTTAGCCACCGAAAGCACATACAGGACAGAGAGGCACTCTTTTTGCATAGATCCAAATTTTCATGATCCTTTTGGTACAAGGAAGGTTTCTACGTGATAATTATAATTTAGAGCATCAAAATTAGTGCTCTGAATCAGTTTTGAAGATGTCAGCAAAGTGTAAACGATAAATCTTCTTATCTATTTTTACTTAAGATATTGCCCAGCTGTCAAAGGGGAGATCCCAAGTGCCTTGTCATCACCTTGAAAGTTGTTGGGTGTGTCAAAGATTGTTGAAGCTGCCAAAGAATGCTGAAGATCACAGATTATGATTAGGATTTGATTCCTTTGAGTTAGGATCTAATCCTATGACTTGAGAGTTGTTTTGATTTTATTCTTAGGATCTGAAACTGATTTGTAAAGACTATAAAGTCTATTGTTTTGAATGACTGGGGGTTCGACTTTGGAGACTGGACTATATACTTTTGTATTCCTTATACTTTTTGAATATATATCAGAACATAATCTTCTTTTTCCATCTCTGTTCAGACTTTCATATTCTCTCTTATATATACTTGTATTGGAATATAATGTTCATCTGTTTATGTTTATCTAATGTATGATAACTATCAACTTGTCATTGCATCCATAAATTATAATCTGCAATTATTTCACTTATTTTATCTGGCTATTCATATATGCCTTGTGTATATGTTTCTATGAGTATAATAGGTATTCTCCATACATTCATCTTCTATTAAACTTTTTGAACATCTGTGGTTGAAAGCCTTGTCTATCTGAATATGCTCATACATGTCTAGAGTGTGTGAGGTTTGAGTGAGTTCTGCATCTTGATACATTTGATTAAACCATTACAAGATTAGTTAAGTTACCAGGCATATCTGGATACAACCTAGGAGAGTTTCCTGGAGTGATAACAAATTGTCATTGTTTCCGGGGAGAGGAGATTGAAGCTCAAATTCCTTGGGAGATGACAAAGACCCAACTTTGATGATAGACAAAGTCTAGATACTATTTCAGTTGTAATCATGTATCTGGAGACTCCATGAAGGACGGATTCAGTGGTGACTCCATTGTTCATAAATCTGTTGGTGACTCCATTGTTATGACATGAATAAGATATTAGTGAAGAGGTATGCTTTTTGTGATTTCTCAAATATTGTTGGTTTCCGTAATCCAATGCCTAGCAGAGATGAATGGGAATGTAGTATTCCCAGATTTTGAGGAGAAGAGTGGGAAGTTCCAACTAATCACTTGCTGGATTTTCATGACTTTATTCATCGGCTTGAAATTGAACATGAGGATGTTCAAATTAATCTTTTCAGGAATTCATTAGAGGGGAATGCTCTTGACTGGTGCCAATCTCTTCCAAATGCAAGTGTTATCTCTTTTACAGGTTTGCATGCAGCCTTTAATTCCTTTTTTAAAGAATATTTTCTAGTTGAACATCTTTTTGAAAGATGCTGTGAAGAGTTTTCTTCATTTCATAAAGATTTTTCTTGTCACAAAGATCATATTTGTGATAAAAAATTTATTCTAGAAGAAAACATTAACCATGAAGATCCAAAGGTTTTAGATGACCTCCATTATGACATCAAGTTTGTAGATACTTTTGACATTATATCAAATGTACCTATTGTTTCTAATTTGCATAAAGATCAGGTCATTTCTTTTGAGATCTCAGATAATAATGAGCAGATTAACAGATCAGCAGATGATAGTTTTGAATCTGCAGAAAATACTGAGGACAGTCAACAACTCCTAGATTTGCAGACAAAGGCAGATCGTAGCAGAAATGAGGAGGAAGCTTATGATTTGAAAGGTCTAGATCTGCAGTTCATCGTGCTTTCTTCTCTGACAGAGATCAAAAAGACAATATTCAACATTAATATCTGTGGAGGAAAAGAGTAGCAACACCAACAAAAACAACAACATTTCAGTTCTCAGTTACAACAACAAGAGTATTATCTTTCTCCTTATGAACACGTTGTTTCAAATTATGATGAAGAACATGGTGATATTTTTTCAAATCATTTTCAAGATCCTATTATTGAAAATTCTATTCATGAATCTTCATCCCTGTCATTAGAATTGGATAATGATGTTCCCATTTTTGACAAATATGGTGATGAAGAAGAAGATTTTAAGTTTTGTGGAGATTTGTTTGCTTCTGGAATTTCACTTAGTTCTACTTTTCAACAAAAACATGATCAACAATGTATGCATGTTATGATTGATGAAAGTTGTGAATCTAAAGTTCAAAAATTCAAAGAAGATTCATCATGCGGAAATTTCATTGTTGGAGAGGGTGATCAGAGTTTTCTTCACGATACATATTTTCAGACCCAGTTTTCATTTGATCATTATCAAGACAGTGAAGTAGAAGATCCAGAACACACTTATTATTTTCCAGAAATTGTTGGTTGTAATATGCCATTACATCAGAGTGATGAATCTAATTCATGGGGAGATGGTGAAGGAGAGATAAAGGGTTCAGATCAGTAGTTGAGCTTGCATTTTCCTCCAACAGAACGAGAACGGTTTTCATTCAACATCAATATCAATGAAGGCAACCAACATCACTTCAATTTTCAGTTGAAACAACAACACATAGAGGTATTCCTTTATGTCTTTAATGAACCTATTGCAAACTATTTGGAATCTATGAGCAACATATGGGTTAAATTAGTTTTGTCAGATGAAAGTTGGCTTTATCATCTATTCAAAGCACCTTTTTGTTGGCTATGCATTCCATTATTCTTGGGGTCAAGATCAAGAACAGGTTTAGTAAATCAGTTATTGACATAGCTTCATTGGAAGCATGATTTTACTTGATGAAGGATTAGTACAATGGTTAGAGTAGGAATAAAAGAAAATAAGCTCGCTCTATGAGCAAGTAGACTTTTTCGATTATTGGTTGTTGAATAAGCAGAGCAGGTTATAGTCAAGTCACGAGTTTGTAGGGGATTAGTTGTATAGGCCAGATGACTCCATGACCAATGCTAAAGGAGACTGAAACTACTAGGTTCTTGGAAACCTCGCAAGGAGGTTTCCATCCTAGTTGGAACCAGATGTTAGCGATAAAAAATGCACTAGTATTTTTTATGAATGTCCTCATTACTCGCTACTTGATTTATCATTTCCCTGGGTTTTTTTCCAGTGTCATACTATCATTTCTTCATCAAGCCTTGAATATTCTCCTATTAATATCTTTGCATAAAACTATTTTGGTACTATGCCTCTTAACCTGCAATACAAAAGACACAAATAAAGCTATTCTCTAGCTTTAGTTTCTTTTATATTTTGAAATAAAATTTATATTTATATTTCTAAAATCCCCCCAGAGCAAAGCCACTTAACATACCAAAGTCAGGTGAAAACACCAAGTCTTCCCTTTACCTATTTCATCGCTCATACATAATAGTATTGGCATATATAAAATATTGATGTTATTAAACACTACCGTATGTATAAAATTATACGTTGGCAAGAACAAATGCATAAAATCATGATAGGTTACAAGGCAAATCTTAAACGAAAAAATAAGCCACAACAACACAATGCCAAGCCATATTTCAGTCATTTCAGGTTGGTGTTATTGTGAAAAATTTCCACATGGCAAGACTAAACTCCAAGTCACGAGGAGGAGGAGGAGCTTATCCAATACAAGGGGCCAAGAGGTTTTCCTCTACACATCAAGTGCACATGTGTCAAAGCAATAGTGGTGTGTGCCTAGGAATCAGACAGTATGCAAGAGACGCCACGAAGAGGAATAACAGGTGTCGTGAATGGCATGCAATCACAAGAGAAAGAGACAGATGGAAGCAACCACGAGGATGAAGCCACGAGTTAAGCCTCAGATCAAGTCTAAGCTGTCAAATATTATCTATACCCTAGCTTAGAGTTATATCAAATCTCAGGCCAATTCCCATGTCAAGTTGATGAACCAAATCAAACCTCAAGTTTACATAGCATGTGACTCAGAATTAAACCATGAGCTAAGCCAAACAATCAGTCAAAAGCATGCAGGATGCCAAGTATTTTTGCTGAGGTTTACAAAGGCAACAAATCCGTTCCTTTGCAAAGGGTGATGGTTCTTGAAGTTAGCCAATATCTAGAGAATTATCTGTGGCCTAATTTTGACCCTGAGAATGCAACCTTTGAGCATCTCATGTCCATGATTTTAATGGTAAATGAAAAGTTTCGGGAAAATGTGCCAGCATGGAGATGATTTCATGATAGGGAAGATGCGTTTGAGGGTTTCCTGAGACTAGTTTTGTTGCTAAAGCAACAAGGAAGAGACCTAAACATAGCAGAGAAAACAAATTACTTGATATTTTTTATTCACTCATTCCACAGCTTGGAACATGATATAGTGTGTGGAACAATGCTTAAGCTCATCCATCTACAGTTATGGCATAACCTTTCTTCTGGTCGTTTTCAGATGGAACTGTGCCTACATCCTTAAATCATTAAAAAGTAGAAGATGATGGTGAATAAAGAAGCTAAGGAATCCAGAAGAACTGGAATGTCCTCTAATCCCTGAGTTTATTGTGTCAATCAGTAAGGTTTGAGTTATTCATTGCCCAAACTGCCAGAACTAAAGAAGAGCCACAAACATATTTGAGAAGATCCCATAAGGATAAAATGTTGAAGACTCTTCTTTAAGACTCAAAGCAGATAAACACAAAGCATAGTAGCTCAAAAAAAATGAGAAGCCATTAAAGATGGAGTTCTATTGTTACTTGAAGTTGGAAATAAGAAGACAAATTCAAATATAAGAACAGAATGGAAATTCAGTTTTACAGGTTTATAAACAATTTTGAAGACAGGACTTTCGGTGGCTTAGGCGAACATTTCAACTATTCATTAGCCACCGAAAGAGGATCTTTTGGTGGCTAAAATTCTCGGATTTTGCCTCTCTTAGCCACCGAAAGCACAGACAGGACAGAGAGGCACTATTTTTTCATAGATCCCAGTTTTCATGATCCTTTTGGCACAAGGAAGGTTTCTACGTGATAATTATAATTTAGAGCATCAAAATTAGTGCTCTGTCTCATTATTGAAGATGCCAACAAAGTGTAAATGATCAAGCTTCATATACATTTATAGTTACGATATTGCCCAACTATCAAAGGGGAGACCTCAATTGCCTTGTCATCACCTTGAAAGTTGTTGAGCATGTCAAATATTGTTGAAGATGCCAAGGAATGTTGAAGATCATAGATTATGATTAGGATTTTATTCCTTTGAGTTAGGATCTAATCCTATGACTTGAGAACTGTTTTGATTTTATTCTTAGGATTTGAAACTGATTTGTAAAGACTATAAAGTCTATTGTTTTGAATAACTGGGGGTTTGAATTTTGAGACTAGACTATATGCTTTTGTATTCCTTAGACTTTTTGAATATATATTAGAACATAAGCTTCTTTTTTCATCTCTGTTCATACTTTCATATTCTCTCTTATCTATACTTGTATTGGAATATAATGTTCATCTATTTATGTTTATCTGATGTATGATAACTGCCAACTTGTCATTACATCCATAAATTATAATCTGCAAGTATTTCACTTATTTTATATGTCCATTCATATATGCCTTGTGTATATGTTTATACTAGTATAATAGGTATTCTCCATACATTCATCTTCTATTAAACTTTTTGAACATCTGTGGTTGAAAGCCTTGTTTATCTGAATATTTTAGTACATGTCTAGAGTGTGTGAGGTTTGAGTGAGTTCTCCATCTTGATCCATTTGATTAAACCATTGCAAGATTAGTTAAGTTACCAGACATCTCTAAGATACAACCTAGGAGAGTTGAGACAGAAGTCTCACCCGAAGCACCGTTGAGATAGATAGATAGGGAAGGGTAAGGAAAATACTTAAGAGGATCCATAGAGCCTTCAGGACTCAATCCTGATTGATCCAGGTGGATATCAGTGGCCACCCATCTTTTCCGACTGGCTCAAAATAGTTTTTTGGTAATTTTGGCAATTCACTATTTTTAGCAGGTTTTAACTTCCGAGGCCATTTTTAGGGCCTAAATGAAGGTTTTTATACATATAGGTTCTCAATTATAGTTTAAGGCATGATTGAGCCCCCAAAATGAATCTCCTTGATGATACCTTTCCAACGAGCTATCATACGCCTGAAACAGAGATCGTATGCAAACGTTACGACCCCGGGAAGTTGATGTACTAACTTACCCAAACGAGGCCCACATTACTTTTGGCGCTTCATCTCCTAGGGTTAGGTTTTTGGATGTATAGGGTTTTGGGCATCCTTGTTTATTGTAAAAATTCCTTCAGAGCCTCATTGTAATCTTCTTCTTGTGAATGCGAGTAGCTATCAGATCTCTTCTCAGAGATAAGCTGCCACCATTCTATCGAGTCTTTCATTCTGTATTTTACAGTCTCTGTACATTGATTTCATTAATAGAAATCGTGTATTACTGTATATCTGTGTTTATGGTTGCATATCTGATATATTTATATTATATTATTGAATATCTGCGATATCTCTGTGCATTTCTTTATTATATCTCCAATCTCATTTTTTGCCGAAAATAATCCGGATCACTGATCTTGCACAACAGACATGAACATATCTGAAACATACATGTGCAAGAATCGAACCTACCTACATTGTGAGCAAGCATTTAAACGTAGAACCATCAAATAGAACTCATAAGCCATAAAGAAATACTATAATGCATGAGTAAACACACAAAGACACATCATATTTGAAAATTTAGGTCCTTCTTCATATTATCTTCAGAATCTTTCTCTCATTACAGATTCAGAATTACATAGTAGTGTGTTGTACAGACTCTTGGCTCTAGACTCATGTTGTAGAGCTCCTATTCTTAAAATGATAGATCTAACTCATTACAGACTCAAGACTTGACTTCACTCGACTTACAACAACCAACTCAGGACCAACTCATGATCCACTAGGTAACAAAAAATACAATGACTAAATCAACCAATCCACCAACCAACAACCCGACCAACACTTTTACAATTATGTTCATTTGTATATATAAGTTGGGTTGTGTCTTCCTTCTCATCTTGCACGCTTTCTTGTTCTGTTGCAACCATTTTTTGCTTAGCTGGAATTGCTTTGACTTTCACAACTGCTTTCTATTGCTCTTTCTCCAAGCCTCTGATGAAGCTTGTGCAACTCGTGCTCAGCCAAAACTTGCATGATTCCCTATCCCAAAAATGAAGGGCCCAAGAGGCTCTGACCACAATCCTTGACTCACCCTCGAGTCAAGTGCTTGGTTCTTTCACATTTTCTAGGAGCATCTATTGTGTTCCCTTGTCCTTCTTTTCTTATTCCTTGGGTTCTTATGTCTATGCTTCTTCTTCTTTTACCTTTTCAAACGAAGGGCCCAACTCTGGTACAAAATCTAAGGCTCATTGTTTCACTCCTTGAAAGGTTCCAACTTTTTCCCACCACTTCCTGGAAAGGACTGATGCCTCGGAAAAAAACTATTGGGTTGTTTCCTTGCTATCCACCTTTCACTGGGACATGACCAACAAGTTCCACTCGGAATCTGTTGTTGCATCAACTTTATGCATTTGCATGTATATTGCCTGAATAATAGGTCAAAATTCGTGCAACTCTTTCTTTTCTATGGACTGTGCCTCAAAGAGGGTGTTCATCTCATTTTCTGCCTGTTGAATTTGGTCAAAATTTTGTTGTTGCTCTATACGGTCCATTGTGGCCACAACTTCTTCATTCAGCACCTGGATCTTTGTGCGCACCTCCTCCAAGACTTGGTTTCTTTGAGAAATGATGCCCATCTAGTCGTTGACTTCCCTAAATATTTTTGTGCATTTTTCCATGTGCTTGTGCAGTGTTGCTCGAGCGTTGTTACCTTGCAATACTATCTTTTGCATCTGCTCTTGCGGCTTCTGGGGTTGTTTCTCTGCCTCTTGTTGGGCCTGTTGTAACTATGATTTCAGCTGCTCAACTTGAGTGGTGAGTTGTGTCCATGCTCCTTGTAGAAACTTTATTTGGTGTTTTGTCTCACCTGCATCACTGATCTCAGGTAATTCGGGTGCAACCTTCTGAATCTATAGCCAGGATTCGGCAAGTCTTTCCTACACTTTTTCCAATTTACACTGAACTTGGAGTTTTTCATCTGCTTCCTGCATCTTGCATATTTGCACGACAAACTCTTCCTTCCTTGCAACCTTGGCGGATATCTCGGCCTCCTGGAGCCTTTGCTCTAATTGATCAGTTGATTCTCTAATTAGTCCAAATAAGTGTGTCATTGGCCACTATACGAGGTCATAAAATCAAGGAGTTGCATATCTGGGTGCTCACGTCTGCAGTGGAAGTACATTGGCCATTGAATGCTCCAAGTAGGTCTCCACCTACTCCTCTGATGGTGGACCTAGTGTGATCCTCCATTGTAGCTCTGAGGGAAAAATAGTTAGAACCTTTGTTCTAGCTATGCAAAGTTTCATCAGTTCTGTGCATTGCCGAGGGTCCTGGAGAACCCACTCCATTTGTTCACTTGCGGATGTGTCGCTCGACCCAGGTGTTGATGTTGGTTCCCTCTGAGGCTCTGGTAGCTCTAACTCTCTTGTTTCTTCTACTTCCTGCATTGTGGCATCTTGTACATCCTCACCATTGGTCGGTGAGGGGATTTTTTGTTTGCTCTGGGAGTGCAGCTCCTCCATAGTGTGGGTGTCTTTTCCTTGCACCGAAAGTTCAGGCTATTGTTCCTGGGTGTCTATATTTAGACCATTAAGCTTCGTGCTATGTTCTAGTGCTTTAAGTTTTGGACCAGAAACTTCTAATCTTGTCTTAGGTGACTCTTGGGTTATTCCTGGGAGTCCTCGCTTGACTATTTATGGCTGATTGAGCTGCATCAAATATGGGGTTGTAGTCTGGGGTGGACTGGTGGTGGTGGGGTTCTCAGTGACGAATGTGGACATAAATGTTTTAGGCTCTATTCCATCCTGAATGTCAATGATAGTGGTGGCTTTGACTGCTATGTGGGTGCAGGGAGTGGTTGATGCAAGGGGTTGGGGGTTCATAGGTTTGTTTGGTGAGCCCCCGGTTTTTGGCCTCTTCATCAATGGTCTAGTACAAAACATAGCACCCAAGATATGGTTAACATCCACACCTAATAAAACGACATCGACTGGCAGCTGACAGAGGGATGGTATTTTCTTCTACTCCAATTGTTGCATCTATTTGTTCTCCTCAGAGTTTGATTGTGTTGGAGATTTTGGCTTCTTCGGCTCTGGGCCTGAGCTTGGTCCTTCCCCTACTCCTTTGTCTTTTTTCTTCAGCAACTTCGTGGGTAGAATGTAATGCATTCCCAACTTGCATGGATTACATTTGAATCCTATCAATGACATGACTTCCATGTCAAAGGCCTCCTTGTCCAGATAGAACAACAACATCCTTGTGTGGAAATCTTCCCTGCTAACATGTCTCGACCAGACAAATGTATGGTGTTGGTTCATGTTGAAGGTGATATTTCTCGTATTGCAGTTGAGGAGCTCCTGCGGGATACACAACCTCTGTGTTGCATATATCAATTCTTTGTACCACCTAGAAAATGCTATGGCATTGAAGGTTGTATTCTCCAAATCTGGCCTGGACTACCATGGATCGAACATCTTCGCCATGCACCCTTTGTCTGGTATCGCTAGTTGTCTTCCCACAGGTGGATTCCATTTGAACATTGTGAATTCCATAAGTAGATATCCATAAGTGAAGGTTCCTCCCTTCTCTTGTGCCTCCTCTCATGCCACTAGTAGCTCCTCTAGCATGTAACTACACCAATTGAACACTGCTCCATTAGCACAAAAGTCAGCTACTGATAATGCATCTAGGGTGCATTCACCCTTGTAGTATGATCTCATAACCTTGTTGGCTATGATGTAACAGTTAGTATGGACTGTCTTGGGTAGTATTGGTTCAATTATTTTTGTGCGTCCTCCCCTCTTTGTGTTGAATTTCTCATATAGGCTGAGCTTGCCTTTCTTTTTCCTATGCTTATCAAGACCTTGGAATCCTTTCGACACATCCTCCCCTTCGAAGGATAGTCCAGTAAGCTATTGGATGTCTTCAACATGGATTGGATATCTCTTATCCAACCATAGAATTCTGTCATGCACCCTGATTATTAGAAATTCCTTGAATCGTGCAACCTCACAAGTAGTACCGAAGATTAGTAGATCTCTCAGGTTCATGATGGTTGAATTGAATAAATTAATGAAGTCTGATTTTGGCATAAATTGTATATCTCTAGGTCCATCTGGAGCCATCTCCCAAAATACATATGTGTGCATATGAGGTAACAAGACTGAATCCGTGAGGTCAAGGTTGAGGAGCTTAACATGCTCCACTTTCCCTTTTAGATCTCCCATGACCTCGACCCGAGGGTCACAGGGCTCGTCTAGTACCGCTTCTTTAGACATGGAACTTCAACTTGTTGTGGCTCTCAGCATTCAGAATTCTGTAGAAACCTAAGGACTACGGATTTCACAATGGTACAGGCTGGTTCCCTCTACTGAATTTGAAAATGGCTATGCTTCATTTGGAAATGATGCATTCTCGAGCAAGTTCTCAAGACTTGTACTTGGCTTGATGAGTAATTTTATCCATAACTGTTGTTCATCACGACTATATGAACGTAACGAGATCTAAGTTGTCTGATGGGACAATTTAACAAGGTAAATCCTATTAGGTGATTTTGGCATTTACTTATTTACGTGAGTGGAATAGGGACGTGACCAATTTCAACCTTTCCATTTGAGAGGTGGGTATCTCGGCACAAACTTCGATGGAATATTTTCATAACATGGCTTTATGGATTAATGGAATTCAGATGTGTTACCAAAATGGAAATAAAGGCTGTGACTAGACTAGGTTCGTGTGGCATATGGATTCAGATCGTATTCAGATTCATCCTTTATCTGGCTGCAAAGGTTGTCCCCATCATATTAATGATTGTCATTAATAGATTATCTTAATATTTAGATCCTGCACTGATGATCCATTAGTTATGTATCAAACAACACTTAAACAAAAAAATGAACTATGTGTCATGGCGCAACACTGCGCATATTGAATTTATTACTGAATTTACAAAAATTTCAGAAAACTGAAATCTAACTATTGTACAAGTTCTTTCGAACTACAGTGGTAGTCGCTCTTTCTCAGTTTTGAGACATGTAGGGCTTCAGGCGAGCGCCATTCACCCATCTTGGTCAAAACACACCTTCCAGTTTCGTGAGTCTGACTGCTCCTAAGGGTTGTATTTCCGCAATCATGAATGGTCCCAACCAGTGCATACGCAACTTTCCAGGATGCTTCTGGTATTGGCTATCATAGAGTAGAACCTTGTCTCCTTACGTGAATACCTTGGTATTAATGTGCCTGTCATGCCAAGATTTTTGTCTTGATTTTTCAACCGACTGATGAAAGTCTGATAGAAATCTGGTCTCTTCGAGTTCTTGTAGTTTTGTAAGTCTCTACGCAATGGATTCCTCTTCTGTCATGCATGTGACTTGTGCAATATACAAACTTGGAGTGATGAACTTTGCAGACACCACTGCCTCTCTCCCATAAACCAGTTGGAACAGTGTGTAAATGTGGAGTTTCTTTATGGTTTTCTTGTAAGCCCATAGTACAGCTGGAACTCAGTCATCCGAATCCTCCCAGTTTTCACAACAGACCTTTGTCAATCCCCTTTCCAGGATCTTGTTGAAGGCTTCGACTGTTACGTTAGCATGTGGGTGGTATGGACTGCTCTTGTTTTGTTGAATCAGAAATTTTGTTGTAAGTGTTGCTATAGTTTTGCTAATGAAATGAGCTCCCTGATCATTGGTTAGGCTCCTGGGACATTCGAACCAAGTAATGATATTCTCGAAAATGAAATTGGCAGTAGTATCTGTCAAACAGTCCTATACAGTTGTTTCTTCTACCCAACGGGTAAGGTAGTCAGTCAAGGTAATGATGTACCTAGCCTTTGAATGTTTGGTTGTGGGGTTGATTGGTCCAATGAAGTCAACTGCCCATTTCTCAAATATTTGTAGAGCTCTATTTGGTTGTAGTGGCAGTTCGTCTTGGTGTGATGGCTTTCCTAGGTGTTGACAAACATCACACGATCTAGCATATACTTTTTCATCCTTGAAGAGTGTTTCCCACCAAAGTCCTTCCTGTAGAAATTTATGTGTCATGGCATTTCCTCCTATGTGGCCTCCTGCAACTCCACTATGGAATTCCCAGAGTATATCCTCCCTTTCATGATCTAGGACACATCGTCTGAGGATGTTTTCTAGTCCTAGTTTATATAATTGTTCAGTGATCAGCTGGTAAGTTGTTGCTCTAACAACCATACAACAGTTCTGGGTTGAGGAATAGGTTTTAGGATAGGCCCCTATACTGAGAAAGACTGCTATGTCCTCATGGTATTCCGGTATGGCCTCAATCCTGAACAAATCTTCATCTGGGAGCTAATTATCTACCTCTTCGCCACTTTCCCCTGACTCTAACCTGGACAGGTGATCAGGTCCTACGTTGCATCTTCTCAGATTGATGATAACTTCAAAGGAAAATTCTTGAAATAACAACATCCCTCTACAAATTTTCCCTTCCAACACAGGTTTGTTAACTAGATATTTCAATATAGAATGATCAGTGAAGAATTTTAAATGAGACCCTAACAAATAATGTCTAAATTTATGCAAAGCATAAATCATGCCCAGACCCTCCCTTTTCATCGTTGTGTAGTTGTGTTCTACTTGTGACAACTTCCGACCTGCAAAATAGATAGGGTGATCCATTGCTCAATCTCTAGGTTGCGTTAAGATGGCTCCTAAGTCAATTCCTGAAGCATCTACATGGACATGAAATTCATCCTCCCATTTTAGGAATATCAGAATCGGTGTTGTGATGAGTTTCTCCTTAAGTGTCTCATATTATTTATCACATTTAGGAGTCCATTGGAGTGGTTCAGCCTTTTTCAGTAGGTTTCCTAGAGGTGTAGTAATGTTGGCATATCTTCGGATGTACCTGCGATAGTAACCTATGTGTCCCAGTGTGGAGTGCAATTGCTTAGCACTCGTGGGTGGTGGCATATTCACAATGACCACAAATTTGGCTGGATCTACCAATACTCCTTCTCGGCAGACTATATGTCCCAACAAATTCCCATGTGGTACATGGAAGATACACTTTATGAGATTCAATGAGATCTGCAACTCTTTGCATCTGTCAAACATTAGCCTTAGGAATGATAAATGTTCCTTGAGAAGGATATATATTGTCCAATCATCCATATAGACTTCTATAAATTTGTGAATGAACTCTCTAAAAGCTGCTATCACAATCCTGGAAACAACTATAGGGCATTCTTTAAGCCAAATGGAATCATGTTGTGTGCAAAATATCCCCATTATGTTATGAAAGTGGTCTTTCTTTTGTCCTCTTTAGCGATCCTGACTTGATGGTATCCTGAAAATATGTCTGTGAATGAGTATGCTTCCTTTCCTGCAACCTATTCTAGCACCTCATCTGTAAAGGGTGTTGGGAAAGGCTCATGTACAGAGGCAGAGTTGAGACTTCTATAGTCTACATAGACTCCAATATAATCTGTGTCTTTCTTGCTTTGAATAACTATTGGGCTAACCCACTCTCCTTCTTCTACTACAAAAATGAGACCTGCTTCCAACATCTTATCTATCTCCTTCTCAACCTTCTCTTTTACTCTTGGGTTAAGACAGTATGTTCTATGTCTGACAGGCTTGGATCCTGGTTTTAACTCAATCTTCATTTCTCCCATGACTCCTTTGATTTCCTTTAACTCAGAAAAAGTCTTTGGGAACAAGTCCTCATATTCCCGCAATAAACTTTGTATTTCCTAACTAGTTTTCTCATCCCAGTAGTCTCCCACCATGGCTATATTGGGTTGCTCCGCAGTCCCTATGTTGATTTTGCTTAATTTTAATGGGTGATTGTAGAAACTATCGGTCTGGTTGGGTATGGTGTTTTGAATTTCTTTGCTCCCCTCTGTCTCTTTGATGGCTAGTTTTCTCATTTCTTCTAAGTCGTCTAAGCTTTCTGAATATTTGCTAATCTGATAGCATTCTATAGGCTTCTCAGTTGAGGGAAAGTGGATATTTGTTTGAAGTTCTTGGCTATGTTTGGCACATACCACTAAGTTTGATTTCTAATTACCATTATCTGTAAAAATAAATTATTTAATCTTTTGCACGGCTACTTCAAGCTCAGGGTACTTACTTGTGAATGAGAAGTCCTTGAAAAAATGAATTGCCGGTGTTTATTAGTCATTGTTTTGTCTTCTGGTTTCCTCATGTATAAACCAAGCTTTCAGGATTGGACCTAGAGAGTGGGAAAATACCTGAACCCAGAAGTGAGAGGGTATCCCCACAACTTGCCACTGTGTCACACATTGTTCAATGTGTATTCTAGGATCCGATTCTCCGTTGAACAGTTGTGAAACTTGGAGATCCATCTGCATCTATGATTACAAGAGCTCCTTATTCTAGAACCTATACTTGATAGCTTTCTTAACCTCGTCCCAAGTTCTGAGTATGGATTTATGATTAGCCCACCATCTGGCAGGGTTGTTCTGAAAGGCTACATCTAGTACCGAGATTCTTTGATCTTCTCTTACATTTTCCTCCATATTGTGCAAAAAACTGTCAATATCTGAGGTGCCATCGTATATTGGGTGTTCTCTAACTTTGGTCCCAACCCATATGGTCACTCTGACAGTTGCGCATCTTATTGAGAATATTTCGTGTGACCCTTGTTTCCAACTGTCGAAAGCCAATTATGAATCTTCATTTGTTGACTGTATACTTCTCCACATTACTGACCCATCAGCGGTGGGGTTTATATAATCATTTCTTGTCCTAGCTATTAGAGTGTACAACTGGTCCAAGTCTTCTCCCTCCATATTATTGTCTGTTGGTTCTGTATACCTGGGTCCTACATATGGATCCAAAGGTTGAACTACCTTGATTCCCTTAGCCTCAAAGGTCATGGTGTCTTTCTTTAAGTTGAATACTACATAATTATCATAGCCCAATCAATGCCAAGTAGTGCAGGGTAGGGGTCCTTATCTCCCATGATCTCAATGACTTCAAAGTTAGCCATTGCTTTTACACCTACTAAATGTATTTCCATGTTCTCCAGTCTTCCTATGGGGAATATACAGTATTGTTTTTCCATTCTTAATTGAATTGGGGAATATGTCAGCCTAGGTTTTCCTAAGGCTTCCCAGGTCTTCTTAGGCAGAATGTTCACGTCATATCCCATATCCAACATGACATCCTTGATCTAAAATTCATATAACTAGGATATTAATTTGAATTCCTTGTTAGTTTGTACTTTTCTTCACTGCACTCTCTGAGTACTTTTCTCCGAAAGATTGGCCCTTATCCTTTCTTCTAGGGGTTCTTTGTTCCCTAAAACTAGGTATAGCGCATTGCACAACTTTTCTGTTAGTTGATAATTCCCTAGAATATCAGAGAATAATTGAAACCAAAGGTCAACTACGTTTTTAGGTTGCTAAGGTTATCTTGGTATGACTACAGAGTTTCTCAATGCATGGGTTGAAGCAAGGACTTATGCCATCTTAGGGTAAATAATCAGCTAGGGGGGATTCTTTCACATTTTAGGACTAGGAATATTCTAAAATACTTCTATGGCATATTTAAAGAACAACTTTTTTTTTAAAGGGTCATACATGTCTTTCTTAGGTGTTTCTTTATGGATATGAGGTAAAGTATTAGCATCAACTCCTATCTTCGCTCCTCCTCGAGTAACGATATTAAGGTTGGGAAATTGTCCCTTACTAATCCTCTTGATTTCCAAACTGGTGAGGTTAGTTCCTTGTTGTCATACTCTATCTTTCCACTTTGCAATTAATTCTGGGCAGTCTTCAGTTGCATGCCCATTGGTTCTGCAATGAGATCACCATGGCCGCCTTGGATGAGGACAATCTATAGCCAAGTGACCTTTCTCATTACATTTATAACATCTCCTTGGTCCTCTTTCCCTAGTTCTTACTCCTTTGAAGTCTCCTTCAGCTCCACCTCCTCTCCTCTTCCAGGTCCCTGAGGGTTTTCATTCACCATGAATGTTGTTCAGTCTAACCTGTCTGCAAGTGCATCCAACTGTCTACATTGATTGGTAATATGTGTGGTAGATGCGCAGAACTCACAGTGTATTGTGTTTGGTACTGTCGAATATTTTTGCATAATGGGGCACTGTCTTGGCCCATGCCCATGGGTTTGATAGATTTCACAATACTCGACTATTGGTGCAGCTTGGTCTATTGGAAAATCATGATACGGGGTGGGGTTATGGAATGGTAAGTTCATCGACACTTGTGCAACTCCTCCCGTGGGTCCTAGTGGGGCTACCATCAGGTTCGGAGGAGGTCCCATTTCCCTCATTCATGAACATTCATTCACCAGATGACCTTACGTATAACATCCAGTGCACCAAACCTCTAGCCGTCCTGGTTTGGGTATCGTCAGCTCCTGAATATTTTCTATAAGTGACGATATCTGCCCTTCTAGTTGTGCCATATTCACATATACTCGGGGTCTGGTCACTCTCAGGCTCCCAGGGTATCCCACCATGGCTTCAATCTTCATCAATTATTCCAAGGCATCTCTTAACGTGGCTATTTGTTGTTGCATTAGAGGAATCTGAGTCAAAGGCTGCAACCCCTGAATGTACCACTCCATTTGATGTTCTTCATGGATTGGATGTGCCAACCTCCCTATGGCATCTTTAAACTTCTGGTTGTACTCCCAGGTTGATTCACCTTCCTACTATTGGATATCACGCAACTCAGATAGAGCTTGTTGTTCTAACTGAGGTAGTTTGAACTCTTCTATTGACCTCATCCATTCCTGACCAAGTGTGAACTCTTTACCTTGTGTCCCTGGCACTTCTGGCTCAATGATATTCATGTACCACTTGAGAGTGTGACCTCTCAAGGTGGTCTGGAACTCGACCATATTATTCTCATTCGGAGTCCCTCTGGATCTCCATATTGCTTCACACAGGAACCAGTGTTGCTCAATGTCTTCATCTCCCTTACCCCAAAATTCTGAGTATCGGGCAATCGAACCTCCCGCATGGCCATCCATTGTTGATCTTGTTGTTCCTATCAATATGAACCCTGCAGGCTCTAAAAAATCCAACTACAATAGGAGTGCTCAGATAAAATTTACAAATGACCTTTGGGTAATTTCTCACCATAAATTACTCATAGGCATATAAACCTCATTCTCAACACAATTACCAGCCTTATCAATATTCCTTTAATGCCCATTTTGGTTGTTCACTCTTTCTCAACATTTAACTCTATTTTTCCTCACGTCTTGCTAACTGTAAAAATTGATCTCCTTCCTACTCGAATTTCCTCTTCTCCCATACTTGCTTGACTCTTACTCTTTCCTCCCAAGGAGGATTACATTCAACCCATGTCATAACTAAGCAGGAAGACTTTCTCTCCCAACATCTTATGTGAATTCAATGATTGAGTGATGAATAAGTCAAAGGGATAAATGGATAAATGATAAACTAATTTATGAAGGTGGTTTAATAATAAATGAATATGGAAACCCCTCAAAACCCCCATTAATCCCCCTCTCTTATGGAATTGTATCCCCTCATTACTCTGGTCCTTACCCATCTACAATTGGTTGTGTATTTTTATTTTATTATTTTCAATATACAATGTTTACACATGCCATTGCTTGGCTTGTGGTCATTCATAATACTTACAAATATACAATGCTACATCGTGGATCAAAATTGGGGTGTTACAGAGACCTAAAGAGTAATTAAATTATGAATAGAAATAAAGTTATAGCTATGTTTTATATTATTAAGGAAAGGCGTGTTAAAATCGAATGGTGTTCATCCTCAACCTCCTTTGAATCAGACATATCACAAGTTCACTCATTTCATTGAAAAATTAGTTTTGATCATCCAAATTATAATTGATAAAATATTTGTAGTATTTAAGCTTCCTCTCATTAATGATTTCATTGTCATTCTAGGCCTTATTTTCAAACATCAAAGGGATGTAGAATTTAATATTATCAATAACTAAATTTGACTATATTCTTTTATGTCCTAATAGCTTAGACAAGCCTTGGACTAAACGTACATCAAAATAATTCCAAGTATTTCAATATATACTTGGGGTCCTAGATTGTTTTTCCATGTCATTTCTTGATCCTAGTGGTTGTTCATGGTCATCTCAGAAAACATCCCCATGTTGACAATTTAAGCATTTTTGGGTATTAAACTTTTGGTGCACTTTTTGAGGTCTTCCTATGTGTTTAAAAAAAATTCAAATGCCTAAGGAAGACCATCCAAATCAATTTGCAAATCATCTCCCCGGTGAGCTAAAGAGACCTAAAATGGAGCAACATATGAAAATTTATGGTCCTAACAATGTTCCCATTTTTCTTGTATAGCTTGGTTTTGTCCAACTCAACATCACACTCATCCTTAATGTCACAATAGGGTTCACGTTCTTTCATCTTAAGGTTTTTTCCTTATAGGGTTTTGGAATTATTATAAAATAGAGTTTCAACCTCTTGTTATTTTATTTTTGTGAATGAACATAGCAGAGACGTCTATTCTAAAAGATAGCTACCACCATTCTAGTCATTGCACTTGTATAATATTTTTCACCATTGTTTCATTAATACAAATTGGTTTTCATTATACATCTGTGTTAATTTCATGTATTAATGCTATATTTGTTTTCATTATCAACATAACCTAGATTGAAAACACATATATTCTTAGAGATAAATATCATCATTTTAGACAACGTATTTCTACAATCTTTTTCATCATTGTTCTCTATTAGAAATGTTGGCACCCTAAGTGGTGGCAGACCACACAACACCACACATTTTTCACCATGCACGTTACTATTTTTGTGCATGTTGGCAAACTGTGTTGGCAAACTATGCACACCACAAGTTTTGCACTGCATGCACCACAATGTTTGTACTACGCAATGCAAATATTCAACATGTGCCAACCAATCTATTGCACCTAAGCCAACCACTTTGCATAATGTATGTTGATTATAGAACTTTGTAAGGGCTTGTAACTTTTTTCTAACCATATCACATGTGCACATCCATTCATGATCAACTGTAACAATTCTTAATTGTTTTGCAACCAATTGATTAGTGGTGCATAAGGTTGTTAGTGAGCTGGCATATTTGTTACAATTGCCATGCTTTTGTTGAGGTAAAAGGGATGCATGTAGCCTAGTAATGTTGTTTCAATGTTGAGTAATGTGTTGGGAGTTTGGTTGTTGATTGTAGAGTATTGTTCATTGTAATTCTTGGGTTTTTCAATATGAGAGAGAAAATATATTGAGATCTAAATATCGAGTCTCTAGTTCAATATTAATGAGTCTCTGAGTAGGATACAACCTTTTATGTATCTAAATGTATCTAAATGTATCTAAATTTTGAGTCTCTAGTTCAATATTAATGAGTCTCTAAGTAGGCTACGCCCCTTTATTAATGATGAATGAATGAAGGCATGAGGCTTGAGTTGATACTTCCTATCATGTGCTATGTTATGAATGTATGTTGTTATATATGGTAGACTATGCAAAACAAATATGAATGTTCATATGCATGAATAGAATCTAATGTGCAACTCTAAGCTACGTAACTCCCATATGTATTATTCCTTCATGTGGTGCACAAACATTTGGTCTCTATGATTCTCATGGCATCTCAGGTGAGACCTTATTCAATCCTTGAATATTGAATATGTCGGCCCTAATGGGGTATTTGTTGGTAAATCTTTTAGAACCTTGGGTCTGAAACCACGAGCCAATAATTGGTTATGTTTCCAGAACTTGATGATTTGGTGCTACATGGTGGAGTAAGGACATGACGTGGAAGCCTTCAAGAAAAAGAGATATAAAAATCTATCTCTAAGAAGGAGGACAAATTAACATGGATGGAAACCATAAACCGTCAAATCAACCTAGAACGATGGAAACAAAGGTACTTATATTTTGATTTGCATGAATTTGTCTTTGTTAAGTTTCCTTGTTTATTGCATGAATGGGTAAAGAGACAAAAAAAATAAAATCCATGTGGCGAGCTCAAGAACCATTGGTTTGGGACCAATATCACTCATTTGAAATATTTGGACAATAAATGGGCCAGAGCCATTCATTTCTGGTTCAAACGAGTTAAAGAAGGATATATTTTTGAGTTTGCAGTTGAATGCAGTGAATATTTTAGTAGTGTGGAAAGAAACTTTGTAGCCGACCCTAGAAGAATATTGTTAGAATAAATCCCACTTCGAATCAAGACATTGTTCATGTAGAAGGTGATGATTCGCATGGAGCCCGATAGAATAGAATCATAAATCCCCCGTGCAGAGGGGGGGATGAAAAGATGGGGGAAGAAGATATGATCAGGTGAAGAGAGAATGGGTTCAGAAGAGAAGAGAAGAAGAAGAGTTGATAGATATGTAACAAGAACCAAGTTGAGGAAGAGAGTCGAGATAAAATGTTGGGAATGGAGATAAATGGGTGATGAACAAGTAGCAAGAATATCTAATATGAAGAGAATATAAGTCAAGCCAAAGAGAAGTGTAGAAGAAGAGAGGTCATAAAACAGATGTGGAATCAAGAATGACGTATCAAGAGAGGATACCATGGGAAGTAGTAGCAAATTTGTACAAAAAAATATAATATCCCCTTGGCTAATGACATATGGAGTTGAATCAAAAGAATATGAGGTACATCATATAGCGACAATAGCATAAAATATAGTCATGAGGGTGCAATTCAGGAAAATGAAAAGACCTTGGTTGATGGAAGGGGGCTCTCACAAATGAATATAGGAATCTCTTTTGGATCCATCATTGAAGAAGATGAGATATTATGGAGGAAAACCTCTTCGAACAATCCCCTCATGCATTTTTAACCAATAAGAAACAATAGAAGAAGAAGTTTCATAGGCAAGTGAGGTAGAAGAAGAAATTTTAGAAGAAAGAGAAATATAAGATACAAGTGGAGTGAAAACCAAAGTCAGAAAAAATTTGCAAGAAATATTGTTAGTAAATAGTAGCAATCAGTCAGGAAGATCAAGTTCTAATTAAAATATGGCTAATCAGGATTCGACCCTCAAAATTCTTGTGTTTCATGGGACGGGAAGAGATGATATAGAACAACATTGGTTCACTTGTGAAGAAATCTGGTCTATGAAGTGAGTCACGGACGAGACATATAAGATCACATAGTTAAAGAATACATTTAGAGATAGATATTTAATGCTATATATAAATTATAAATGTATTGTTCCATTGGGATAGGAAAGGTCCCTTACAAAGATAAAGAGAGATATCCTTATAGAATTCTATAAACCTAATTCAAAGTCACAACGTATAATCGAGATTAAGGAGATCAAGCAATAAGTTGGAGAAACCATGTGGGAATATGACCAACGGTTCAACATTATATTGGACAGACTAAATTTCCAAATCCAGGATGTACAACATAGAGAGTGGTTTATTTTTTAACTCCTCCCTCACATTCGAGTCCCGCTCATGCATCAAAAAGTGATGATCTAGTCAAAAGTTGTAGATATTTCAATGGACCTGAAGTATACATTGGGAGGTAGCAAGATGTTCATAGGATTGGTGCAAGTGAAATCCCAACTTGTCAACCTCACCATGCAGTTGTAAGACATGCAAAAGGGGAAACAAGTGCATGAAAATGCCTGGTGTACCCTCTACCTTGCAGAAAGTCACCATCAGAATGAGTGTCCTACACTGGGAAATTACATGACGACGGGACTGTCAAACCCATTTTATATTGAGATGAAGATAGAATGATGTAATATTTTCAGATAATGGGGCCATGTACCTCCCCATTTCCCAACTCTACAAAAGTATCAGAAGACTACACATACACCATTCTATGAGTTCTATAAATCCATGGGGAACGATGTGAACAATTGTCAGTCGCTACAATTGATGAAGGAGAACATTGAAAATTTTTATTGGGTCCATGATCGAGATGGATTTTTGTGGCCTCCCACCTATTCCAACTGGCTCATTTTTGCAGTTTTTTCCTAGTTTTTGGGTCCCTGACTTTCAAGGTCGTTTTGAGGCCCTAAACATCATTTTTAGGGCTCCCCACATTCAAATTGAATATTGAGTATGAGTATGATGGAAACATGTGTATTCCTCGGATATACCTTTCCAACGGGTTATCGTGCACCTAAAACAGAGATCGTATGCAAAAGATACGACCTCGAGAAGTTGATGTACTAACTTACTCAAATGGGGCCCACGTGACTTTTGGCGCTTCATCTCCTAGGGTTAGGTTTTTGGATGTATAGGGTTTTTGAAATTCCTTTTTATTATAAAATTTCCTTCAGAGCATCATTTTAATCATATTCTCACGAATGAGTGCAGTCGTCACATCTGTTCTCAGAGATAAGCTGCCACCATTCTAGCAAGCTTGTTTTCCGCTGCATTTTACAGTTTCAACTTATTTCCTTATTGAATAGAAACCAGTTTACTGTATATCTGTTATTCTGTGTTAAGAATATTTTTATAATAATATGTTTTCATTTCGTTCTTCTCATAAAATCTAGATCATTGGTATCAGAGCGATATGCTCCTTGTTGTTCTTAATGCAAGTCCCCAACGAGGTCAGGGTACAAAGAATTGGGTCTCGAGCTTGTTTCTCTTGAGGAAAAAAGTTCTCGCATGCCCAAGCGACCTCTGATGGCAGGAGAAAATAAATACGACCAGATAGGAGATCCCTTCAAAATTTTGCTCGAGGAAGCCCTCATGCAATAGAGGAACGAGATGATGGATAGTTTTGTGTAAATCCTTTGGTGGCTACCAACAGGCAACGCATCTTCCTCAAACAGAGGCATTGCCCCCTTCAAGGTACAAATCAACTTCGATATTCCTATATTTTAAGATAAGATAGACACGGATGCTTTTGACAAATGGTTGAATCTTCTAGAAGGGTATTTCTTTGTCCATAACTTATATGTTATAGGATTAATCGGTAAATGAAGACATAAATAGATCTCCCTAGATCCACCTAGATCTAGAACATGATGCTTTCCCTAAACTCTAATCATTGAGTTTACTATCTAACAAGAGATGGGAAACATACCATTTAAATATCGCTTCCTCTCGTTGTTGTCATCCTAGCTCCACTCCAGTGCTCTTGTGATATTGGATCTGCAAGGGGACACAAGCCAAGCAAAGTGAAAGAAATATAATATACTCAACAATAACTTATGTATGTGATTAAGGAATCATACAATAAAACAAAGCAAGTTTTATGGGAAAGAAACATATCGATGTATCATATTAAAATGAGAGTGGAGATTACAACCAAAGCCTTGATGTTGCAAGGTCCCATTCCGATGACCCTTTGCTCCAACACACACACTTGCTCCAATACTTGAATGAACAAGATCCACAATGACTTGATAAACTTAAATGAATCTCTCAAGTATGAACTGAAGTAGAATTCCTCATCCAATTCTTAGCCTATTCAATAATAATCTTTCTTGAATCAACCTTCATTAACCTTCACTAACCTTAGCCTTTTCCATGAGAAATCCCTCTTTATGTAGGGGAAAGAGAGATGGTTGAAGAGATTAGGATGATCCCACCAAATCAGATAAGTGAGTAGGATATCAACCATACTGATGCCACCTCATATTCTAGAATATCCCCTTCTAGAAATTTCATGAAGTTCGACCTTTTCTTATCATATTGACATCGTCGCACCCTAGTTGTAGAGAATCCTGCGGAGACATCAAAAACTAGCTTTAGGAGAGAGGGTGACGACCAGGCATCGTCACACCCTACTTATGGTGCAGCCTACGATGACCCTCCTTAATAAGGTTTTTGATAAGAGAAAGTCAATCACCTTTCTCATGAAGATAGGATCTTTTGGGAAGATAAACACATGTTTGTCAATGGATCATCAAGATGACCAAAATAATGTGTAACATTCTAGAATAGAGAAAATATTACTTTTTGCGCTCCTCAAAGTTGTTCCCCATGTCAAATATTGGTGGGAAATTTTCTATGAGAAGAAGGAAACAGAGGAACCCTCATTATTTATAGTTTTGGTCACCTGGGAATCCTTCAGGGATGTTATTAAGGAATAATACTACCCTGTTGGAAGTTATGACGACCTGTTCACAAAATGGACCACACTACGGTAGGAAAGAGACCAAGCAGTGCCTGAGTTCACAAATACCTTACATACCTTACACACCAAGCTGGGTATCAAGGATTGTGAGTGACATCTAGTGCTCAAGTATTGTGGTAGTCTTCATAGATACATCTAGGCCAAAATGGAGTTTCTAGACATATCATCCTTGGGAGTGGCCTACCAACATGCCATCAAAATCGAGCAGAAGCTCAAACAAAAGACGTGGAAATTTGGGCCTGGGAACCCCTCACATAAAAATCTAAGAAAGGGCATCCCCAACCCACAGAACAAAGGACAGAGCAAAGACAGATCGCCTCAGGAAAACCAATCTAGGCTGCAAGAAAAGAAGGACACCAGAAAGACAAAGAAAGATACCGAGAAGTGGTGTGACTTCCATAAGAGCCCATGGCATAACACTGTTGATTATCACTAAAAAAAGTCATTGGTGGCTGAGGTGAAAGCCTCTGAATTAGATGTGGGTTCTGACTCTGAGTCAGAACTAGAAATGGGGATATGGATCATTGATGAAGAACCCAGTGCTACCATTGCCACCACCAAGCTCCATCCCGGTGAACTAGACAAGACAGAGGAATGCGAGTTCCTTTTTCATTCACAGATGTGGGTGAATGGTACCCCACTGCACTTCATTGTTGATAGTGATATCCAGAAGAAATTCATCTCATCAGAGGTTGTCAAGCGACTCACCCTGCCAACAACGCTGCACCCACAACCCTACACCATCAGATGGCTCTACAAAGGAAGCGACATCTGTGTCATCCAACAATGTCCACTATCATACAAAATAAATCCCTTCAAATATGAAGTATTGTGTGATGTTTCCCCTCTTGAAGTTTGTAATTTTCTTTTGGTCCAACCATATTTATGGAAAATCCATTCTATATATGAGTCTAGTCCTCGTGGTGTTATTATTACTTTGCACAAGAAAATGTACAGGATACCTGAGGCAATCCCATATAGTGTTATTTCCTTGATCTCTGCTAAGAAATGCAAGAAGGTCATCTCTCATATGGGGAAATTTTTCTTCTTCTTGATTCACTCTTAGAATGAGTGAAATATCACAGCCACATCCAGGATCTTCGCAGCCGATCTCTCCATACAACAGAAGCAAGTGGATAAGGTCATGGAATAATACTTGGATATATTCTCCTCACTGACTGGGGTACCTCTGCATTGTCAGGTCAATAACCCCATCGATATGACCCTCGATGCACCGATGAACAATGAGATAGTATATTACTACTCTCTATTAGAGAATGAGGAGATCAAGCGACAGATGCAAGAAATACTCCACAAGGGGCACATACATCCCATCTCATCGCCTTGTGAGATCCCAATTATGTTGGTACAGAAGAAAGATGGAATCTGGTGACTAGGCATTGATTACAGAGCCTTGAATAAAATCACATTCAGAAACAGGTACCTGAATCCATGAATCGAGGACCTCCTTAATCAGCTCATGGGGGCCAAATACTTTAGTAAGATTGATCTGAAGTATGGCTACCACCAGGTCTCGATAGAACAAACAGATGTATGGAAGACCACCTTCAAGTCAAAGGAAGGTCTTTTTGAATGGTTGGTCATGCCCTTTGGTTTGAAAAATTCTCCAGCCACTTTCAAGAGGATGATAGAAGATATCCTGCGACCATTCACCAATACTTTTGTAGTGGTGTATCTGGATGAAATTCTCATTTACATCAAGACTTGGGAAGAATACTTATAGCATATTCAACATATTTTGCACAACCTACAGTAGCACAAGCTATATGCCAACTTGGAAAAATTCTCCTTTGGCATGGACAGGGTCCATTACCTAGGCTACAACATTGATCAGCATGGTGTACATGTGGATCCAGCCAAGATCCAACTCATTTGTGACTATCCAACCCAAACCATAATCACTAAGCTTCGAAGCTTCTTGGGCCTTGCCAATTTCTACCCCAAGTTCATGTTGGGATTCTCCCATATTGCATGGGCCCTCAGCCAAGTAACCTGGGGTGGTGATAAGGAAAAATTTGTGTGGGGTCAGTCCCAACAAAAAGTGTTCAATAATTTGAAGCACCGCTTATGCTCAGCCCCAGTACTTTCACTATCATACCTGCAGTATCCCTTTAAGATAGAGACATATGCTTCAAATTATGTTGTGGGCATCGTTCTCACTTAGCACAGCCACCCCATGGCCTATCATAGTGAGACACTATAATATGTTGTTTGTAAGCACCCTACTTACGACAAAGAAATGTACTCCATTGTGAAAGCCTTTCGCCAATGGAGACATTACATTCTTAGGAAGGAGACATTCATCCACATTTATCATAATCCACTTTAGTTCATGTAGACACAAGGAAAATTGCAGAATGACCACCATTAGAAGTGTTCCACATACTTGCAGCAATTCCACCTCAACATCAAGTATAAAATAGGAAGCACCAACTGCGTCATTGATTTCCTCAGCAAACCGCTAGTCGTGGAACTCCCATGGTGCTAGAATCTTGCAGCCATGAGACCTCTATATGGCCCCAATTCTATGAGACAGACCCAAAATCCGCCACCACGTACCAAATATTTGGCACAAACGTAGTTTTCACTAATTTCCATCTTCAGGATGGGATACTATGTTGTCTGGGCCATATTTTCATTCCATCAACTGACCGAGCGAAGTTGATCTGGGAAGCCCACTACAGTCAGGTGGTAGGACACTTCGACATTGAAAAGATAGTGGAAATGTTGTAGAAACATTTTTATTGGTCAAAACTTCGACAAGAGGTTAGTAAGTATATCAGGTCTTGCACTGCCTGTGCTATTTCCAAACTAGCCACTAAGAAACAAGGCTTGTACACCCCTTTTCCTACTCCTGACAGGCCATGGGAATCCATCTCAATGGACTACATATCGGGCCTTCCGTCCCCCAAGTGGGGAAATGACTCTGTTTTTGTGGTTGTTGACCTCTTTTCTAATATGGTGATTTTGGCCACCTGGAAGAAGAGAATCACAATAGAGGCAATTTCCAAGATCTTCTTTGAACGAGTCTAGGTACATTTTGGAATCCCACAAACCATTGTCTCTAATTGGGACAGTCAATTTCTCATCACATTTTGGTCAATCCTCTGGTCACTATTGGACACCAAGCTCAACAAATCCATGACCTTCCACCCCAAAACAAATGGCCAAATCAAGGCTGTAAATATACTGATCGTGCATATCCTGCGCATGTATAATTTGAAGCACCCTCACACATGGGATGAGAGTCTTCCTAATTTCCAACATATCTACAACCGAGACCTACATAGTTCAACCAACCACAACCTCTTTCATATGGGGTTAGGATTCCAACCATTGGGTCCCATACATGTTGCACTACCCCTTGCGGACACCTCAGTCAAATCATGTCCTAATCTAACTGAAGCTAACAAAGCCACCTAGTTCATTGAGCAGATCCAACACATCCGCCAACAGGTTCAGGTTATCCTACATAAGTCCAATGACAAGTACAAGCAGCACCATGATCAACACCGAGTGCCACGTAAGTTTTAGGTGGGAGAAAAAGTTTGGTTTCAATTGTAGAAATAATGCCTTGCATGAACACATCAAAATATTTCCCCACTCTATTATGGTTCATACACCATCACCATAGTTGTGGTTGATAATTCTTTTGAGCTCAACATTCCTGCTTTCCTTGGCCTGTACCCAGTGTTCAATGTGGATCTCCTTCGACCTTATTTCTCATCATTATTGGACACCTCAGTGGTAGAATAAAAACTAACACCAACAAAGATCAACCCCGACTACATACAACAGGAATCTAGTGATTATATTGTGGACAAACAAGTCAAGGGAACTTGCCAACAAAGGATCCAGCTTTATCGAGTTGTCAAAGCAGGGCAACTCCTGCACCAAGGCAAGTGGATCACCCAGGGAAAAATTCAAAAAATATTTCCTCATCTTATGGGGGCACTCAATGCATTGGAGACCATTTCTTCTTAAGGGGGAAGGATTTATCCAGATGGATTTCAGTGGCCTCCCACCTATTCCAACTGGCTCATTTTGGCAGTTTTTTCCTAGTTTCCAGGTCCCTGACTTTTGGGGCCGTTTTGAGGCCCTAAACAATATTTTAGGGATCACCATAGTTACAATACATACTAATTTAGAGTCTGACATTAAAATGTGTATTCCTTGGATAGAAATTTCCAATGGGTTATTGTGTGCCTAAAACGGAGATCGTATGCAAAAGTTACGACCCTGGGAAGTTGATGTACTAACTTACCCAAACGGGGCCCACATGAATTTTGGTGCTTCATTACCTAGGGTTAGGTTTTTCAATGTCTATGGGTTTTGAAACTAATTTTTATTGTAAAAAGGCCTTCAAAGCCTCATTGTAATCATCTTCTTGCGAATGAGCGCAACCGTCGCAACTCTTCTCAGAGATAAGCCACCACCATTCTAGCAAGCTTGTTTTCCACTGCATTTTACAGTTTCAGCTTATTTTCTTATTGAATAGAAACCAGTTTATTGTATATATGTTATTATGTGTTAATCATATTTTGATAATAATTTATATTTATTTCATTATGCTCATAAAATCTGGATCAGTCCAAGAGGAGAAGAAGGGTGGATATCATGGAGGATTTGACCCAGGCGACTTCCAGCGAGGTCAGGGAGGAGGACATGGAAGAGGAATATGTAGAGGATCAATTGGGAGAAGGAAAAAATACCACCAGTTTCAACTATGGAGAGATAGGCCACTTTGCATGGTTTTGTACTAATCCCCTTGCATTGTGTGGATATTTCCATAACACGGACCATGTCATGTAAGATTTCTTGGAGTTGTTGGAAAAATGGGAAGAGAAAAAGGGGCACTATAACATTGTGACTAATAAGCCACTTAAAAAAAAAATGAAAGAATACTTTGAAGTATGGGTAGTAACCCAAGGATGTATCTACACTAAAACTGACCTAAAAAGAGGAGAGTGCTCATGACAACATTAGAGAGAAAAATAAATAAATCAACATAGGCACTTCCTAAGTTTGACATTGTGTAGAAAAAGTGATTCTTGAATGACGTACAAAAGACAATTGATATACTTGTGCATGAAGAATTGTGCTGCATGGTTGAGATACTTGTGCATGAATAATTGTGATGCATAGCGCATGAGGAATCACGGTGCAATGCTTACCCAAGTACTAACTCGGAGAATCGAGTAAGCTAATTCTTTCACCATTGTCTGAAAGTGTTGGATGATCCTATGACTACCAAGAAATTAAGACACATGTCGATGAGATGGATTGAGGAAGGCGACAATGAGACTACTATATAGACACATCTATCGAAATGATACGTGTGCAATGTTAGTAGGAGGAAGCACACGGGTAGAGAATTTAAAATGAAAGTTGAGTTAGGAAAATATGAGATGGAAGGTATCATGTTGGAATTGTAGTCTGATGTGAATATTTTCCAATGAAATTATGGCATTTTATGGGAAACTAAAATCCAATATGGTATCCCATTCAACTCAAGCTCGCAAATCATTACATGATCTATCCCATTGGTAGAATGGAAAAGGTTGAAGTTAACATTGATGGGGTAAAATCAAAACAAAATTTTGAATTAATCAATATTATGGATGATTTAGACCCCTATCCAACTCTACTTGGAATTGACTAGGAATTTTATAACAATCTCGTACTAAATTTGAAGAAAATGCATATGTCCTTTCAGATAGAATTTGTGTGTCATTACTCTGTTGGATCCATCCAAGCATGAAAAATACAATGAACCAGTAAATGAAGATGTCCAAATCTCGATCATTGAGAATATATACAACATCACAGGGTGTAAGGAGGACCATGTAAATCCAACAGTCGATGGTGAGTTGAGATTTAGGAGTGTTTTCTCATATGAAACGAATTTAGAGGATGCAATGACATAATGGAAAAATAATATGTATGAAGTGTCAACCAAAAGATGTGAAAACATCACCAAAGTAGTGCACTGGGTTAGAATAGAGTTGCATTACCTAACAAGTTTTGAAGGGACAAGCTAGATAGATGTATTTATAGCACAAATGGAGGACAATTTGCTTGATACCAAGAGGATTTAGGCTATGGATGCAATAGTGAAGGGAACACCTACACATTGGTGGGTTGTGCATCGCAAAGACTTATAGGATTGGGTGCAGGTGGTAGAATGCATCAAAGTAAGGTTCCAACTCCCGACCAACTTTGAATTAGTAAGAAGATACAAGGGGAACAAGGGTCCTCAATAACACATTTGGTTCTTGTGAGTGGTGCTAGACAATTAAGAAAATTCCTCAAGAGCAGTGGGTCCATATATTTTTCCAGCCTATGGATATGGTCCCCAAAATATGGTACATCCATAAGGTAGACCAGGGACTGGGAAAAAGTGAGTAATCGTTTCTACGAAACATTCAAGTTTACATTGGAGATACCTGCGCAAAGAAACATATTATTGAAGAATTTTATATTCAATCAACAACCCAGAGACTTCATGCAAAAGGTAGTCTATGCCTATCACAATCCAATAGTGACGTTAAATCATCCAATGTAATGTTGGAAGGTAGAGATTAATGATGTGCAAGAGGACCCTCAAAACTTACAGACAAACGAAACCAAGGGAGAGCATGTAGTCTAGGGTAAGGCTTCCAATAGCATTGTTCCAAACTATACATGGCCATTGAAAATGAAAAAAAATAACAGCATCATATCAAAGGCACCGAAAGTGTCAATAATTGGTGATTACTAGGACAAGGAAATAATTACGTAAGTGGTGGAATTGATAAAGGAATATGAAGACCTGTTTCCAATATTTTTGTTTTATATGAAGGGGATTGTAGGATCCATCGGAGAAATGAAAATTTAGTCGAAATTGGATGTCAAACTGGAAAAGAAGAGACCATATCGGTTGAACCCAAAAGTATAAAGAAAGGGTGGGAAAGGAGTTGGACCACATGAGCAACACAAATATCATCATCCCCATGAAATAATTAGAATGGATCATCTTGATGGTAGTGCAATTGAAGAAGATAGGTGATATAAGAATTTGTGCATATTTGTGGATATTAAATACAACTTGCATGAATGATCCATTTCCTACCCCATTTATGGATGAATTACTATAGAATGTGGGTGGGCATGAATCTTATTCATTCACAAATGGATTTTCAGGCTACCACCAAGTGTGCATCACAAAGGAATATAGGGACAAGACAAACTTTGCAACATAGTGGGGCTTATTTTCATACACATTGATGTGATTTGGTCTAACGAATGAACTTGTGGTGTTTTCAAGGATTTTAATTGCAACATTTAATGACTTCATGCACAAGTCCTTGGAAGTATACTTAGATGATAGGACGGTATTCAACTTTCTCAAAGAGCATATGCAAGTATTACAGTTGATGCTAGACAGATGTAGGTATTTACAAATCTCATGGAATCTTAAAAAATTCATCTTCTATACATGTTTTGGGACTCTATTAGGACATGTCATGTACAAGGAAGTCCTATTAGTAAATAAAGAAAAGATTGAGGTCCTTGTGGATATTTTATCCCCAACCTCCATAAGGGAGTTGCGTACAACCTTGGGACATAGATGGTATTACAAATAGTTCCTTGAGAGCTATGTGAAGTTTTTTGAATTGTTAGAGAAGCTACTGTGTGAGGATACAAAGTATGTATGGACATAGGAATGACAGGAGGCATTGAACACATTAAAGGAGTGATTGGTGACTGCATCAATCCTCATATTTCTATATTGGATGAAGATCCTCCTTGGACAGGGGGATGTGTCATCCATTTCACTTGGCATAATTCTTGTGTAGCTAAGAGAGGATAAGATTGATCATACATTCTACTTTTCTAGTAGAAAGTTGTTTGATTCCAAAAGTAACTATACAAACATGGAGCGTGAAGGGTTGGCGATGGTCTATTCCTTGCAAAAATTCATACACTTCTTACTTGGAACTCCCTTCAAGTTTTTGATTGATCATTCAATGCTTAAATACTTGGTGAACAAGCCAATGTTGGGGGGGAGGATATGTCAATGGTTTTTAATCTTCCAAGAGTTCTAGTTTGAAGTAGTGGTCAAACCAGGAAAGAACAATGTGGGGAACGATCATCTCTCAAAGATAGAATCAGGGGAAGTTGGAGGAAGTTTAGATGATAAGGTACCTAACACATAGCTCTTTAGGGTTGAAATACCTCTGGATCAACTTGAAAATATTGTGGCATACAATACAACAAGCAACGCACTAGAAGAGCACACCACCAACAACTGGTAACCTAGAGCATCGATTATAAGTTGATTGTAGGGACATTATATAAACTCAACATCGATGGGATCTTGCACAGATGCGCGTTGGAGAATGAGTGCAAAATGGTTCTCTACAATTCACACAAAGGAATTGTTGGTGGACATAATGTAGGGTAGGAAATCATGTGAAAAGTGTTGCATGTGGGATTATGGTGGCCATCGTTATTTGAAGAATATAAGCACTATAGTAAGTGTTGTGACATTTTTTAATGGATTGGGAAGCCATCAAGGTGATATGAGCTACCTCTCTTCCCATTCACCATGTTAGAGACATTTGAGAAGTGGTAAATTGGATTTTTTCAGGCAGATCAATCACCCAGCACGTAGAAATTATGCATTTCATATTATCACCATGATGGAATACTTTACCCGTTGGGTAGAATTTGCACGGGTAAAGGATTGTATTGTGGAGACTATCGTATGATTCATTTTTCAGAACACTATCACTAGGTTTAGATGTCCAAATATACTAATTAGTGATCAAGGAATACACCTCATGAATGTCACCATCCTCATGCTAAATCAAGAGTTTATGATCCATCATCAGGAGAGCACACCATATCATCCATGGGCCAATGGAACTGTCGAAGGATTCAAGAAGATATTGTAGCATGCACTAACCAAGGTATGCAATGTATAGTGTGATGATTGGGACCAAAGGGTTTTGGAAGTATTGTGGGAATATAGGACTAACTACAAGATATTTACTAAACACACACTATTTAGGTTATTCTGTGGAAAATAAAGGGTGATGCCCTTAGAATTTGTGGTACCAAGTCTCAGAATTGTAGTTACAACACAAATGTTGAATGATCAGTCACTGCAAAGATAGTTGGATGAGTTATTGGAATTGTAAGAGGACCAATTGATTGTAGAAAACAACCAAATGGTGGAGGAATAGAGATGGAAGGCCTAGCACAATCGCAACATTTGTTGTAAGACTCTACAACTAGGATCCCTGGTATTATTGTATGAAAAACAAATCCTGAAGCACTTGATTAAGTTGTGCATGTGTCAGTTAGGACCCTTATGGATTGGGTACATCAATGAGGATAGCATAGAAAATTTGGTGATGCTAAAGGGTCGTCCCCTTAAAGGATTAGTGAATGGTAGTCAATTGAAGGCATATTATGGCCCACAGTGGTCGAAGGCACCATGAACTCAAAACAAAGATTTAGTGTTAGGGTAGCGTAGAATTTAGGTAGGTAGGAATAAAGGAATTTATAAGTGTGCAATGATTAGAAGGGTTAGATATATCTAGGAAGTACGCGGGATGGGACAGATCATATCGGAGCAGAAATCGAAGATTCTGTAGATTTTGAGGTTTAAATACCAGAGTAAAGATCATAATACAAGACAACTAGATAAGAAGGGTGGATGATAGGGCATGTGGGATAATAAAGTAGTGAAGAGATAGGTAGTTAGGGATAATATAGGAGATGATGGCATGGGGAATGAAAAAAATTATGGAATTATTTACCAATGGATGTGTCGACAGTTATGGAAATACAAGATATCGTCGGTCAACATTAACGATGGGTACAAATCTGAGTGCATAGATAGGAAAGTGAAATTTATCTAGGTACATGACTCAATAAATTATTTAAAGTTCCCATTGCACCGTGAACCATTCATTCCCACTACAAATATGAGTGCAAATAAAAGTTAGAGCTAAGCCCTTAGGTCTACACTGATTTCTTAGCAAATTCAGAGCTAAGCCCCCATAAAGAGTAGATGTGAGTAGGTGATATAGAATAAGCTCGGGATCACTATGTGTAGCATTGTAGAAAGTTCAACTAAGTCAAGAGACAACTAGAGTAATGGCCTCAAGTAGGAAGCCCGATGCATGACCTAAGGAAAAAGTTGTAACAAAAGCACAAATTCTCATAGACAAGGTACCAAGAAAGGTGCACATCCAAGGACCTATATTAGGCATTGTTGTGAGAGGGAAAACCCTCTATGGACAAGCAATTAGGATTGAAATATGAATGTAGAAAAGACCTAAAGATTTCTACTTTCTACCATCATCCCGGACCTAATCCCCATTATTTTTAAGCAAACACATATCAAATGAGCATACCTTATTTCGAGCGTTTGATGTAGATCCTTCCTTACGCTTGATCGCTTTTTGATTGCAACTCTCCTCCCAAGGCTGACCTGCATTCACATAAAACAAACAACAAACCCCACATGCATTTGATATATAGATTAATGGGTTAGAGATTCAATAAAAAAGTATACAATAAACCATGAAAACCTCATATAGTGGGACGGGAAAAGTATTTCTTTATTATTAACTTCAACAAATCAACTTACAATGATGAAGTCGATCACTGCTCCACAAACCTGGTCCTGGGATCCTCTTCAAATGTCCTCCAACTTCTTGTCTCTATCTTTCTCTTTGCACAAGGAAGGCTAAAGGGTTGGGACAAAGGGAATATGCAATTGGGTATAGTTTCTTTACTATGATTCTCCTCCTCCAAATAGGACCTCTAACCCTTCTTTTATAGGCTAGAAGAAGCTAGGTATTTGGATGAACCCTTGGCCATGCATGGCCAGAAGGTCCATTTAACTCACCCAAAGTTGTGTGTTCTATCAGCAACTTTCTTTTTTTTGTGCTTTTGTAGGTACATGTGGGTTGTTTTGGGTCAGCGAGCATGTACACGCATGTAGTAATAGAGCAGGGCATGTGGGCCTTTATAAAAAGAGTTTTTAAGAAGATTTGTTCAGCAGTTCTTTGGCAAAGAAGGAATCTGAGATGGCCTGATTCCAGGTAAGCATGTCTAGTGAAAATTAGGGTTATAATAGGCATGGTTACCATATTAAATTTTTTGAGGAAACCCATAAAGGGTAAAAACCTCTTTTTCTTTATATGATAAGTAATCTTTACATTCTTTACATTATCATACATATGAGCTCCAACTCATTGTGAGGCTACAACCTCTG